>JARHVA010003079.1:0-600000 GCA_037957365.1 Torreya grandis
AGGGCATATGTAATCATACTTCTTATGACCCCTACTCCTCCCTATGATTACACATCAGTTCACATGTAGACTACCGACCCTAGTCATCCCACTTTGAGACATATTCCACCTACTTGGACCTTTCACACATGTTATTCTCATCTCCTACACATCCTCCAACCATCTTGGTCTTTTCTCATGACAAATGAGGTCTCTAAGGACCCTGCTAGGACCTTTTCAAGAACTTGTTGACCACGCTAGGACCCTATTTGACCCAAGATGTGGCTTAGGGAGGAAACGTATAGCCTAATCCATATGTTTCCTTAAAAAAATCCATGTATTTTGCTATGGCCTAGGTAGAATGCATGAAAAAGTGCCAGCTTGGTCTCAAACAGTAAAAAATAGGTAGTTTTTGGCTTATTGGCAAATTAGGGTTGGGATATATATGATTTTCCTAATTAATTTGATCTATTACATTAAATATCTCCAACATCTCTACTCTAATATTATCTCTTGATCATTCACACTCAAATCTTGGCTACCTCTTTGAATCTCTCTTGGTTCTTGCTTGGCACAATAGCTTTTTGTATGATAGGGGATGCCCTACTCTATTTCAGCTTCCATTGGTGATTCACATTGATATTGATAGTGTTCCTAAATATTTTGGGTTGCTTCTTGATCCCTCAAAAATCCATTGTACCTATCTCTTATGCTCCTTGCATTATCTTTCTCAGATTATCATTTTCTCCTTCACCTCTTCCATAACTTTTGGCTCTTGGTTTGGACTCAACTTACACATAGCCTAATCTTCTTCCTCTCTTGCCTCCTATCTTGGATAATTGGTTGTTATAAAATTTTTTAACATCTCTATTGAGCTTGAAATGAGGTAAATTTTATTTTAAAAGTGAAACTCTTTACTTATCTATTGTAATATACATGCTAGGGTTTGATTTGTTTTAGTAAATTAGTTGTTTTGTGCATTTCTTAGAGTAGTTTTTGAAGTTTATTGCATATTTATATGGTTAAAGAGTAATTTGATTTCTTGAAATATTTATTTATTACATGTCATTTCTCTCTTTTGAAGTATTCCTCATTGCATACTATAAATATACATGTTCAAAAAAAACTAAACAACTTGATTAAACAATCTCTCTCTCTCTCTCTCTCTCTCCTCTCTCTCTCTCTCTCTCTCTCTCTCTCTCTCTCTCTCTCTCTCTCTCTCTCTCTCTCTCTCTCTCTCTCTCTCTCTCTCTCTCTCTCTCGCTAAAATAGAACATTACATTGTTAGAAAATAATAGTGTTTAATTTGAAAGATATCTCAAACCTAGAATAGGAATTCTCTTGAAACCTTCCTTGAAAACATATTTATTTCTTAAAACATATTTCATTTGGCCTTAAATTTCCTTAGCTTTTAGATTTACATTTTTAGTTGTTAGCTCTCTTCATTTGGTATTTTATTTTCACATTATGTATGCAATCAATAGTTTAGTCTTAGCAACTTGATTTAATATGGTTGGATCCACTAGAGATACATGTATCCTTTATGTACTTGATTTTTCTATCCCTAACCTAGTTACAAGTCCATTTATAGTTTGGTGCAAGCTAGCAAACTAGACAACAACTATAGATCTCCTATATCCCATAGAATCCCTAATCCCTCTAGCCTCTTAGTGGTTTGATTTAGAACCCTAACAAACACTAGTGGTTTAATTCAAATTCTTGGAGCTAAAATTTCAATGATGGAGATACAACTCCTCAAAAAATACCCACCATGAAAATGGTACACCCTTATTTTTATTTTGATTACACAACCAATGATACCAAATGAATGGCTCAGGTTCTGAATATAGAGAGGCCATAACCACTTTTTAAGAAGATGGATAATGATGTAGATCAAATAAATTTTTAATTTGAGTAATCTAGGTGAGTGGATCATTACATAGATCTAATTTTGGAAGCATCATCTTAGGGATAGAGTTGGTGTTGATATTTTTTAGAGGAGGAGAACCAAGCTGAAGTAGTGGAGGGTTATTTTGTAGTGGCTAAATTACCAAGTTAGCCAATTGCCCAAATATTCACTATAATTTATCCATAACACTATCTAGCTCCAATTTTAACCCTATAATCTCCCTTTAAAATGTATAAACATCATATTTTTTCACCATGCCATACAACTCTAACTTAATTTGTTGACCTACCTCTAAAATAGATAGATCAAAAGTTCTAGACTCCATGTCATCCTTTTGAGGATTTTTTGGAGTTTATTTCCCTTTCTCACATCTATGAGTGTTTGGACCAACCATGCACAAACCCTAAAAGGTTTTAGGGCTGAATAAATTGTCTTAGAGGAATACACTTTTATAATCATCTCGTTGAGACAAATCTAACTACTGATATTGTGAGGGTAAAATATTTCAACCTAAAAAAGAGAATTGGTAGAATATACTGCTATGATCATCTCATAGAGATGAATCTAAAAATTTCTAATTTGTAAAATGTAAAAAAAATTCCATATTTTTTTAACTCAAAAAAATGTTTTATTCTTTTTTATAAAAAACCTCATGAATAAAATTATAGTGATGAAAAAATTCAATTCCTCCAGATCACAAGTTATGTTTTTTTGGCCTTCTAGTGCTCAAGGCGCTAGATCCAAAAAACACTAGGCTATAGAAACTTACCCAAATCAAAGCTCTAATACCACTTGTAAGTAAATTACTTATATGATTCACAATAATAGAATTATATATATTAGAGTTACGACTAGAATAAGTAAATCCACAATAACAATTAGCAAAAGAGCGTAATACTTAAATATTATGACTTAGCCTATTTGATGGGGAAACCTCCATAAAAATTCAATAAGAAACAAATTCACAATATGATGAGAAAATACTAATCACTGCCTCTTATATATGTTCTACTTAGCCATGGTTATGACATAGGCTGACCATAATAAGAACATAAAGAAATATAATAAGCTAATATGAATGTGTCTAAGCCAAAAATCATTCACACATATCCCTAGATGCACTATAGGTTAAGGGCATAACGCTGATCTACAACCAATTTTACTCCATTGGTATTTCACCATTGTCATGCATGCCATGAATTAGGTCATGGGCTCTTTTTGTTTTGCCCAAGAGAGAAAATGTGTAGGGTTTACCCTTGGTCACCTCCCAACTTGCCTCCATTAATTTTATCCAAAATAATGTTGTTTAATAAAAATACAACCCTAATCATTCCCTTTTCATTCTAAAACATCCACAATATTTTAATCATTCCAATTGCTATATAGGGGTAAGTATTTCGCTCCATGCAATCACATCTCTCTCTAACTTTTTTAATTTTTAATTCATGCCATGATGTCCTAAGGGATTAATAATTCCTCCTAAGAGTCTAAAAGTGATATCTATCTTATCTATCATAAGACCATACATTGGAGTCTAAAATTAAGAAAGCAAACCACCACAACAAAAAAAATAGTATCATGTAGGATTCACTAACTCAAGTTCTAGATATAAGAAGAGGATCATGCACTCAATAAGTCAATGCAAGAAATAAACTCATAAACCAACTTACACAGTCACAAAGATAAATAAAAATATCAAGGTAAGCATGCATAAATATTACTAGGTAATGACATACTCAATAAACAAAACAAAATTCAATAGCCATTGTGTGTGTGAATGTTCTTTATTTCCCTCCTTTTTCTTGTAGATACTACCATATACCACCCTCTCCCCTATGATTCTCTCTCACCCCCTTTGAATTTATTATGGGGAAATGTTTTACTGATCCACCTAACTAAAAAGAGGAAGTTAATCTGGGTCAAGTAAAGAGGAAAATAAATTAAATAAATATAATAACATATCAATTAAATTATCAATAAATAATACCATATAAATCAAAATTTTTTACTTCTAACCATGCCAACATAATCATAATATACCCATATGATGAATTATAAATGAAATGAAATAAAAATATATTCCTAATCCACTTATTAATTGACTCTAATATTGTTCAAAATTATTTTTTTATTTATATGGAGTGGAATGACATGTAACAAAACCAATATCATGTCTCATGAATATGAAAGTGTGTTTATGTGCATGAAACAATATCATGCCATCTAATTGAATTCTAACTAATATAGAATATTATGCATATAAATGTTGAATATGAGAACTTGTGTCTCAAATGTATATGTATGTGACAACCTATAATTATTATTCCTATAAATTATGTACATGTGCCCATTCATATTCACTTAATTGTGCATGAATTTGTGAAAAAGTGTCTATACAATCAACACATATACATGGCATATGCCTCCATAATTTATATGAAAGTGTTAATATATGTTATATAATTAAACCATCTAGTATTTAAACCATTATGTATCTTGGAAATATGTACTTTGATATGATTTTCTTATCATGGAGGCTTATGTCTCATGATAATCCCATTATAATGCCCTCTTCTGGGATGAGGGATGTATCCTATAAGTCACTCATCTTGAAAAATAATTATATGATGTCATGTATAATGATAAAATCATCTAATATGATGTGATCATGTGGTTAATATGTCATTATAGTAATGTGTATGTCAACCAAGGCACACATGTAACATATGTAATGCAAAGAATATAATTATCATGTATAGACATATGTATCAATAAAGTACACACTAGATGGATAAATAGAAAATAATACCTATTAAAAGTGCATGACATAAATCATGATGCCACTCAATATCAACAATCATAAGTGTTAGTATCACACATAAGGCCAATGGCTATATACAATGGAAATGAAGATGTCATAACAAATAAGGCCAAGGGACCCATGGAATGGGATATAAATATGTCATAAACAAGGGATATAAATAATGTAAAATCAAATAAGGTCAAAGGACACACTCAAAGGGACATAAAGTTTTTACAAACAATGCCAAAGGGTCACACATGATAGACAAACCAAAGTTAGCATATCATGTAATGGAGTAAAAACATCAATGGAGTAAATAACAAGGGAATTAGTCTATACCATAATTATGTATAAATGTCACATTGTAGTATAATAACATATCCATGTATCACTTTTTAATATGAGTAACTAATAATACATGTGTAAGTGACATAAATAACTCAACATGGTAGAAAGGTCATAGAAAGTTATACACTGTAATAGTGAAACTTATCGAATAATATGCCCTCAGTGTTGACATGGCCACTAGGTAGAATAAAATACAACATTTATATGTCCATGTGTATCCTACATGTCTTGCATCATAATCATATACCATGAAATGGATGTTTGTGAAAATAATATGATATCTACAAAAATGTGATAAATAACACATGTAAATAGTGTAATCTAGCAATCATGTCATGCTCAAGTCTTGATTATAAATTATTTAAATATTTTGAATGCTTTTATATATTTTTTGTATTTATAAAATATTTTAGGCTTTGAAAATCTAAAAAATGATCATATAAATGGGAGGATCATGGGAAGTGCATATATCAAATAGTGGAATGGTCCTTTATCATGGATAAATGGTACCAATTATGAGTGTCTCATAATCTAATAATAAGTCATGTGGCATGCCATATTTTCATGATCAATGGTAAAAAACCTCAATGTATGATGGGTAAATAAAAATGGAATATGAATTTTTAGGGTCTATTGTATAGTAGGAAGATGTCTCATTACCCGTGTTCACTATGAAAAATGTTAAACTATTCATATTGCTAAATAATTATGTACTATAGAATATGGTGGTCTATATGGGCCTTGAATAATTCCATGATGTGATCACTATTGAATATTTGGTTGTTTACTTGGCCCAAATATGTTCCTTTTAATTAGGTGTATAGATATATCCTATGTATGTCTAATAAATAAATTTATATAATGATTATGAATATTTATACCAACTATCTTTGTATAATGATCTTGAATAGGTGTAGTAACCTTAATTTTATAATGATATTGAAATGATGTACCAACCATATTTTTATAATGATCCTTAATAGGTGAAATAGCCAATCGCATTGGTGGTGGAGGTGAAGGAAGAGATATCTCTAATTGTATAGGTACTTATACTTTATAGCTACACCTATGACTAATATGTTAAAATGTATGCACTTTAGACATCAATCCATTATAGATAGGACTACACAATATTTCTGCATCCAATAGCATATTAACAACATGTTGAATACCTAATTACTTTGTATAACTAAAAATAGTGTGGTTAATATGATAGATCCTACTTGAAGAGGTAATACTATATGCCCCAAGATATTTTATATCTATCTTTAAAATCTTTTAATTAATTTTGATGTATCTTATGAATCATATCATGTGTACCCAAGGGAGTGGAGAAGTGTCATCATGAAAATGATATCATTTAATCCATTTTTAATCATGACATTGTGTATGGGTTGCTCATAGTTCATATGAAGATTGCATGAAAATATAAATCGATATCAACTATCTTGCTATCATCAAATGTGATCATATTCCACTATAATAAAGTTTAGATAAGTTTACCGATAATATCATCTAATATATGATCATACATTATAGGTGGAGGATGCATGCTATGAACCTATGAAGTGTCCTTAGTTTAAGTTATCCCATATTTATTATATTTATCAAGAAATATCTTCAAATTTTGATTCCCATTTTGTATAAATTCCACTATAGGATGCCCAAATTGATAATTTTATAATTTTTAATATCTTTTATCTTATGTCATAGTTTTAATCATATATTTGTTGAATGTCCTACTGTATGATGATAATCACAATATGCACTATCATCATAGTTATTTAGTGTAAACCTCTTTAGATTGAGATCTTATGGAGAGACAAGTGTGATAAGGTTGTGTAAATACTAAAATATTGTCTTCATTACTTGAAAATAATAATCTTGATGTAAAGTTACCATCCATGAACTTGAGTACATAAAATAGATCCTAATACACCATTATCTCACACGTGCATACTATATTATGAGTCAACAATCTTGTTATGATTTTACATGCATATATGAACCTCACTATCTGATTCAAACCTAATAAAGATCCTATATAGACATCTATATACTTTCAATTCAATTTTATTAAACACAAGGTTGTTCCACCAAACATATTTAGTATAACTACTCATTACTAATTTGATCTGGTTGGCACTAACATGCTCTTAGAAATAGATATTTTTAAAAATAATATCTCACGTTAGGGATAACCCATTGCCCTTAGATTTAGGTGGCATGTTATATTACCCAAATGGACTCATTTATAAATAAATCAAGGTCTTATTGAAAATGGAATTGGCATGTATCTTGAACACATTTATTCACTATCATACATTGAGAAAAGTTTCCATAGTCTTATTAAATTGCAAAACCTATTACTAAGAGAAGTCACAATCCAAGTCTTAATCACACTAAAGATAATTTAAATCAATATTTTTTAAGTATAAAATCTAAATCATTGGTTGTATATGTTAAGTTGTGGAGCTAAAAGCTTCACTGTTATGCAAATGGTGGAGGTTGTTGGGTTACACAGCTACCAATGTCGATTAGACCCTGCCAACATCGGTCAGAGATAGACCGGCATCTGCCGACATTGGTTATACATCAGATGATGTCGGTCATCTCCAGATAGATAAAGACTGACATCGGTCATCTGTGCATTCCAGAACTGTTCTAATTTTAGATGAATAGTTAGTTTGCATGTAAAGACTAATTTTAGTCTTGAGTCTGTGTTTCTAATTATTGTTTGGTTTGGGATCTATTTAAGAGACCCATGGGGCTGTATTGTAATTAAGGGAATAACAACTCAGTTATTGAGTTGATTTTAATTGATTGAGAGAACTCTTGAGAGAGAAATATTGTACACCTAAGAGGTGTGGGAAGAGTGAGATTTCTTCATTGTATTCTGGAAGAGTTTAATGTAAGATCAGTTGTTTCTTGTATCTCCTATTATTTTCTATTTCTGATTTCTAGTTACTTATTACTTTTGGTTCAATTCTATGTTTAGTTGCTTATACAAAATTAATCAATTGTACTCCAAGTTCCTAACAGCATACATATAACAAAGAAGCATAATTGCACAATCACATTAGGTGGGAGAACTTCATTTGGCTTGATTTTCCACCCTGGAATATAATATACATTGGTAGTGGTCAAACATAAAATGAGTGTGATTTGTTTCAAATCATTCCATTACACTTTTTCGGTTTTTATAGGTTTTTATCCCTCACAATCACACTTAGGGTTTCAATAAAAATGAGACATATCTCAAGAGTTGCACAAAGCATCAAGGTTTTGGATATAAAATAAAAAAACATGAAAAGATAGGTGTAGGTAACCATACATTCACTATTCATCATTTTTTTATAGGTTAGTATCAATAAGTGAAACTAAACTAGATTTATGAAACTAACCCTACACATACATAGAACCAATTTTAGAACCTAACAAACCATAGGCTTGCATTGTCCTAATTTTCACTTTAGTAGATAGTCATAAGTGGATAATCATTAATAAAAATAAGTAATCACCTATTTCTTTAATTATTATATTTATCATATGCCATTTTTAAAATTATATTAATAAGTTTTATTATTTTAGATTCAGATGTATGTTTGAATGCCATATTGAAATATCTAAATCATTCTACTAGTTTATATCCTATGAGGGTTTATAAAACTAAATTAAGTTAAAACATATTTATGAACCCATACACATATGAGACAAGGAAAAACCCTAGGTTTCCATTAAGGTATCATTATTAAAAGGTTTCATATTTTTTTTTCCTAAGATTTAAAAATTCATTTCTGATTCCTTACACAAAAAATATTTTTCATGTTATTTATCCTAGGGTTTCTTGATTTGGTTTTTCATTTATATACACAAACAATATTTTCAAATTTAGACCTAGATATTGATTAGGGTTTCATACTTATAGGGTTTTATATTTCAAGCCTCAAGTTTTTATTTTTATACCTAATTTTTTATTATTCCATAATAATATAGTTAAATCATGGCCATATTGAATGAACATCACTGGTTAACACAAGTAATGAAGTTAATGTTTTTAGTTTTTGTCTACATGGATAGTGTATATTATTGGGATCAATTATATAGTAAAATGGGTGAAATATATCAAATATAATAACATTAATAAGGTTAAAATTACTAATGAACAATCATGGGGCTTGCTCTAATCCTACTATTATATCATTCGATTTGAGATGCCTATTGTTATTTCTAAAAAAAAGAGCATGAATGAATATTTTTGTTCCTCTTACATAAGACCTCAAAGTTTTAATATATACCATACCACTCCCATTATTCACCCATGAATTATTTTTTATTGTGTTGTCCATGTTGTTAATACTAGACAAGTTAGGTTGCTCCATCATGAATGACAAAATGAGTGCAGTGAGCATGTTCCTCCTAAACCCTCTCCACCTCCCATAATTAAATATATAAAATGTAAATGATATGAAATAATTAATTACCTAAAGAATACCCATGATAAAATATATCTCTTCTAGTTACTCAAGCATTTGATAGTCTATAAAGACATCTTATACAAGACATTGCAATAAAAAAATAACAAGCGATACAAAACCTACATCATTTGCATCAATTATGAATACATTCAAGGATAATAAAAAATTAATAACTTTAAACAAATAAGAATTACTTTAGAAACACATAATATAGAAAAATATACCATTATTCATTCAAATTAAAGTGCAACATAAATTGGTCAAATATGTTTTGGTAGGTAATGGTTCTAGAATGAACATTTGTAACACTATCTTCCTACAATTATTGGGGATCAACATGGATACTATTCAGAATTAAAATCAAAGCATAAAAGGATTTGATAAAATTGTATCAAATGATTTGAAATATAGAATTGGATGTGATAATATATCCCAATATGGCACCTAGTACTTTTCATGTTATGCCTAAATAATTACATTATAACCTACTTTTAGGAAAACCATGGAAACATGATTTATAATTAGTACCATTGATATTACATAAATGTATCAAATATATGAATGAAGGATAGTATTATTCATAACCAATAGATGATGACCCTTTTAGATATTTAAAAATGACCCAATAAACTAATGAGGACCAATCATAATCATAGTTGGAATATTTTACTATTGTTTTTCCATTTTGTTGAACATTGCCATTGATTAAGGAGAGATTATTGTGTATTGGCATTGATGGTTATTCTTTGATATTTAATTTTGTCATTGATGTCAAAGGTTCTTATGAATATGCATGGTTATTTCATTGATTTCAAAGGTTCTTGTGAAAATGCCTAGTTAAATAATCCTTTAAGTATGTATATGAATGAAGTTTTTTGCCAAGATTAGTGAGTTGTTGTTGTATGAGAGTAGTGATGAGTAAATGTTGTTTTAAGAATGTTTTAATATCAGCTTGAGTTAAATCTTTGAGAAGAAACATGAATAAGTACATGTTAATTTTTCAAGTGTAAAGCATATTGTAATGCTTTGTCTTGACCTTGTGAGATAGTCTTTGTAGGTGGCATGATGATATGGGTGAAATTTGAAGAAGAAGTTGTGTGCTCTAAAGATCTATGTAAGTAGTTCTAAAGATGCTTTGAATGAGCTACAAAGATGAGAATGCTCTGAAGAATAGTTTATAGTATTTGAGAATGAGATATATTGTTTGAGGTTGTACATAAGGTGTTGAGGATCTTCAAATTGATCAAAAGGTTAACTCTAAAGATATATGTTTGTAGCTTTGAAGATGATATGAAGATTCTAGTCATGATTTGAAGATTTGTAAGTAGCTCTAAATATGTTCTATTGAAGATCCAAAGAAGAGTGAGTGTTGAATTTGATTAAGAATATATAAGATACATTAAAACATAGGATATTTTTAAAGTAAAGTTTACATGGTGGTTATAAGGTTAGATTATAGGAATAATAAGACTTGTTTTTCAAGTCTTAGAAAGAAAGAAGAAAGATGGTGGCTAGATGAGGTAATAGGATTAGTTTCCAAGACATGAATGATCAAGTGAACATTGACATAGGTGAGTCAAGTTGTTTTAAGTATGTGCATGAAGTTTGAAATCAAGGTTTGCTATAAAAGGCTTGAAAAATATTTCAAGGTTTCTTGAGTGCACAAAATGAAGAGTTGTCTACTCGAGAAGGTTTTCACAGTGCTCATTAACACATGAAACATCTGCATGAGATCCTAAGCTATTCATGGTAGATAAGGAAGGGTTATAGATAATAGTGAAAAGTATTGGTTTTTGAAAAGAGGAGCTAAGTTTTATGAATGATCATTAAGATAGGAAGATGGCCTAAATCCTAATAAAATCCTATTAGTGACCTGATATTAAAGATTTTATTATAAAGAGATCAAAATGGTTTGATATGATTTGACAAGTGATTGAAGGTTAAATTAAAATCTCCTAGACATGTTCAAGTGTGATTGGTTTCTCAAGTGAGTGATAATACCCTAAAGGAAAGTTCTTGTCTTTCAGATATTTTTTGTATCAAACATAGTTTATTGAATCAAAGTCACTAAGTGGATGAAGATAAAAGTGTGATACTTGTATTTATTGTTCATAAAGGTTTTTATATAGGTTTCATACCTCATTTTTACACAATTGGTGATCTAAGTTGGCCAGTTGTTAATAGACTTAGTGGTGCAGATAGTAAGGAAGTCAGATAAATGTGAGGAGATGTTTCCTAATGTGTTTTCATGTAAGAGTGATGCATTGAAATGAATGATGATGTTTTTTTGGTATTTAATGATCTATACATGATTTTAAAAATCTTGGAAGTCTATGTAAAATTTTAAAACATTGAAGCCTAAATGACTTATCTGGCTGAGTAGAGTCTATGAAAGAGAAGGTCTAGAGATTGGTTTGTAAGACCAATGGTTTTCATTAGATATCATGATATAATTGGTTGAATTTGATCTAAGGATGTTATAAGATATTTCTCATCCATTGAAATCTTTTTGAATATATCCAATCATATGTCAAATTTTCATGTTTCTTTGACTATGTTTTGGAGTTAGTTGGCAGTGTTAAGTGAACATCTTATAGGGAAGTGTGTGAGCCCATTTATATTGAGTTGAAAAAACAAATGTATACTATGATGACCTTGAGGTCATGAGGTTTTTGAATATATAATTTTTTACCATGGTTGTTTATCAAAATTGAGTATATGCCTTAGTTGTTCAAGATAGAGTTTCTGTATATGCACAGGCCCTTTATATGCAATGATTTGAGAAAGAATTCAAGTGATGATTAGAACTAAAATGTGTTGTAGACCTAAATTAAAGTTGGTTAAGGTATATTGGAGTGGTGTATGATATGTACCTACCATGTGTGGTTATTTTATATTCTTCAAGAAATATCAAAGGGTAATATGTTGATAAGAAGGCCTATTAGGTCGCAATAAGCCTAAAAGAGAAATAAGGGCTAATTGATAAATGGCCAAACTATTGTAGTGATTGATTCATGATTAAATAATGTTATTTTAATATTTAAAGACCTATTCATGGTTGAATTAAGTTATTTAAATGTATATCTGACTAAGAAAGATATAATCAAGAGACTTGTATCAAAGTAAGGCAATTTAGGCCTATTTTGTGTGAGATTAGGGAATGCTTAGAGGATGATAAGTGTGGGAGAGCATAAGAGGATAAGATAATGATATAGATAATTTTTTAGTAGAATGAGGCTATGTAAACCATCAAATAAGTGTTATGAATATCTAGTGGAGGTTCTGCATGTGAAGATCAAGTTTAGAAGACTTAATTAATCCATAAAGAGGGCTTGAAAGAATGAGTAGGAGATACACAGGATCCACAGGATCAATCCAGGAGAAAGAACCCACAACAAATAACTTGCAAATATTTTCAGAGAATAAGTAAATTTGTCACACCTAAAAAATAGGTGATAGTCCAAAAATTTCTCTATATATTCTCATTAATCTCTCGTTAATTTCTCATATAATGCAAAGTATTTATAATACAAATAGTTTGTTTCATGTTAACAAACTATTTGTAATGATTAAAAAATAGAGAAAACAAACTATTTGTTTTCTCATACTACGAACAAATATATTGTTGAGAAATTCTCAACAATAAAATAAATTAATCGAGGTAAATAAATTTTACCCTCGATAATAAATAACTTACCCTATTAACCCTAGGTAAGCTTAAATATGCATTATTCCAACACCCTCCCTTAAGTGAAACATAGGGAGAATGACAAACAAGGATGGGTCCCGGCTACTAGGCCTGATAAGGTACCCATGTACAAACCAATCAAAATATATGAAAAATAAAGGAAGGAAGGACTTCATGGGAAATCCCCCCTAAGGACAACTTACTTCACCCCAAGCATCGCTCACAACTGAAGATAATGAGGAGAAGCCAAAGGTTTAGTGAAGATGTCTGCAATCTACTCAGCTATAGGCATAAACTCCAAAGAAAGAACTCCATCCTGAATAAGATGTCAAATGAAGTGCATGTGAATCTCAATGTGTTTTTTCCATTAATGCTCAATAGGATTGCGTGAAATAGCAATCGCACTTTGGTTATCACACCAAAGAGTAGTAAGACCCTGCTGTGTGAAGCCAAACTCTCCAAGCAACTGTCAAAGCCAAAGTATCTCCTGACTAGCTTTGACAGCACCTCAATACTCAGCCTCAATAGAGGACAATGCAATAGCAGTCTACTTTTTGCATGCCCAAGCAACTGGACCTGAACCAAGTGTGAAAGAAAATCCACAAGTGGACTTGTGAGTGTCAACATCACCAGCCCAATCAGAGTCAGTGTATCCAACAAGCTATGTAGAACTATGTGGTGTGTAATGTATACCAAAGTGAGTGGTGCCCCGAATGTAGCACAAAATATGCTTGGCTGCTTGCTAATGACTCTCATGAGGCTCATGTGAGAACCGAGAGACAAGGTTCATAGCAAATGTGATGTCAGGACAGGTATGAGTCAGGTATAAAAGACTACCTACAAGTTTCCGATACAAAGTGGAATCAACAAGAGGAGTCATACAAGTGGCAGACAACACAATACCTGACTGATATGGAGTGGGTGTAGGATTACAATCAACCATGCCAAACCGATGAAGAATATCTGTCACATACTTCTAATGTCCAATAGAAATGCCCTCAGAAGACTAAAAAACTTGAAGACCAAGAAAATAATGTAGAAGTCCCAGATCTATCATATCAAACCTATCTGCCAACTTGTATTTGATGTCATGTATCAAGGAATCTGAACTACCAGTGAGGATGAGATCATCAACATACAAAACCAAAATGACAAGCTCCTCACCTTGCTTTAGGATGTATACATTGTGATCTGACTCACAACGAATAAAACTAGAACTCAAAAGAAAACTATCCATCTTCTCATACCAAGCTCTAGGAGCTTGTTTGAGGCCATAAAGAGAATGATGGAGTCTACAAACCAAGGATGAGTCCTGCACAAATCTTGGAGGCTGATCCATATAGATCTCCTCATGGAGATCACCATGTAAGAAAGCACTCTTCACATCCATCTAAAAAACAGACCAAGAATGTGAAGCAGCAAGAGAGAGTACAAGCCGAATAGAATCCACCTTAGCTACAGGGGCAAAGGTCTCAGAGTAATCAACCCCTTCAACCTGTGAAAAACCCTTAGCTACTAATCTAGCTTTGTACTTATCTACTGATCCATCTGCAACATATTTGGTCCTATAGACCCATTTACATTTTACAAGTTTTCTTCCCTTAGGAAGAGGGACAAGATCCCAAGTATCATTCTTCATCAATGAAGAATACTCATCATACATAGCAACATCCCACTTGGGTATACCAATAGCCTCAAAAAAAAACACTGGCTCATCTGTACAAGCTTGTCGCAAAAGAGCAACACCAGATGTCTGTGAGTGAGTTCGACGAGAATCAGATGGATCACCAACAAAAGAACCAGCTGCATGTAGAGTGCTCTTTGCCCATTTAGGCAAAGGTGGTGAAGAAGATGGCTATGGTGGCTGAATAAGTGCAACATCATCATCATCAACAATAGAAAGCAAATCCTCACTATCCTCAGTAGAAGAAGGAGGGGAAGAAGAAGAATTAGATGTACACTCCTGTGGAGTGGGTAGCTCATCAACCTGAACATCCCGTCAAAACAACACATCATGTGTGACAGGATCAAAAAGATGGTAGGCTTTTACATCTTCACAATAACCAACAAAAATGAGTGGTTAGCTTTTCTTCTCCAATGCTTTACGTTTGTCATCAGGAATGAATGCCCATGCTTGACTCCAAAAGATGCAAAAATCTAAAATATCAAGCCTGATCCCAGACCAAGCTTCTTCTAGTGTCATATTTTGCACAGCTTTGTGAGGCATATGGTTTTGAATGCATTTTGCACAATTTACAGCTTCAGCCCAATATTGTGGACCCAAATTTTTAGAGTGAATCATATAATTAGCCATCTCTTTCAATGTTTGATTCTTCCTCTCTGCTACACCATTTTGTTGAGGAGTGTGTGGTATAGTGAACTGATGTTGTATCCCATGCTCAATACAAAAATCATAGAAAGCATTACTGTCATATTCCCCCCCCATTTTTAGTGCGTATCTTCTTAAGAGGAAGAGATGATTGTTTTTCAACAAAGGCTTTGAAAGCCTTAAAAGTTTCAAAAACTTCACTTTTCAACTTGAGAAAATATACCCAAGTTTTACGAGTGAAATCATCAATGAATGTGAGTGCATATTTAGCCCCTGAAAAAGAACGAGTTGGAAAATTCATCAAATCACTATGAACCAACCCTAAGGGTGCATTTTCACGTGTGACATTACCAACTAGAAATGGATCCTGGTGCTGTTTACCAACTAGACAACCAGGACATACCCCATCAATACATGAGACCTTAGGAAGGCCTTTTACAAGATGTTTTGTACTCATTTGTTGCATATATCCATAACTCAAATGTACCAATCTCTCATGCCACAATTTGCTGAGATTATTATCATGTGCAATAAGTGAAGAACTAGAAGACATAAAAGACTCAAACTTATCAAAAGTATAGAGTCTTGCAGTATGATCTGATGTACCTGTAGCAACATCTCACTAGGATCATTACATTCTCTTATTACAACATTATGTGAAGTAAACTCCACAATTTTACTAGTACCAGAATTACATATTTGATATACAGAGAGAAGATTAGAAGAGATTTGAGGTACAAGCAATACATTGTTAAAACATCCATCTTGTTTATCAATAGTACCTGATCCCAAGACTTCAATCTATGAGGAGTTACCCATAACAATATGTGATGTACTGTAATCTGTAAGGGAAGACAATAGATCCTTAGAATGTGTGAGATGGTGAGAAGCACCTGAGTCAAAAATCCACTGATCCTGACATGAAGATATAGCACTGGCTGAAAGTGCTTTCCCTTTTCCTATAGAAGTAGAAGGAGATGGAGACGAAATGGAAATTTTGTGTTGTCTGACCGCTGCCTCTAATGCTTCCATCTTCTTAAAACATCTACTTTCATCATGATTAGGACCACCACAAATATTGCATGGACCAAATGTTTTCTTCTATTGCTTAAAGGACTTTTTGGTCTTAGTAGATTTAGAATGATGAGGTGATTGGGTGGTGGACTCTGGAGGGTTATTTGAAGGTGCTTGCTTTTTAGACTTAGGTGAAGGTTTTCCTTTAGAAGAATTAGCAACTAGAGCATGAATAGGACCACGTAGAGCATCTAAGGCCATTAATTTTGTTTGCTCCCTAGTCAATATTTCACAAAAAACTTCAAAGGAAGGCCATTTGAATTCATCACCTAATGTATCCATCATAGTATAAAAAGCAGAGGAAAAAACACTATATGGCCCTTTCAACTTTGAAAAAATCATGAAAATGCACTCCTGATAACTTTTATCCTTGTCACCAGCTTTCAATTGTGACCTTATAAATTTAAATTTTGCTAAAAATTCATCTATTGAAGGGAAATCTGATGGAGAGAGAGTACTCAATTTTGCATCTAATTGCAAAATTTTTAACTCATTAACTTTGCCAAATAGGTTTTTAAATTTTTCCCATACCTATTTTGGCATAGTAGCATCTGAAATGTGAAATTGAAGATTATCTGAGATGTTGAGGCAAATCAATCCAAGAGCCTCATCCTGCTTACAACCATATGCATATTTGTCTTTTTCAGTGGTGAATGTTACAAGTGTCGTTTCAGAAAAAATTCTCCATAAGCCCTTTGATTGAAGGAGTTTTTGCATTTTTGGCTTCCAAACATGGTAATTTGTATAATTTATAGGTTCAAACAATCAAGATTCCATTCCTGAGGAAGACGATGAAGTTGACAAGAACAATCTAGACATTTGTTTTTCCTCAAAAAACACCCCTCCCGTTACAATTTAACGTCTCCCGACAGAAAAAAAAAAAAAAAAAAAAAAAAAAAAATTAGCCTTGGCTTATAAAAAATTAAAAAATGGATTTATGGAAAAAAAAAAGTAGGGGGATTTGACCCCAAGACCTCCTCCCTACAAAGTTTAACAAAATATCTCTAACCGCTTTAGCAAAGTCAAATTTGAACTTTCAAAGCTAGAGACTTGCATTTAAACCATTAAAAATTTAAAAAAAAAATTAAAAAAAGGCCAAAAATGACTCACACATGTGAGATATCAGCTTAATAATCTTTGGCTTTATAAAAAATAAACTCTTTTTCCAGCAAGACGTGGTGGTCAGGGAAATATTTGAGAAAAATTGTAAACACAGTTCAGCAATGCAGAATGGCTCCACTGGATCTGCCAAAAGGACTATACATCCTGCTCCAAATCCATCCTTCTCAGCATGAAATGAAATATTTGGAAGTATTATATCACATGAAATTTTCATATTTGGATTTTATGCAGCATAAGGCGTTCAAAAATAAGAAATCCGTACAGCTATGCAGCAGACCAAAAAATAGTTTTTAATTTCCTGTTGTTGGCTTCCAAAACATTGTATGACCTGATCCAAATTCATGAAAATTTATATGAATAGAAATATATAAGAGTCATATTTCATTAACAGGTCTCATATTCAAAAAAATTCAACTGTATGATCTGCCACATCAGAAAAATGGATAGGTACTGCAGTCTGCCAACAGTCTGCCAACAAGGACCAGTCTGCAAGTTTTTGAATGAAAGAGCTGTACATCCTAATCCAAATGTGAAAATTTAAATTTAAATGGATTCCTGACTTTATTTCCTATGCCTCCATGAAAAAAAATCTGATTTTGGAAATCTGTACGGTCATTTAATGAGCATAAAGTACAGAATTTTCCAAAAAACAAGTAGTAAATAAGAACCAGAATTTGAGAGAATTAAAAATATCTGTAGCACATCAATAAAATAATATTTTTGAATGTGTTAAAAGATGAAAAATTTTAAAGGAAGAGGATCTTCAATTGGAACTCCAAGCTCTGATACCATGAAAGAATGAGCAGGAGATACACAGGATCCACAGGATCAATCCAGGAGAAAAAACCCACAACAAATAACCTGCAAATATTTCCAGAGAATAAGTAAATTTGTCACACCTAAAAAATAGGTGATAACCCAAAAATTTCTCTATATATTCTCATTCATCTCTTGTTAATTTCTCATATAATGCAAAGTATTTATAATACAAATAGTTTGTTTCATGTTAACAAACTATTTGTAATGATTACAAAATAGAGAAAATAAACTATTTGTTTTCTCATACTACGAACAAATATATTGTTGAGAAATTCTCAACAATAAAATAAATTAACCGAGGTATATAAATTTTACCCTCAATAATAAATAACTTACCCTATTAACCCTAGGTAAGCTTAAATATGCATTATTCCAACAGGGCTACTTGAGCGAAGAATGATGAAGGATAGTTTGAGAGGGATAGGAGAGAGTGAAGAATTAAAGGAGTATATCATCATATATTGTATAATAAATAAGGGTTTATGAGGGTGATTAAATAATTAGGTGTCTAAGTTCTCACTAAATCATCTAGGGGTTGTTGCCTCCTTGCATGTGGGTGCTTGCTAAAGCCTAGCTGAGTTGGTGTTGAGCTACTTGGGGTTCGTGCTCCATGTGAAATTGGTGATTCAATAAATATTGATGTTTGTTTTATATTATTTTATTAAATTTAATTCATCAGTGGGTTTTCTACCCCTAAAGGGTTCACCATATATCTGTTGTGTTCATATATTTCATGCTCTTATGATTTGATGCTTATGATTGCTAAGATGTGCATGCATGCTAGAATGGTTCATACATAGTTAAGTGTAATTTAATGTAAATTTTTTAAGACTAATTTATACCCCTCTTATTCATATTACTTATAATAATTTATATTAGAGTAAGTCTTTTGGATCAAATTTAAAAGCCTAAAGGAGATCCTAAGAAGCAAGGATGACTAGTCAATAAGCTCAAGGTGGTTTCTCTACCAATAAGGATACATTATTCAATGGATATAACTATGCATTCTATAGTTTTAAATGAATATATATATATATATATATATATATATATATATATATATATATATATATATATATATATATATATATATATATATATATGATGTCATAAATAAATGATATTTGGAATTTAGTTATAGATGGCTATATTGTACCTCTAATTCCACCAATAGATGTAACAAGTAAGAAGGCTAGTGAAAATAAATCCAAGGCAATGAATGCCATTTTGTGTAGCTTATCATAGGTAGAAGTTATAAAAGTAATGAATTGTGTTTTATCCAAATATATATGGGACAAATTGAAGACCATCTATGAAGGAGATACCAAGGTGAAGTTGGACAAGTTTTAGACCCATAGAAGATAGTTTGAAATCCTGAAGATGAAACTATTACATCCTACATGTTGAGGGTTGATGAAGTTGTCTATATCATAAGAAGATTAGGAAAATAAGTGAAAAAGTCTAATTTTATTCAAAAGGTATTGAGATCATTAACTCCTAAGTTTTACTCTAAGGTGTCTACAATATAAGAGATGTAAGATTTGGACAAGTTAGAGATGGATGGGCTTCATGGAATCTTGACTGCCTATGAGATGAGATCAAATGAAGGAAGACCTCCCAAAAAGAATCTAGTTTCAAGGTTGAAAATAAGTCAAAGCCCAAAAGGTTTAAAGATGATTTATATTTAGATATTGATGATGATTAACTCATAACTATGTTTTCTAGGAAGTTGAGGTTTGGCTTAGGTAAGCATAAGGGCAAGTTACCCTTCAAATGTTTTAGTTGTGGAAAGATTGGTCACTTTACAACCAAGTGTCCTAACAAGGATAGATATGAGCATAATGAAGAACATGATGAATCTCATGAAGATGATAGAAAGGCCTATAAATTTAAAAAGAACAAGAGAGAATTAAAGAAGAATGAAGGAAGGAAAGGATCATTCAAGAATAAGAAAGGTTTATATAGCAAAGAAGACAACTCATTTGATGTAAGTGATTCAGACACATCTAACAGTGATGATGATAAGAATGAGTCTGAATATGACAACAATGAAAAAAAATTCATATGCATAGAATTAGACAATAAGGATTGTTCAAATGGGAATGCCTTATGATTAATGCATAATCAGATGAAAAGTATACTATGATAGTGAAGAAGGAGAAGCTGAAGTGGATCTTGAAGCAAAGTTGGAAAGTACCCTAGAAGAGTTTAAACTTGTGAAGAACAAGAAGAAACTAAAGTTATTAGTGCAAGACTATGAGGAGCAAATTAGATTGTTTGAGGAAAGGCTAAACAACACTTCTAAGGAGTATGAATAGATCATCCATCAAGTTGAAACCCAGATAGAGATAGTGGAAATAAGTTTACAGGCTAAAGAGGAAGATTGTAGAAGGTATGAAATTAAAAGATAATCTATGAAAGCTGAATTAGATAAAACATCTAGAAAGGTGAAGAGATTTATGAAATTTGAAAATAACACTAAGGCTCTAGATGATATATTAAGCAGTCAGAAGTCTACAAGTGATAAGACAAGTCTTAGATTCAAAGAAGACCAAAATAGGGAACCTCAAGTTGAAAAGAAGATTGTTAAAGGCAATAAGGTCAACATGAAAAGAATTATCAGGCAACCCAATACTAAAAGGCATGCTAGTTCTTTTAATGGTTACTATTTTACATGTAGTTAGTTTGGCCATAGAGAAAGAGAATGTAGAAGATCCTCCAAGAATGAATATTAATGGAACTAATGAAGGATAAACAATTGGTTAAAGAGAGATCACAGTCATTATCAATAAAATGGTATGTATAAGGTGGTTTGTTACAACTATCATAATGTAGGACACATTGAAAGATTATATCCTAACAGAGTTAGAATATCATCAAGTCAAAATAAAAAGTTTGAAGCTCCTAGAGTTCAAGAAAAAAGGCAAATGAATGTATGGAAACCAAAGGTAGTAAAGATAAATCATGATCAGTCTATAAGATCAATTGGAATACTTGCTGAGATAGAGCATAAATCAAGTGAAAAATCAGATAAGGAATGTCAAGAACACTTTTTATCTACATATGTTGACAAGGAAGAAAAAGAAAATAAGAAGAATGATAATGTTGATGATGAGATCAAACCTATAGTGCCAATCAAGTCCAAAATAATGTTAAATAATATTCAGTCTTGTGAAAAGATGGAGATCTAAGAATCTCCTGAGTTCATATTGTTTTAGTTCCCTATGAAAAAAATGGGTGGCTCCATTAAGCTTCATGGAGACATTCTTTTAACAATAGAAACATGAGGGTGTAGTCAAATAAGGTTGATTTTGAGAAGATTCTAGGTTGTATATGTTGCAATTAAGGAGATGAAGATGGATATTATTAATTCTTATGTTAATAAATATATAGTTTGAAGTTTATAAGGTAGCGTGATAAGAGATCTAAAGATGTTATTAGGTATATAAATTTAAAGTGCAAAAAATTGTCATATAATAGGTAAGCTTCAGATATCTATTTTTTATGAGTAATTTATCTAGATCTATGAAGACAAAGGGGGAGTCCTTATTTCTTCTTTTGGTATCTAGTTTGGGATAGCCATGTGTGTGGTCAAGATTTTTGTATCTTATTATACCATGTCAAGAAAGGTATGTGATCTCGAGTTTTTATTTATTTGAAAGAAGATATGTTTGGGATAAGGGGGAGGTTGGTAGATATGATTTCTTTGTAAAGAAAGTGACTTTTTTGACATGCATGAAGTTAAAAGGAGATTTTTCCTAAGATGCTTCATATACTTTTTTTATTGATATTTTGGTAGATCAACTAGAAGAGTGACCTGATTGAGAGAAGTTTCTAAGAATGGCTATCATAAGTGGTTGCCATAGTTTTTGAAGACTATGTGCCATTTAGTATCTTTGACATATAGTCTTAGCTCATAGGGAGATAGCATGATTTAAGTAGTTTTAGATAATATTTGACATCTACAACTAACATAAGCATGGTGGATGCTTAGTTTGAGGGGGATCTATTCAAGTTATTAACTAATCTTGGTTTGTGTTGAAGAGAATTTGTAATCTAAGTTCATTCTAAAAGAGATGATAATTATGGAAGATCTTTGTCAATAATGTCAAAGGGGGAGAAAGATAAAAAAATTCAAGAAAAGGGAGCATAAGCCAAAGATTAAAAAAGGCAATAAAAGGGAACATAAAGAAAAAGGGAAAGATCATAAAGGAAGAGAAGAAGCAAGAACAAGGACTAAGAGATGATTGCCATCAAGAATGGTAGACATAGTTTTTTTATTATGTTTGCCATCAATGAGAAAGGGGGAGATTATTGAATATTTTCATTGATTAAGTAGAGATTGTTGAGTATTGTCATTGATTTTTAAGCTTTGATATTTAATATTATCATTGATGTCAAAGGTTCTTATGAAGATGCATGGTTATTTCATTTATGTTTATCTAATATCATTGATGTCAAATGCTCTTGTGAAAATGACTAGTCAAGTAAGCCTTTAGGTATGTATATGAATGAGTTCTATTACCAAGATTAGTGAGTGTTGTTACTATATGAGAACAGTGATTAGAGAATGTTGTTTCAAAAATGTTTTAATATCAGCTTGAGTGAAATCTTTGAGAATCAACATAAATCAGTATAGGTTAGTTTGTCAAGTGTAAATCATCTTGTACTAATTTGTTTAGACCTTATGAGATGGTATTTTTAGGTGGCATGATGATATGAGTGAGATTTAAATAAGAAGATACATGCTCCAAAGATCTATGTAAGTAGTTTTGAAAATGCTCCAAATGATCTATAAAGATGAGAAGTATCTAAAGAATACTTAATTCTATTTCAGAATGATAAATATTATTTGAGTTTGTACATAAGGTGTTAAATATCTTGTAATTGATCAAAAGGTTAGCTCTGAAGATATGTGTTTGCATCTCTGAAGATGCTATGAAGATCCTAATCATGCTCTAAAGATATGTAAGTAGCTTCAAAGATGTTCTCTTAAAGATGAAAAAAAGAGTGAGTGTATGAAGTTTACTGAGCATACACAAGAGACATTTAAACATATGAGAGTTTCAAATTCAAGTCTACAGGGTGGCTAACAGGTCATATTCTAGGCCTAATAAGACTTGTTGATCAAGGCTTAGAAAACTAGAAGAAAGATGGTGGATAGATGAGGTAACATGATTAGTTTCCATGATATGAGTGAGCAGGTGGACATTGGCATAGATGAGTCAAGTTATTTTAAATATGTGTATGAAGTTTCAGATGAAGGTTTTTAATAAAAGGCTTGAAAAGTGTTTCAAAGTTTCTTGAGTACATATAATGAAGATTTATCTACCTAGGAACATTTTTGAATAGCTCATTGGCATGTGAAACATATACATGAGTCCTAATATATTCATGGTATATAATTAATGGTTATATCTCAAATTTACAAGCATTGGCTTTTGAAAAGAGGAGCTAAGTTTTATGAATGATTGCTAAGACTAGAAGATGGTCTAAACCCACATAAAGCCCTAATAGTGACTTGATATTAAATATATTGTTATAAAGAGCTTATAATGGTTTGATATTATCATAAAATTGATTATAGGTTGAAGCTAACTCTCCTAGGCATATCTAGGTGTGATTGGTTTATCAGGGGAGTGAGAAGACCCTACAAGAAAATGCTTATCTTTCAAAGATTTACTGTAGCAGTTAGAGTTGACTAAGTCAAAGTTACTAAGTAGATTTAGATAAAAGTGTCATAATTGTATTAATTTTTCATAAAGTTATATATATATATATATATATATATATATATATATATATATATATATATATATATATATATATATATATATATATATATATATATATATATATGTTATAGATCTCAGGTGTGCAAAATTGGTGATCTAAGTTGGCCATTGGCTAACAAACCTTGTAGATAGTAAGGAAATCAAATAAATGTGAGAAATGTTGCCTAATGTGTTTTCATGTGAGAGTGATGAATTCAAATGAATGATGATATTTTTTGGGTTTTTAATGATCTATATATTATTTTTATAATCTTTAAATTATATGTAAGAGGTTAAAACATTGAGACCAAAAATGTCTTATCTATCTGAGTAGAGTATGTGAAAGAGAAGGTCAGTAGATTGGTCTGTAAAACCAATAGTTTTCATTAGAGCTCATGATATGATTAGTTGAGGTTGATATAATGATGTTATAATATCATATTAGTTCATTAAAATACTTTTAAGATATTTAATCATATTTTATATTTTCATGTTTCCTTGACCGTGTTTTGGAGTCAGTTGGCAGTTCTAAGTGAACATATTGTAGGGAAGTGTGTGAGCTTGTTTACCCTAAGTTAAATCATTGATTAAATATTATGATGACCCTTAGGTCATGATTTTTTTGAATATTTAAAATTTTCCATTTTTTTGACAAAATTGATTATAGGCCTCAGTTTTTCAAGATTGACTTTTTGTATATGCACAAGCCTTTTATATGTAGTGATTTGAGAAAGGGTTCAAGTGGTGATTGGACCTAAAACATATTGTGGACATAAAGTAAAGTTTTTAAAGGTATATTTAAGTGGAATATGATGTTTTCCTACCATTTGAGGTGTTTTAATATGCTTCAAGAAATATCAAAGGATAATGTGTTGATAAGAAGGCCCATTAGTTCTCCATAAGCTTAAAAGAGGAATAAGGGCTAATTGATACATGACCAACCTATTGTAGTGATTGATTCATGATTAAGGCATGTTATTTTAATATTAAAATACCTATTCATGGTTTAATTAATTTATTTGAATTTATATATGACTAAGAAGGATATGATCAAGATGTATAAAAGCAAGACAGTTTAGGTATATTTTATGTGAGCTTAGGGAATGCTTAGAGGATTCTAAGTGGGGGAGAGAATAAGAGGATAAGTGAATGATATAGATAATTTGCGTAGATAATGAGGTCATGAAGACCATTATATAAGTGTTATGAATATATTATAGAGGTTATGAATAAGAGGATCAAGGTTAAATGACCTAATCAAGCCATGAAGAGGGCTAGTTGAGTAAAGAACGTTGAAGGCTAGTTTGAGAGGGACATAACAAAATGAAGAGATAAAGGAGTATATCATCATATATTATATAAGTAATAAAGGTTTTTTAATGTGATTAAACAGTCAGGTGGTTGGTTCGGTGTTGAGTCATCTAGGGGGTTGGTGCCTCCTTACAAGTAGGTGTTTGCTAAAGCCTAGCTGAGTTAGTGCTAAACTAGTTGGGGTTGGCGTTGGTGTTCCATGTGAATTCAGTGTTTCAATAAAGATTGATGTTTGTATTATATTAATATAGTCCATTTTATTCATCAGTGGGTATTTTCCCCTAGAGGGTTTCTCATGTATATGTTGTGTTCATTTGTTTCAAACTCTTACAATTTGATGCTTACGATTGCTAAGATGTACATGCATGTTAGAATGATTCATGCATATTTAAGTGGAATTAAATGTAAAGTTTTGAAGACCAATTCAACGCCCTCTCAATCATATTGTTTAAAACACATTTCAATCTATTTCCAATAGCTCTTATGGATACATATGAGGTGAGGGAATAAATTATAGAAAATTATAAGGAATCAATCATAACATACCAAGAAATTATACAACATGAACCACATTTAATATTGAAGAATCACAATCTATTATTGATCTTACTTTAATATTAAATGTAGAAAATTAAGATGACATAGTCACATATTAATATAAAAATTATGACTAAGATACCAACATGGCCAATATGACCAATGTTAAACTACAAAAAGTAAACTTCAATCCTTCTGAATAATTTTTATCTTGAAATATATTCACACCTATCAGAGTTAGATAATATCAATATGACTCATATAAAACAAAAAATGACAAATAAAAATCTCATTTTTAGGCACAATATTATAGGGGAAAAGGAAACGCAACAATGATAGATCATGAGTACCTTCTAAATGGAAAAAATAGTTGCAATATTATCTCACATTAGGCACAAGAAACACTTAAATAAAACATGACCTAGACAAAGAATCAGTGATACATATTAGTAAACAATGTGGAAATGGTATATGGTAAGGCTCCAACACCGTTAAAAGTAAAAAGTATTCATGATAATCAAAGGACATTACTATAAATGTTTCTTTATAATATTATCAATTTGCCATCTACTCAACATCAATCAATGGGATATATTACACATGAATAAGTAAAAGCATATTTTCATTATCATAGAATCATAGGACATGACATAGATCATTTCATGGAATTAATAAATAAAATTAAAAATATAATAATGGAGGTATTATCAAGGTATTATATCATCAAAAAGAACCATTTTCATCAAACTCCATATAGTTACCATCTACAATGAAAAGAACCAAAGATGTCCTCAATAGGAGTTGTTAACCATTAAAATATATGTGTAAGGTACCTATTATATATATTTTTATATTGATGGCAACAAACATAACACCATATGCAATGTTCAATGATTATGAAAATTGGTACATGACATCAAGGAATTTTAACATAACAAACAATGGAAAGGATACATTGGATACATAATTTTACTAGTAGTTTATGGGCCAAAAGTGGTTGACACACACATATGGGTCATGCCTCGTACTTATAGTCCACCCTTCACATTAGGACAATGATGGTTAAAAAAATGTAAGATATAGTAAATCCAACAAATCAGTCTCTTACTTTCTCACATATAAGAATAATGATCAAAATTAGACATGATGGAAATTCTTACCATCCAAAAGAAAAATCTTTAGAGATGACAAAAAGCAAAAAAATTGAACAATCATAACTACAATAAGAAGAAATAATGTGATTACATATTATATAGGACAAGTGAAGATATCTAGACTTCAATCTTGGTGAGGATGAACTACTTGTAGAATTATAAGTACATTATTTCAAATATTCCACAAATATAAAAACTAAAGAGTCATAAAATATAAAAATATTCAAAATTTTAAAAATTGAGAAATGAGAATGACATGATTACTAGATTACACTATTTACATATGATATTTATCACATGTGTGGTAGATGGCATATTACTTTCATACACATTAATTTTATGGTATATGAGTATGATAAAAGAGATACAAGCTACATATGGACACACATATGTTATAGTTTCCTTTATATAGTAGACATCAAAATAATGGGGGCATCTTATTCCATAGGTTTCACTATTACATGTTATATCTTTTAATGACCTCTTCTACCATGTTGACCTACCTATATTGATTAAACATGCCCTGTTAGTTAATCATATATTAGATAGTGATACATGGATATGTTATTCTATTATGATGTGATAATGATACATATGGATGGTGTAAAGTAGTTTACTTATTCTATGCACCATTGATGTTGTTACTCTCTTAAATTCTAGGTTATTTTTTTCTTATCTATTATGTGTGGCCCTTTGGCCTTGATTGAAACATATTTTTGTCCCCTTGTGTGTGGAAGTTAGACTTTCTTATGTGACATCCTTGGTTTCCCTTGTTTTAGACATATTTATGTTCCTTGCATATGGCCTTTGGCTTAGTTTGCTGTGACATATTTTTATCCCTTGTATGTGGCCCTTGGCCTTATGTGTGACACTATCACTTGCACTTATTGAACTTGATCACATTGAGAAGTGCCACGATCTATACCATGAATTTTTTAAGATGCAGTCTTATTTAGTGATCCTACTACTACATGATTCATTGAGACATCTATCTAGACATAAAAATTAAATGAACTACATTAAATACGTTTCATACATGCTTTGATATATATATATGATGACATATTATCCATATGTTCACATGATTTTATATTATGCATGACATGATACATTCAAATATCATTTTGAGATGAGTAACTTAAAAAATACATCCCTCATCCCAAAATGGGGGAATTATAGTGGGATTTTTATATATGAATAAACCTTGATGAGTATAAAATCATATCAGAGTATAAATTTCAAATATTCAGAATGGTTCAAATATCATAGGGTTTAGGTAAATGACATACATTACATATTGATATAAATTATAGGGGCATATGCCATGCATATAAATTTAATTTATATAAACTTGACTGAATATTCATACACACTTTTATGCATATTCATGGACATATGTGCATAATTTACAAGAAAAATAATTACAGGTTTTCACATGTACATACATTTGAGATATAGGTTCTCAAAGTAAGCATATAGATAGATAACATTATATATTAGTTGGAAAAAAATTAGGGGGAATGATAAATTTTCATGCACATATATAAATTTTTAGATTCATGAAACATGATACTAGTTCATGCACACATACACAACATCAATGTTTATAGTTAAATGACAAAGTGATGTCATTCTAATTCACACTTTTCATATTTGAAGTCATGATGGGGGCATGAAAATTCTTCACATTTTTTTATCATGCATTTTATTCTACATTGAGTGAAAGTATACAATAAAATCTTGAGTTCATCATGGGAAATGAACATTTTATATTCAATTTCTATCATGTATTTTCTTATTAAATGGAGTGAGTTTGAGTGAAAACATACAACTAAATCTATAGTTTATTTGTAGAGGTTGATTTAGTTTGTTTTAGTGAACCTATCTTGATCGTTATCTCTTTACTTAAATATTTATTTGGGTTAGAAAATTACATATGTTTCCCATATTAATTAAGGCTGGGGCATGTTATCTTCAAAACCCAAAATCCTCATAGGTACACATATTTTGGGTATAATTACCCTAAATCTGCATGTGCTTTAACAAAGAAGAAAATTTTTCACTAGTGCTTCAATAATGAAGCATAATCTCCAAAAGGTTATAAGGGAAACATTTATTTCACCAACACACATGTAATCTAACCCCTTTTCTTTAAAAAAATTCAAATTTTCAATTTTAGATCAAAATTTTCAATCTATGTAAATTAACTATACATGATTGAAAGTTTTACTTTTGAGTGACTTGCATATTTGGAGCTTCATACCAAATACAAAGTGTATTATACACATTTACATAAATTTTATCTTTTTACTATAGTAATTACATCACTTAAATAAAATGGATGCATTTTTATATACCAAAATATCATCTTCGGTATTTGATGGAAATATTGATACACATTTACAATACATGACTCAAGTGCATTAAAAAATTCATAATCAACCATTCTCCCACACTTACATGATATATTATGAGTCAAATATTCCAAATTTTAATATCATACACCTATAATAAACTCACTATCTATCTTAAACTTGTTACATATCCTACATAAACATCTCTAATTTTTAGTTTAGTTTGTCTTTACACATGTCAATTTTGAAAAAAATGGTTAGTAGCTCTAATCAATACTAACCAGATTTGATTAGTACCAAATTAATCTTAGAAATGGATATTTTAAAAAATAAAATCTCACCTTAGGGTTGACAAATTTTCCTTGTGTCGATGGCATGATAAATTAACCAATTGGACTCATATATATACAAATTAATGTCTCATTCAAAAGGGATGTGGAACTTATCTAGGACAAATCTATACACTATTTCGTATTAACAAAATATATCCTATCCTTCCTAAATTTCAAAACCTATCAGTAAGTGAAGTCACAAGCCATGTATGAAGAACATCAAATCCAAGTCAAATAAATAATTTAATGTATCAAATACAAAGCATTAATTACATACATATAGAGAAAAAACACAATTTCATAATCATACTAGGTGGGAGAACTATGTGTGAATTTATTTCCCTCCTTAGAGTATCAAATAATAGGTAATGGTAAATCATCAAACTAGGATGATTTGGGTTAACTCAACCCAAAAAAATTTCTCATTTTTGTAGGTTTATAACCCTGACAAGCACACCTAAGGTTTCATGGAAAAGGTGTTACATTTTTAGAGTAGTGTGCATCATCAATTATTGGGATTTTAAATACATAGTATACACATACATATGAAATTTATTTTAAACTCATAGTTTCTCATTTATACATAGGTTAGTACTAACAAAAAAAATTCAATATCAATAATTGATACTAACATAGATCAATGAAATCGACCTTGCACAAAAATAGAATTAGTTACACAAATAAACAAACCACATGCCTAATTAATACTTATTTTTAGTTTGAGAATATAGTCACATTCATAAAATCACTAATAAAATCTAAGTACTCATCCCTTTTTTCATGTCATATATCAAATCAGTGCAATTAGTTTCAATATTTTACATTAAACTATGTATATTTGAATGCCATATATTTATATTTGAATTATTCTACTATTTTTTAACCTATTAGGGTGTGTGAAACCAAATTAAGGAAAAAAAAGGTTGCACATGAGTAAATTTTTTAGCAGTACATGAGGAGCTGATGAAAATCTTGAAAACTAACTCTTTGGTAGACCTATCAATTATAGTTGGTTTATAGGTTGTGATAGTGCATTGAATACAATAATTATATCATTATTGCTACTAGTTGGTTTAAAATTATTATTTGGTTTTCTATGAAACTTTCTTGTTGAATTAGTTTTAGGAGTGTATGTATATTTAAGTTTGTAAAAAGCTATAAAATTGACTTATTTAACCCTTATTATATGGCATAGTTCATCAAAAGATTTTAATCTCTTGAATATAATGGAATGATGGGTCCCTGTTAGTAAGTTTTGTTTAATATATACTATAATTAAATTTCAGCCATAACACTGTTCATCTTGACTAGCATGGTTTTGTACCAAATTACATAATCGTTGATTCAATCATTGGACCCTTTCTTGAGTTTATAAATTTGTGTGTAGGATAGTTTCTCATCAATGTGGATGAAAAAATGTGATATGAATTGGTATACCAAGTATTTTAATTCTCTTACATACTGGAGGAGATATCCTTGAACTATCACAATGCATATTCATTGAGATTTCTTAGAAATATCTTGGTCAAAATTTGTCATTATATGCATAGTCTAGCCATGTTGCATGGAATGATCTAAGATGTTTGTAAATATCACCTTTACCTTTGTGTAATGAAATCTAGTTAACTAATAAAACTATTGTAAATGATATGTTGTTATCTATCAAGTTAATGAGTTATGAATTAAGGAATGGGAATCCATGGAATGACTAGTTGTTAATGTGCCGTCTTCTAGATTTAACACCTTATCATGTAGAGACATAATAATTTTATCAAGGGAATGTGTAGTAGGTGATGTTTGTAATGAAATATGATTATTCATGATGGGAGGGGTAAACTTTTTAAACATAGGAATACATATGGAGATATATTAGAGACTTTGTGATTCCCTAAAACCTAAGGTGGATGCCACATATGTAATTAAAGGTGTAGGCATAGGTATAACACTAGTAGTGATGAGCATAAGTATTAAAACCTTAGCTTAGTATTCAATTTAGTACCATTAAATGTATGTCAAACCTATCATTTTCAAGTAAGAAAGTCTATATTTTAGTATCTATAAACATATACATGTGTATTTGTTCAATTATTTTCAATCTTAAATATTTTATACATTACTTTAGATTTTATATCATAAATAGACATTGAATTATGTATATTTCATTGTAGGTTTTCATGGATCAATCTCAACAATAAAGACACGAATAATGAAACCAAATATGGTTATACTTTTTGTGACCAACACACCCCCATTCTTTTCTAAATAGGGAACCATATTGATTTGAATACAATTTATAAAGCATTTAGGACTTTATGAAATAATTTTCAAAATATTTAGTTATTTTTTCAAATAATCCTTGTTATTTCAAAGCTTATTGTAATGTATTCTAATTATTATCTCATGAATTATTTTGAATTGAATGTTTTTAGATGAAACAATTTTTTTATGAGTTTATTCTTGTAGGTTTTGGTTATGGTTCACTGTGTTTTGATGCATTTTCACACTATTTGGACAAGCTCACACTGTGAGAATCATGATACTTCATAACATGATTATTTATTCTTCTTTCATTATTTTTTCATGTTCTTTTATATTTTAATTTATTAAAACATGTTTATTTTAGACATAATTATATCTTATTTGTTATATAGGATTATTTATACATTTACACATTCCCCACATCTCCATGAATTAAAATTTTAGAATATGTAATTGTAAACTAATCACAACATGGAAAATTTACCAAATTAATTCACTATGTAGTAATTAATTCTCACACCTCATTGCACATTGTTTTTGGATTGTGTAAGTGTGATCTATCTATAACATTCCACATATCTTGTTAGTATTATTAAGTGTCACATTTTCTTACCCTTGCACCCTCACATCACTCATTCCCCTTCCAAATTTCAAGGATATAAGATGTGAGAAGCCTAGGATATTTATATAATTCCACTTATCATATCTAAAAAATACCATGTCCTTAATCCTCATAATCCATCAAAAACTCAAACCAAATTCTAATGAATACATAGCTAGGATCCAATCAATATGTACCATGTGTTAACTTTTTGTATTTTCATTGCATGTAAATTGAAAATATCCCCAAGAAACCTAAAATTTCATGAATGTGGATAAATTAAAAAGGATGTGTGTTACTAATATAGTTTATAGGCACCTTTTATATTCAAATGAATTCATATAGACCAAAAAATGCAATAATAATAACCAATTAGAGAGTAAAACATGTCCATTTTCAATATCCTCATGACAATACACTTTTGAGTGTCATTGAAAAACTTGAAGATTGTGATACTAAAAATCAATCATAGGGGGACACATGGTTGACCGAAAATCACTTTCAAATTAAATATTAACAAAATAATACCTACACATCACACTTGGAAAGCCATGAGGACACCTATAGTGTTTGTGATCACTCTTTTTATAAAGCCTAAAAAATAATGCCAAAATCAAAATGTAATAGGAAAAATCATTTGAATAAATGTAAAATTACATTTAAAATTTAAGATGCATGAACCAGTGAATTAAGTTCACCATCCTAAGATTAAAGGAAAATACAAATATAAAAGGTCATTCATCTGTTTGTTGTTGCATTTAAATAGATTATAAAAATACCATAATATTCTTAGAGTGCCAATAATTTCAATAGATAATAAATTATTTGAGCTAAGAGATAGGAACAATATTTGATAGTGAAATCTATAGAGATAGAAAATGACTTCATAGCTATTCTCATTCAACACTTCATAGGTGTTCGTATGCACCTTATTCATCTATGATGCCTTGAATTTTATGTTTAGTCACTACAATTCCATTTTTGATGAAATTTATAGAATAAGTATAATAATAGAAGAATAGACCCCTTCTTTAGAAGATGAAAAATACACATATGGCCTAATAGCCATTTGAAAGTAGGGATTCATAAAAATATTTCTAATCTATAGGTATTTCCCTACATGGACTTGTTTTATTATGTTTTTTTAGAAGACAATAATTATATGATATGGTCCTATTTTTTGACATGAAAAGTAAAATCATTTTATGGTTATCCTAGTGATTGAGGGGTATTATAAAATGCCACAATCTATAACTTTGCATAGCCAACCAGTAATATCTTAATGGATTAATTATAATAATTTAAGGGGGGGTTTGAAGGATTGGTATGAGAACTTAGGTAGGTGGTTTAATAGGGAATGTATGGATAACATTCCCATCCATATATTCAGGCCAAGAAACATATTTTAAATGACATTTATGAACTTACTATATGGAGTTGTAAATATATTAGATGTCAACAAGGTCCAAGTGTCACTGTTATTTATGATAATCAAAGGAAAATAGGTCATTTCCTTAGAGGAGATAATTTAATTTAATATTAAACAAAAATTGATGGGGCTAAGGAAAGGCCATAATACTTATATGATGTTTTATTTAGTTGGAATTACTTTTTCCACCTTTATTTTTGACAAAATTCCACATTGGAACCCTACTACAAGAACAATTATTAATTTCTATTTTTCATAATTATATGTAACAAGTTTAGGTAGTTCATATAGGAAATTTGAAAGTGTTTATACCCCCATTATTCCAAATAATTAATTAAATACCTATGCTTATTCTATATTAATAAATTATAAAATCAATATTGAGCATCGGCTCATATTACTGATATTGTTAGTGTCTCCATTAAGGTTTCCAATTTGTGTTCTAAATAAATTGGCAAAGAAAACAATATCCTATTAAATTATCTTTTGATTTAATATATTTTACAAGGAAAATAAATAATAAACACAACCTTAATTATCATACAAGGTTGGTAGGATCATTTTTAAATTGTGGCCAACACTTCATATAGTAGTAACACATAGATCATTATTCAATTTGGTTGATCATGATTTATGTCATTGAGATGCTAAGGGGAATGTAAAATATCATATCAAGGCTAGAGGGGAAAGGTTTAAAATGTATATGACCATCATCCTCATCCTCATGATTGGGTTTTTTAAAAATGTGGAGGATTATGAAGATATGAGTAGAAAAATGTAAGCCATAGGAATCACATGAGTACCTCCAAAGCCTAGTAGCTAAAAGAAGTAAATAAAATGTTAGATTCCCCCACAACTCAATAGGATTATCATTGCCTAGAGGACTATCAAATAAGGAAGGTAATATAGGGATTTTATCCTTCAACGGTCTTTAAAAAAACTACCTAATGTGTGAGTTAAAATAATGACTTGTCTCTATTCCTTCTCCTTTAGTTGTAATTCTAGACACTATGTATACACAAAATTTTATAGCTTTATGATTTAATAACACTTTCTCTTGTAGTGACATGTAAAGCATCAATATACATGAGTTAATGCATTAAAGGGTGGACAAGGAAAGGGGTGGGAAAGGCTTATGGTGATTTGGAAGAGATTTTCTTACTATCATGGTTACACCATTCCTACTATCAGTATAGCTTCCTTCTAGTGACTTGTCATTTACCTCCTTTTATATTATCCTTATTCAGCTATGACATTTTCTATATATTATAAGGCATTGGCCTAGTTGATATTTTATGTTTATTTCCCTTTACCCTTTCTAGACTACATCAACTAGCCCATGTAGTTTAAGCATGTCCTCTGACATTTGTATTGTATTGCCTTGAGTGACATCATTTTATGTCATCCAAATTTTTTCAACTATATAAGTTTGGATGATACCCTAGGATTATTATTTAGGGTATTGTATTAATATATATATATATATATATATATATATATATATATATATATATATATATAAGGGTCATATTTCATTATATACATATCATATACACTCTATTCTCTTTGATTTCACTCACACTTCTACCCCAAGTCATATTTAGTGGATTTTATGGTACATAACCTTATCGTGAGGAATCTTGTCTTGTTTTAGTTTTTGGGAGTTACTATATAAGGATATCTTGAGTCTTTATACAAGTATTTAAAGTATTCAGTCCATAACATACCTTGAAATTATGCACTTAAATGAAGGGGTAGATTGATTCTCTATGGGTCCACTCTAAGGTAAGTATTTATAACCCTATAATCTTTATTTTATTTACTTAGTAGATAGATGTTGCTTATTTATTAGTGAATAAATGCATGTGTATCCTTGTATAAGTTCTTTATATACTAAATAATTTGGTGTGGCTATATGATTGACTAGATTTGTCATATTCCATTTTATGTTGTTTATACCCTGATTTGGTTCACCATGGCACATTACCTTTATGGTAATTCTAACCCTTACCCTTAGTTTAGTTTAATTTACTTTCATATTTAATATCATTTACTTTACTTTCATAATTAATTATATAAAGTTATAGTGAGAGATAATTCCTTTTGTCATATGATTATGAATTGAAACCATTTCCTCTTAACATTTGTGACATAGTAAACCCTCTAATATATTTTCAGATTTTATTAGACATTACCTAAACAAACTAACTATCACATGATCTATTTGATAGATCATTATGACTATTCAAGTATATTGATATAAGATAGGTGTATGATAATCCTAACATGTTCATACATTCTAGTGAACCCAACATGAATCTTATCCCACCTTATGTTAGATTAGATTCATTCTTTTATTTCCAAATTATTAGAGAAAAATATCTCAAGCCTTCAAAAAAATACATCATCCATATTATTATAGTTTTCTATCTACTTGTCAATGGTATTAACTAACACAATACCATTCTATGTATTTCAAAACTACATTAGCCATACTGATGTAGTCATTTATGTCCTTATACCACTGGTAATACATTTTTAACACATTTTCTAACTTAACCAATAACATTTATTTTTCTAGACTTAGTGACTAACTGTATTGTCCAACCCAATACCATCAGTTTCATATAACCAATATTTCTCACATAAAATTTTCATGACCATCATTGTAGGAAACTCATCATGGTGTAATTATCCCACTCATTTTCTCATGGATAAAGATCCCAATGATACTCTTCCCACTTATGGTGATACTTATATTGAAAATGAATATTCTTAATATGGTCTTCCCCTTTTTGAAGATCCTAATGACATCTCTTTTGATACTTATAGAATTGAATAATATCCTCATATTGATATTCCCCTTTATGATCTTACTTATTCTTATTACCAGGGTGAAAATCCTAATGATTATGACCCTAATATTCCCCACTATGATCCTAATGATCCTTACACTTATAGTTATTTTCGTATTCATGACAAGTTCTATTCATGATGATCCTATTTTCCCCACTTTCATTAATTTTCACATGATTGAGATTCAATTTAATGATTTTCCCAAATATGACTATCAATCTCATGGGGTGAAGACCCTAACATGATAATAGATGTTCCCATGGACAAAATTCCCTCTTGTGATTTTTCCATATTTACTAAAAAATCAAGCAATGTTGATCATGATTTCCTTGATGTCTACTCACCTTATACCCCACTCTTGTAAGGCATTAGAAGGATGAGTCATCAAAACGTTTCTCATGTTCAACCAATTTTGGTCAACTCATCAAATTATGAAGAACACATGATTTAGATTCCTACCACATTGCACATTATATGTGATTATGATCCCCAGACCTATATGAACATTCATAACTATCATAATTATTCCTATCTACCAAAATTACCACCATAATCACTTATTTAAAATGGTTTATCTATCCTAACACTATGTAGTTCAACCCATCTATAATCAACTACATCAACCATGACCAAGAATGTGTCAATACTATTATTTTTTCCAAAAAATTGCATTGTCCATTACCTAAAATGTGTTGATATAGTTATTTATTTTTCATCTGACTATATCAATTTGGCCAATATAGTTAATTTCAATGCTATATCATCATCATTTTGTATTGACCTAGATGATAAAGTTAATTTGTCTTATTTCATCATTTGTATGTATCGACCTAGCCACTACAATTCCACATAGTCTAATTTCATTAGAAGGTATTAACCTAGTAGATATAGTTCCTTTTACTCCTATTTATATACACTGTATCAACCTAGACAATGCTATATATTACAATTTTATATCATCTCCCAAAAATATTGACATTGCCTTAGATGCCACATTTCCTATTGTAACACCTATTTACATAGATTTTGAGATCACTCTTAGGCTTGTTGATATCTTTTATTAGATAAGGTAAATAAAGCTTGTTTTACAAGGATCTAAAAACCATAGAGTTTTTAAAAAAATAGACACAAATTCAATAAGAAAAGCTCCAGTGGGAAGCAAAATAAAATGTAACTGGAATTTATATAGACATAATTAAAACTATATAAAATTAACCAAGTGCAAGCTAACTATCCAAGCAAATAAAAAAACTAAGTAGATTATTAAATCTCCTTGAATCCTACTTGGTTCTTTCAGGTAGTTCACTTAATCACCATGATCTTATCCTTCAATAGGTTCAATGTCACTTTGACCCTCATATGTTTTGTCAAGAAATCTGTGACCCCCTTCATATTATTCTTCAGTGGTGTTTTATTAGCTCTTTTATCTTTGAGAGGTGGCTACGTGTCTTCAAAAACATTCTAGTTGATCTTGACACTGACATATATTAACTTTATGATGTTTTCATTTTATTTTTCATTTCTCAATTCTAGTCTAATCTTATCATTCTAATCCTTTAGGTCATTCCACTCCTTAATAAGGCTTGCCATGGCCCTTCCTATATCAATCATACTTTCATCAAACATGTGGAGCTTCCTTTTACATTCCCATCTAGGGTCATCCAATTCACAAACCTATTTTCCCTTATAACCATCTTCCTCACCATAGGAAATGGTGATAAGTTTAGTATTTTTACCCCATAAATATGGGGTGTTGACTCCCATACATTTAGCCAGTTTAGAACTTGTAAGGGATTTGGGGCTTGGGGTGCTGACAGAAGGGAAGTTGGGTGGAGTGTTAATAAGGGTGGGGCAATGTTTCTCCTTTGAAAAACTAGTGTCCTCATTAGATGAGTCAGCCATGTGGGTGATTTAGATAGATTTATCCTCAAGATTTCACCATGTTAAACCAACATAAATATTAGGCCTTGATGGATTATATCATTGTCCTAGCTAATCTAGTATGCAAGGGTGGTGTTTTCCAATGATTTCAATAAATAAAATAGGAGATTGATTCTATAGCCTTAAAAGTGATTAAACAATAGATAATGGTGAAAAAATATCAAAGTAAACTTACCCTCTAGTGTTAGGTACTTCATAATTTTTAGGCAAATTTATGGCCACCAATGTGGTAGATCCTATCACAAAAAACCTTTATTTTTAGTGTTTAGGGAAACATTTGCTAATTTGATTAGGTAAATAACCTAATTTTATAGGGATGTAGGAACCATGAAATTATTTTCTAGTCTTTATGGAAACATAAGTGAAAAATAAATTATGCATTAATTCTATTTTTTTATTTTGTCCTTAAAATATTTTACCCTTTCACAACTCATTTTGGTAGCCTCTCCAATTATTTATTTTAAGATAATAATTTTTACACCCCTCATTCATGTGTTATATTTATTCTATGCCAACATAAAATCCTTTGATAACTCTGCATCATGCCTGATGATTTTTTGCATGAATTTGGCTAGGCCTCCTTTTTGGAGATTTTTCCAAACTCATGTGTTTCCATGTGCCTCCACATAGGAGAATGGATCCATCATGTATCTATCATCTCCCATTTTCCACCAAATTATTGTCCCTCTAATTCTATAAAATGTTTCTATCCTTCCTTGTTCTTGTAAGAGGATTTATAAAATGAGTTGTAATGATAGCTTTATTCATCTTTGTGATTTGGCTTAGCACTATATAATCATTGAACATGAGGGGATTAAGACTCTGCATTCCCAATCATAAGACACCCATGTGTAACTAGAGCCTAGATACATTATTAGTTTAGATCTGAATCATTTTTTATTATGTCTAATAAATGATCCAATAAGTTGTTGGCTCCCACCATGTGACCATCAAGGGGGATCCTACTCCAAAGTTGGAGAGGAAATCGATGACTGAGTTCCACTAAATAAAAATATGACCTATGGAGAATTAACTAAAAAATATATGATGTGTTTAGCATCACTAGTGATGTGCTTGATAGTATGGGGGGGGAGTGGACTTATCAAAGAGGGAATTAAGAATATTAAGTGAGTCCCTCTTAATGATAATCTTGATGACATTATATCATGAAGTGTTTTGAATGCCCTAGATAGAGGTTATTTATTTATACACATGGTTGGATTGAAAATTAACTGGACCTACATAGGTTACCATAATCTTACCATTAGTATCTCTGATAACTATCCCTTCTAGCCTTGCCTAGATTTCCTTTAGAGGCCCCGTAAAAATTAAGATTTAACCTTCCTGGAGGGAGGTGGAACCATCAAGTTGAGTGCCTATCCACCAATGAATTAGGAATAAAAATATCCTGAGAAAGGTTATAATTATGGATAATGGAGGCTTTATCTCGAGAGATCAAGACCTTGTCATTAGGGGGAAAGGTGCATCAATTATTTGAAATTACAGAGTATAAGTGCAAGAATATGAACTTAATGCTTATCCTATTTTTAGAAAAATTACAATAATTTATTATCTTCCAAATAGCCTTGAACATATGGGGTATATCTAAGAACCAAAATAAAGAGAGAGAAAGGGTAGGGCCTATGGAGGATTCCATTACATAATGAGTTCATGGATGAAGAAAGGGTCGACCCAATGAACTTGAAGTTTTTTGAAGAAAAAAATCAAATAGTGAGGATTTAAAAGGGTAGGTTAGGAAGATGTAATAAATGGATTTATGATAAGCTTTACAAAGGGAACACTTGTTTAGGATGATCATTCCTCACTTGGCCAAATTATAAATAGTGAGAATCCTATCTTGTGTCATGAGCAAGAATAAAATATTAACTTTAGGGATTAGGTGTTTGACCCAATTGGGTCTTCAAAGGTCCCATTATTATTCAATATTTAGCTTGATAAAATATTTAGACTTCACCAAAAAGGATCCATTGTCTTCATCTGGCCAGAGTAAGAAACCATCCTTAGTAAAAATAGGAATGTGTATTTTTTGAAGTTTAGCATTGATCCCAAGAATATCCTAGGAGACATCCCCACTTATAACATCCATTTGGATAGTCTTCCAATGTGGAATGCCATCCACATGAGATAAGTAGTATTTAACTTTGGTTTGTTGATCTTGAGTTTAACTAATCCACCTATATCCCATAGATTGGGGAATATTATGATGACTATACTTTATTTTCACATATATTGGGGCACTTTGTGATACCCATATTTCAACATTTTGGGAATCTTTCTATGTCCATCCATGACCTTATACATGTTTTTGGGGCATATTATGATGCCCATCCTTATTCACTTGGCTTCTTGATCTCTCATACATACCATGAGGTAGAAATAAATAACCTTTTGCATATTAAAATTAAACACATTCAAATTTAATAAATTTTTTGAGACATATATGCTCACATTTCACATGTTCTTCTTTAAGATAGTCGTTAGCATTTATTTTAATTGTTATTTTATCCAATGTTTCTTTTATTTTATACATTTTATTTACTTTCCCCCTAAATTGGGATGACCTTTTAATTTCACCTAATTTTGGAATGATTATTTACTTTCCCCTTCTTTTGTCATGACTATTACTTTTATTAGTACTTAAATCACTAAATAGATGACACTAAAAGATGTGATCTTTGTTTGGCACATCTCCTATCTTAGTTGAAGTTAAAAATCCACATCTCATGATAGAATCAAGGTTCATTGAGGTATGATAGGCTATTATACTAGGGTAAGAGGTCTTATCTCATTTTTAATGTTGTATATTCATATATTTTAATGTCATGTGCTTTCTATCACAAGTGTCCAATATTCATAGTAGGTCGATGTAATTTTAAGTGGAAATGAATAATGGTGAACATGTTGTGGAAAGGTGAGATAATTTTAATATCATGCATATACCTTTCATGGAGTGATATATGTACTTCCCTTGTTATCCCAAGCTTTGTGTTCATTAGTTAGAGTATCCTAGGTCCTTGATGTTGATTTTTATTAAACTTGCCCACTTGTCTAGTGTTTCTTATTCTTGTATTATTCCCACTAAGGATCTACACATCACCCATGAGGTGCCTTGATTTTATTATTTAATTAATTTTTTCCATGATATCCCCTTTATGGGTATTTATTTTAGCTGATCACATCCTTGGTCACATTATTATCCTACTTATGGAACTTGGGTTTTAGTTTATGAGTTGCATTGTAATCCCTAAGGAATATAACCAGGCCTTCCTCACAAATATCCATCATATTTGATTTACATACCATCTAATTGTCATACTTATCATGTCTTTAGGTGGTTTTGATTTCCTACATCACATTTTAGAGAAATCACTAAGTTTGAGTAGTCATTCTTTAGAGATTTTTGTTTTTATTTATTCCTCATTTTCTTATTTGATTTTTTGGACTTCACTTATCTTAATTAGGAACTTTTTAATATTTTAATGTTTGTATTTATGTTTGAATTTTCATTATTATCTTACATTTTATTTTAAAATTCATATATGTTTTATTCATGTGTTATTTGAGATGCTTATATTACATGAAATCAGATTATTTATTCACATTTATTTGTTTGATTTTTATGACATTGATATTTAACTTGCTTAAAAAAATTTAAATCTCATATTTTTTGGTGATTTTTACATTCATTATTTATCATTTATTTCATCATTTTCCACATATTTTTTTTATTTATATATACTTAGTATGTCATTTTATTTCACATAGTTTTTATTCTTTTTAATCATGCATTTGCTCACATTTTCTAGAAAAATATATTTAGCATACATAATTTATAACATTTTCCCATAGAATGATATTAAAAATTGATGCTTTATAGAAATAAAATCAATGGATATATCATAATATAGATAAAACCCATGAGTCAAAATGATATCTATACATATAAAATTGATTTTTCTATAAATCCATATTGATGCATAATATAATACATTAAAAGTATATAAGAATGTGTACAATGCAATGTTATGCATGTGGTCCACCTTCTCCATCATCAGGATGGGAAGGTGACATACTCACCATGGATGACTTAGACCTTTGCCTTTGTAGACTCTTTCGTACAGTCTATGTTTGTGATTATAGGTCTTATATATATACATATAGGTGAGATACCTGTGCCTATATAATTTTTAACTATATAGTTGTAGCCATGTCAACATCTCTCTCTATGATTATCACCAAGATTCAACCTCTCTTGATCTAAATCTTTTTTGTAGTGAAACCTAATAAATAACCTTATCTTTTTTACGTAGTTCCCTAGTAGCCTCTCAAATCAATATAAATTAGCTAGGATGTGATTTAGCTACTGGTGCCATGGGATCTTTCATCCCAATGGTGTCTTGTTGAGTAAGTAAGAGGTCTAAAATATCATGGTGGGTATTCTCCACCATAGTCTTCCACCCTATCTCCTCTTCTATTTTCACATATATAAAATGTTAACTCAAATAAAATTAGATATCACATGTATATCTAAATATTTAGTCTATCTATAATTAGTAGTTAACATGTATATTTCTACCTTTAGGAAAATAAATTCATAGCATAAAATCAATATATTTATTTATAAACAATAGTTCCATCACCTTCAACACCTATAAAATGAAGGATTTCATAGATCCATGGTGGTGAGAAGCCCTTGTATCTCCCCAATTAGATCACTCTATCCTAATGACCCAATTTGTATGTCTATCACTCAATGGTCTAGCTCTTGGCTTAAGCTACATAACGATATCCTTATTGTTATTGAAACACTACATTTAGCTTCTTGATTGCTTTCTCTACCTATGCTACATGTTTCCATATCCTTTGTCATCTCACCATCATAATTTGGTGATTCCTCAATAAAATTACTACATATATTACTCCTAACCCCCTACACCCCATGGATTTATAATATGGTTTACCTAAAACACTGGGACCATAAAAAAAAACAACCACATGTGAAAGCCCACATTATCTTGGGACATGGTCACATAGATGTTGCTCCACCCACTAGGTGTAGTTCCTACTGATCCATATTCATCCTTATACATGTACCTGTAGTAGCCTAAGTTTGTTTGTGAATAATTTATCATGCCTATTTTATCCCTTTTTACCATTAATTGACATATGCACTTTATTGACACCTATTTCATCTATTTGACCTATCCTATGTATAGAAGGATACCTATTTTCATCACAAGGCCATCTATTGTCACCGACATAAATTAGTTTAATGTTATAAATACATTTATGCATCTATACTCACTAACTTAGACCTTAATATCAACACATTCCTTAAAGATACATGAATATTTAGTATTCATTTACCTATCTTCCATTTTTGTCCTTTCATCAAAATAATCAAAATTTAAAAAATCAAGGTATCTATAGGGTTGGAATTCCATTTATAAAATATGTAATGGGTATTTTACCCTCTTGAACCACTATAAAATAAAATTTCATTAATTTATCTTAGATTTCTTTACAAGATTATCAATTCTATTACAAGAGCCTATTTACATAAGTGTTCAACCACTTTAAGCAGTCATGAGCCAAGTTTAAATTCAATTTTATGTATCCCTAGCCAATCATGATCAAGTATCAAATCTAAATATAGATGAATCCATATAATCAAAGGAGAAAAATACAAAAATAACTTAAGTGGGATAACTACATGGAGGTTTGATCCCTATTTGTAATATTGGTATGTAGGCAACACTTGACATAATGGGGTATTAAGGTCTAACATAAATCCAACTTTTAACCCTACTTTAATCCTTCACATTTGTTTAACTCCTTATGGAAAAAATCTAGGGTTTTCATCATCAATAAGGCATATACATGTCTCCACACACTTTAATAATATTAAATCAATGTAAAAATACATAATTTTCATTATCATGCTTGACTATTCTAGAAGTTCCAATTTTATATAAAAATACAAGATAGACCAATAGGAACAAACATGATAGTTTCTCTTGTCCTATACTAGGCATCTCTATCCTTGAGGTAACTTAAGCTCAACTTATGGAAGATTTATAAATTTCCTTTATTCTATCTATCCCTACATTTTATTGTCCTAATTAGCCACCCAATGACTCAAAAACTAAGTTCATCTCTCTTTTGCATATTTTAGCATTGTTCATTTCTATTTTGATTTGTCAATTTCAATTATTTATCTTAAGTTTTTTATTTAAAATTATATTAATAATATCCTAATTTATTCTATATTATTTATCCAAATTAATAATTAATCACCACATTAATACAATTTAAGAAAAAACTTGGTGAACTTATTTATTATTCAAACCTTACTAGACCATAGGTATTCCTTAGGGTTCCAGCCTTCTAGGGTGTCAATTCTTGTTACATCAGGATCTCAAAAAAAAAAAAAAATCAATTTGGTTCTTCCTTTCTTTCATTTAAAAATTCTTTTTCATGTTTTTCTTGTATGCCACCTAAGCAACTTGTCTCTTATACTCCTTTGAGGTGAAGTGATAGAATAAGTAAAATTTTAATTGAATATATTCAAATTCGTTTTAAATATGTTGAAATGGATTACAATAATGAACACATTGGTTCTTATTTTGATGATAAAATTTATAATAAACATTTTCAAGAGCATAATCAAAATGAACAACATAGTCAAAATGATCAAAATTCACAAGATATCCATGATGGTTCAAATAGGATTCATATTGATGACCTTAACGGCATATAATATGAATAATTTAAATGATTATAAATTTTTTGAAATTGACATATTCAAATTCCATAAGATATACCTAAAGTCATTAAGGTCTTTTTATCTTCTAAAAATTCACATCAAACTAAAAAATGTATACTAAATATACAATAAGGACCAATTTTTTGTATTTTAAACCTTATCACAGGTGTGGCCACTACTAGTGTTGATATTAATATCACATCCACATATTTAGGTTTGTGGGAGAACACATTGTTTACAAACTATGTTTAGACTTATGACCGACCAAGTAAGCCATTCCAATCCTTTGATAGCTATGCGTAATACACCACATACCTCATATAATGAACAATCCCTTGAGAAAACATTTATATTTATGCAATCAAAGGTGTTGAAATTAGATCAATGTATAATTAAATCTATCTAATCATTATATTCCCATGTTTAAATTCATAATCCTTTAACACATGATATTTCAAACATAAGACTATTAGACCTATATCTAGTAGATGTAAATTAGATGCAAAATACCCATTCAAACACACAACAAGTTGATAAAAATCAAGGTTATTACTCTTTATTATGCCCTAATTTTGCATATTACCACATACATCCACCCTATGATTATATTTTTTATATTTCCAATCTCAAACACACTCAAGCCACTCAAGGTCTCTATCATTCTAGCATTTAACTATACTTACACTAAGCACTTAGGTGGGAGAAATACATCAAGCTTGATCCCTCAAAGTATTGGTATGTAGGTAGCATAACCATATAGGGGTGTAGATCAGATGTCCAACACATCCAACCCACTAACCTCTTTTTATCATGGTATTCATTCAAACCCTTACAAGCATGAAAAATTAGGGTTTTTGAAGGAAAATAGATCTGTAGGAAAAATTATTGATTGAACAAAACTAAAATTTGGATAAGAAATTAATGCCAATATCAAGACACTCTAGTAACATGGTGTTACTATCTAGGAGGGGTTCTGATACATGGATCCAATTGACAACACTAAGAGTTGTTCATATCTCATTATTTAGCACTCATATCTTCCATATCAAGTGTTTTCTATATAAGGCTATATTTTCACATAATTATTACTATTTTTAGAAATTCAAACCTAGTTAAAATCTATAACAAATCAGTGGTTATTTTATGCATATTATTTCATTATTTACACTACTCATCCCTTTAATCAAACATAGGACTTACAAATCTCAAACCTAAAAGGTTAAAACATTTGGTAAACCCAACTTACTTAAAATATTTCTTCAAACTGTAGTTTTACCTAGGGTTTACCTTCTCTCAATTATTGTGCACTAAATTAGGGTTACAAACTCCTATTTTTTCTAATTTTTTGCATAACCTAGATCATTTAATCAATATCACATTAGGTTTTTCATTTGTATAAATATTTTAAAAACTAACCCTAATTCCAAACCCTATCCCTAACTAACCCTAGGGCCTATATTTATAGAATTAAAATTTTAGATTCATATACCTTCTAATTTGTTTAATCACGGTTATAATGATAGAGGAAATTAATCACCTATTTTCAAAGTTTACTACTTTCATTTCCATGCTTGTTTCCTTTAATTAAGAATAAACTAAGAAATGACATGGATATATGTATACATGATGCTTCATATCAGTGAAAACATCTTTCATGTTTCTTTATTATTTCACATGTTACTTTTCTCCTATGTTCAATACAATTAAGACACTATTATTTAATCAAAAGGATAAATTATTACATCAAATAATAATTATAATACCTAAAATCTACAAATCTCCATTAGATGCATGTTTCTCTTTGGTCTATTCTGATTCCTTTCCTATCATTCCTAGACATATGGAAACATCATTAGTCTCACTTATCCCTCCTTTTTCTCAATCACAAATATCTAGCCACCATCCTTTATCTACTATTAGCTATATGATTTTAGTAGACCATGCAGTCCAAGTTATGATGTCCTCATGTGGTTATGAAACATGGTAGGTTTGAACTACCCATAGATATAAATTTATTTATTAGATTAGTAATCCTTCAATTAAAATTTCCATTTTTGAAATTTTACACCAATCTAAGACATATAATTATATTTAGCATATGATACTCAAGTACCTAAAACATCTAAGCTCATCTATGTTACTTTTATAATTAATATTATGAAATGGACAAAATAAAATATTTATTTTGAGAGAGAGGATCTCCCACCTTAGCACATCATATATTTACATCTACCTCTATGTATTTATTGATGAATTAAGAAGGTACGTGCCAAATGTGTTTTAGTAGATAATCGATTAGGGTTGAATATTTAAAACATATCTTTTATACGATGTTTTAATATACATGCTACTAATTTTGATCCTTATGATATGAGCATATGAGGGTTTGATAATATTCCACCCAAATTGTTGGATCAAATCACATTAAACTTTACCCTCAGGCCCATAACACTACCTACAACATGCCAAGTTATGCCTAATGATCTAACTTATAATATCTTGATTAGGAGACCATAGATTCACACTATGCATGTAATTCCATCAAATTTACATTCCTATTTAAAATTTGGCTAAAAAGGTCATATATATACATGTATTATGTATAAATAACTATTCAAGTATTATAAACATATAAATCCTTCACACAATTATATCTCTCCCATGGATTTTGATAATACACCAACCTAATATACCATTCAAAAAATGCATACAAATCCCCCAGTTATTTAAAGTACATAGGACAATAAGTTCAATTCACATTTTACATTATGATATTTTTAGAAGATGGGATACACATAAGAAGGCCTTGGTAAACATGAGTAAGGAATCCTAAATCCTATTGAAGCATATGATCAATAAGGTAGATAAGGGCTTGGGATATATAAATTATACATATAATGCCAAATCATCTCATAATGCTTCTCAACATATCATTTTTTGTTCACCTATTTGATAGGAAATTAATATAGTGAACCATGTTTATACACTCTTAGTTGTTTACCCCAATAACATCAAGAATATAGTTTCTCCAAATCTACCCATTCTTGTTGAGTTTGCTAATGATGAGGCTCTCTTAAAATTCCTAGGTGCATATAAGGATCTCCTTTACTTATATCATAAGGATAGGTTTCTTCATTCCATAAGTGCAAAAACATACCTTTGTGAGTGTTCAAATGCCTTAGATGATATGATACCTAAAATACATGATATAATCCCTACAACACCATACACTTTGGATTGATCTATGCTATTTAATGAATAAATAGTTTAATTTAATTATGGCACCAAAATTAATCCTTGTATCATACTATTAGTTGTTACCTTACATAAATTAGAAGACATGGATATTATTCAGATCATAACCTATTTTATTCAAGTATTTACATGGGATTATTTTGATATGCCTAACATTGATCCCTCAATCACAGTACATAAAATTACATTATATCTTGATGCTAAGCTAGTAAAATAAAAAAATTGTAAAATGCATCCTAAATTCACTCTCCCTATTAATAATGAGATCCAATGGTTTTTAGATGCTAGTTTCATATGACCGATTGCTCATCCATAATGGGTTGCTAATATTTTTATTATTTTAAAACCCGATGGCTAAATATGAAGTTGTTATTCTAGAGACCTCAGTAAAGCATATCCTAAATATGAGTTTCATTTACCTGACATTGGTATGATACTCGATTCCACAAATGACTATGAGATGTTCTCTTTTATGGAAGGTTTTACCAGGTATAATCAAATCAAGATTGTTGAAGAACACTAGGAAAATAATTATTTCATCATACCATGGGTCACTTTTTGTTATATTATCATGCCATTTGAATTAAAGAATGTCAGTGTAACTTACCAACTTACTATGACATATATCTTCCATGACCTCATTAATAAGATATTCAAAGATCATGGCAATGATTTGTTATCAAAATCAAAAGAGCCACAATAGCATGCAATCTATTTGTGTCAAGTTTTTTAAATACTTATAAAATAAAACATGTGACTCAACACTAATAAATGTGTCTTTAGAGTTTCCTTGGGGAAACTTTTAGGCTTCATTATATCTCAATATGGAATATAATTTGACCTTAAGAAGGTAAAATAAACCATGGATACTCCTATTCATACTAATATAAAACAATTTTGAACCCTCTAGGTAAAAATTTAGGAAATTTATCTCTTTATGGCATAACTCATAGATAAAACCCAATCAATAACAAGACTATTTAAAAAGGATATGAAATCTGAGTGGGGAATCACATGCCAAGAAAGATTTGATACACTTAATCAATACTTACTCAACCCTCTTATCTTGGTCTTACCCATACTGGGTAAACCACTTCTAATTTACCTCTAGGTGATAGATCATATACTGGGAGCACTCCTAGCATAACACAATGATCAACATAAATAAAGAGAAATTTAGTAGATTAGCTATACACTAGTTGAATACAAGAGAAATTATCCAGTAATTGAAAAACTTTGCTTATCATTAGTATTTTCTACTCAAAAACTTTGCCACTATATGATTAATAATGAGACATAAATCATCACAAAAGTTTATCCTTTAAAATTCCTCATGTCAAAATCACATCTTTCAAGCTGTATTACAAAATGGATTATGTTACTTATAGAATTTGACCTCAAAATCATTTTATAAAAAATGGTAAAAGGCCAAATAATTGTAGATCGATTGGCATCAAATCCATTACTAGATACACCTATTAATGATGATTTTAGAGATGATTTCATAGCATATAATAACACTTTAGATACATGGATAATGTTCTTTGATGGTTCTATATGTGCATCTAGTGTTGCTGCCATAATTGTTTTCATTGATCCTCTAGGACACACAATACATCTCACATATTGACTTAGTTTTTCATGCACTAACAATATCACAAAATAAGAAGCCATTATCTTAGGCCTTAAAATAGTTTAAGCTCTTAAGATTAAATCATTTAAAGTTTAGGGGGTTCCCAATTCATTGTTAATCAAGTTACAAATGTTTACCAAATAAAATGAGAACACCTTATTCTTCATAAGAACATGGCTGCAAGGCTAGTTTTATAATTTTTCTATTGGAAACATCCCACATAAAGACAATAATCATGTTGATGCAATGTTAATTTAGACATCATTTATCCCCATTGATATATATGTAGAACAAGCTCTTTTTGCTATTAAACATTACAATATCTATCAGTGTCCCATGTAGACCTTATCTCTCTAACATTCTTAGTTACCACATGCAATACAACACCATCTAAGTGGTTCTCTAACATATACAAAATTTTGAATAAATCTATAACACCTAATACTTTAACAAATAATGAAAAGTGTAAACTATAGTGAAAATCTCTTTGATATGTCATTATTGACAATGATTATTTAAGATATATTTTTATAAACACTTACTCGGATGCTTAACAACCAAGGAAGCTAAATTGGCTATTCAAAAAATACATGATAGTGAACATGGTAGTCATTTTAGAGATAAATCAACGTCACACAAGTTACACATAGAAGGTTACTATTGGCTAAACGTAGAACAAGAATGTCAAGAGTATGCCAAATTATGTGATAAATTTTAGAGCCATTATAACTTTCACCATGTACCTTTGCAACAAATCAAACCTATCATATTCCTATAGCCATTCATGCTATGGTAATTTGATTTGGTTGGTAAGATAAACCCATAATCCATAAGAGGTGAAAAATTCATTATCACAACTATAGAATACTTTAAAAATGGGTAGAAGCCATCCCATTACAATAAACAAAGGGGGAGGATGTTTGTAAATTTATAATGACCAATATTATTTCTTTCTTTGGCCTCCCAATATCCCTAATTATAGATAATGGAAGCTCTTTCAAGAATCAAATAGTGATTTTTTTTGTGCCAAATATAAAATCTTACAAACATTCTCTACTCCATACTACCTATAGGGTAATGGTCAAGCACAAACAAAAAAAAGACAATCAATAGTATTCTCAGTAAAATAATTATCAAAATTGGTGATGAATGGCACAATTAAATAATCTATGCGCTTTGGGCTTACTCACTAGCATATGTAAAATAATAAGATCTACTCCTTATTTAATCATATATGGCACATAATTCATTATCCCATTAGAATTAGAAATCCCCTCTTTATGAGTTTATTTAAAAGGGCTCATCATAGATGATCAGTATAGAGAAAAATATATCCATGAATTAGAAAAATTAGTTCACACATATATCCATGTCATAGATCATCTCAAGGCTTATCATAAATGAATCCAGATAACCTATAATAACCAAGTCCACAACAAGGAGTTCAAAATGGATTATTTGGTGTTAAAAGAAAATATTAGAAATATCAATGCCATGAAAGAGAATAAAGGAAATTTCAAACCAAATTAGATTAGACCATGCATTATCACATAAAATCATAGCCTAAAATTATATCATCTAGCTTCAATTGATGGCAAGGCAATAAAAAAATCCATTAACATCATACATTTGAGGAGATTCTACATATAAATAATGCACTATTCATTTTCATTTACTTGTACATAGTTTATTTACACAATATACAAAAACAATATAACATGCCAAAACATAAAAATATTCAAATATTAATAAAAAACAAAATTTATAGATTGTATGCATTTCTATCTTTACATTTACTATATTTTCTAGACACTACATATGCTAGATACCCTAGTATGTTTGGTATTATCATACATATATACTTCACTTGTTATTATTGAGTACTCGTAGATTGATTACAGGACTTAGGTCTACTACACTAATCTAGAGTTGATATCATCTACCTAATAAAGGCATATATACTGATATAGGGTTATTCATTTGACACATCTTCCCACTTGGGGGCATCTCATACACAATTTATATTACCAGGTTATATACTTATATTATTTACATTATAATTTTTGCATTGATATATCTTGATATTGATCATTTCTACTCATACTAAATTTCTTTTCTAACTATTAATATTTTAGACTCATCATATGTACATCCTATAATTTAGACAAATTTGTAATACATCCATACATAATTTCATTTCTAGCTTTCTTAGTTTAGAATTGACTGTGTTTTCCTATGTTTATTTTATTTGAGGGAATTTGAATATGCAATTGTTATTTAGCTATACACCACTTATATTCATGTATGCCTTGGACATTCAAACATGTATTTGTTTATTTTCTTTCTCAAATTTAGTGACATGTGCCCATGTCCCTTATATTATGGCCCCTTAGTCTATTTTGTGTGCCTCATATTTTTTGTATGTATGAATCATGGCCATGACACTTGTATTTACTTGTTACACATACCAATTATCTATGCCATGTGTTTTTCATATATATCAAGCTCCTACATTAAATTCACAAATCATTTTTAGCACAGAGGCTCAATTTTAGGAAATTAGACAAAGGTAAGAAGCAAGAAAAAATAGGGATTTAGAAAGTAGTTCAATCACTTAGGATTTAAACCAAATATACATTATCACCTATATTGGGACACTAGCACCATATATAACTAATATAAAATAGATGTCACTATTGTACAGTAGCTCCAATATTAAACTAGTTTAGATTACCCAAAATAGTATGCCAATTACTATTGTCACTTGAATATGCACCCCTTGAGGACATGATTTAGCTCTCCTCATTAAAATGGCACAATGGAAACAAATCAACGCTATGGGTGACCCAAATTTGAGGTGATTCTCTAGATTAGGTATAGTTCCCTTGATGTACCACTTCCACACACCACAACCACACTTATACTTATAAAGAAAAGGGTTATGAAGCCTACACTAAACCTAGCTAAGGAGATGATGCACCAAATTGATTCTCTACTCACACCACTTGCAATGCACTTGTACCTAGAAGGAAACCTATGCATACACTTCATCAAACTAAAATATCCTCTTCTACATCAATGTTTCAAGCATGAGGTCTTGAAGAGATCTTACACTAGGAAGACTAAAAATTAGGTCTTATAAAAACACTAATGAATATACTACTCACTATACCTAGAATCCACATTAGACACCTGTTGTTGACCTACAAAATAGAGTTTTCAAACTACACAAGGCACTAGGAAGGATAACATGTCAAGGTAAGCCAACATACACTTGCACAAGACCAAAAACCATAAAATGTACTTAGTGAAGTCATGAATGAGGTAAAAATAGTATTCTCATTAGTTCAAGGCCACAAATGAGTAGGTATTTTACATAATCAAGTGGAGATATCCATATAAAAGCCAAAAAATTTGGTATATATAGTGATTATGAGAGAAGAGAGAGAAAGTGAATCTCAAGAGTCATAAGGACACTTATCAACAAAGGAGTTAAAAATAATAATATAATCAAGAATGAGATAGGTCCTACAAAGAATACAAGGAAAAATGTCTCCCAAGTCATCAAACTTCTCAAAATGGCATAGATGCTCTCTTACTTGCATATGAAACTACCCTCATGATTTGCCTTTATTAGAATATCTCATAGCTAAATAGAGATAGGTCTGACATTAGATATGAAAAGGAGGGGTTACTGACAATCCCCCATAGGTGTTGGAGTGGTCCCTAATCATCCATATTCTTTTAGCCATGAGCAATCATTCTTAGTAGTTATAAATGACTCTTTCTCATGCACCCCTCACACTTGACACTCAAAATGTTTCTAATTATTCAATATAATCCATGAATAAGGAGGAATTACACCTATCAAGATTCATCATGTCATCAGATTTATCAAATAAACCTAAAAATGCTTTCTAATTGGGACTTCCATATTTTCCACTAATTGATCACCACTTGCTCCCTAGACTAGCTGAGATGATGAAGATAAAAAGCATACTTAAGAGATTAGATAGCTTTAATATATGAATATGGAGACCTATAAAAATTCCCAATCCCACACCTAAAGTTTATTGAATCATCTGAAGATTCTCCACACCTACAAAACACTCAAAATTGTCAAATAAAGCCCTATTATACACCATCCGTAGAAGTTTAGTAAAACTCAAATGCATGGGAAGGATCCCTGAGGAGTTATCTAAAATCTCTAGTTATTTTCATGAACACTTTACCCCTTTTGGATGACACATTTGTAATATCTTTCCAATCAGGTCCTTAGAGAGGGTTTGTGAGGGTTTTAGAGTAGTTTTAGGTCTTAGGCATTATTCATAAAAATGAAACATTAGATTTATATCTCAATATCACCAAGATATTATTGGAGATCCTATCTAACTTCTTCAAAGTCTTTTATCTCCCATGTATAGTATCATCAAAGATATGAGTTCTTGACATCACCCATTTGAGCTCCTCATTGCACTTGCATAGGCCTAACACTATCCTTGAGCCAAAAATGGAATATTATACAAATTTTGTAACTTATAAAAGATAAAAAAACATTTTAATCCATCTTATAAACATTTTTATATGCATTGGAAATCTCATCTAGGTCTATAATTGATGGTGACTTCTCAGTTGGATGTTAGGCTTATACCTTGCTTAACTACCCTATCTACAAATTATGATGTTTGTAACTTCATTTTGACATCCATCCTTATATGGAAGTTTTACATGATTAAAAATGTGTCTCTAATATTTTCATATCCTTTTGAAAGGCTTCTTTGGCTTCTAACCTCATACTCTTACCCTGCCCATCAAAACTACCAATTTATGCTCAAAGGGAAGTACCCCCTATCTAAGACAAAATAGGGGGTACTTCACCTATTATATCAAACAAAATATCTATTATATGAGCCTCATAAACTAAAAATCATGCCATATACAATTTTTTTATCCCTTTATTTGATGATTTGATCACTAAACTACTTCAAAAACCAAGAGAAAACTATGGAAAAGATAGACTATATACAAAGTTCCTTGGTGGACTATATGATGCATGGTTAGGATTGATCCTTTTATTTATATCCACTTGTGAGATTTTTTTGAGATAAATTTATTAATTAATAATTTTATTTTAATTTATAAAAGCACTCCAACCTCCTAATATGCTTCCTTCATACATGAATCCTTAAGACTATGTTTTGCATGACTGACTATGTTTTACATTTTTTCCCCTTAAGGATGCCTCCCGTTTGTTTATTTTATGTTACAAGATTGAAAAAAAAGTATAAAAATTTATTTAGGGATATTTTAAGTCATTTTTTCATTCTTTTTATATACCTCACCAAAATAAATCCCTTTTGCTTTATGCCTGTAATTGACTAAGCTGACTGTGTTTCTTGTTGAAATTACCCCTGTTGTAAGTGTTGATGTTTGAATTAAGACTTGAAAACATGTTTGGAACCCTTATTGAATTATTTATTGTGATTTATTAGTTATTTTATCCATTTTACCTCTTAATTTCATGAAATATGACATTTATATGCCATGCATCATTTCAAAGTCTGTCTACAATTACACTTAGTTGTATTCCCTTGCTCTCTTAGGTACCTGTAGGTGTATGGTGAAGTCATGTCTTGTATTTGGATCTATTTTGACAAATATTTAAAATAAAATATGTATCTTGACACCATATAATACTTTTTGTCATGAAAACATTCCTAGACACCATTACTTACACATCATGCTTAATCTATTGTTTGCCCACAATTGGCTACAGGTGGCCTTTTATAAGTCATTATACACCTATAGAGGGATTCCTGACTATGATGTTGCACCTTTGAAATAATTAAAATAAACAATATTATTTTAATACTATTTAAGTCTCCTCAAATAATAAAAAATTCTTGGTATTGTCACTTCCAAGGAATAGGGTCACTTTTAGGTCAAAACTTATAGATGACTCTGACTGAGTTCAATCTATTAAAGTTCATTTTTGGAGCTCCCAACAACTATCATACATATACTATTCTCTCCAAATAATTTGAGAGATATTTTTAATTTCTAGGAGATACAAGTTAAGCATATTAGGATCCTTCAAAATCCCTCATAGCCTTATTGCATAAAATCAACAAAACACCCACGGGCTTTATTTTATGCTTTTAGGGAAAGAATCCCTAAATCTTAGTCATCACTCTTTTGAAGGAAACCCTCCTTTTCATATAAATTTAACCTTCATGACATGTATTTTATGATACCCTTAACATATCAATATATAAAATAAGTATTCAAAATTCTCTTTCACACCTCAAAAGGTACCTCCATACTCTATTGGAACCACTTGTAGGTGCTTATCTCTAAGTATAAGATAGTGAGGATGAAAGAATGAGTAAATAGCATGAAGGTTATATTAAAATGGCAGATATACCTATGGATAGGCATTATAAAACTCTAATAAACACATGAAATATCCAAACCTATTAAACCAAAGAAAAAGGTTCAGAAATAAGCTCATACAGGGACCCCTCATGGATGTAAAAGCATAAGAAGTTGCCTAGATTATTAACAATGGTTCATAAAGGAGGATAAATTAAAATATAACTTATTACCATGTATTTTAATCTAACTAATACCCCTCTCAACTTATAATATCACTCCTCCCAACTCCATCTATACATACTACACCAAGCATTTCAAGTTGACCCTTCTTGGCTTGTGTAAGCAAGAAGGAAGGAAAAGAAGATTTTTTTTTTTATATTTTTGTATTTTTATCTACAAAACAAGAATATTAAAGACTTTATTAATATCAATAGACACTATATCCACATTTTCACTTGAATATGGACTCTCCAAGTCTGTACAAGTACCATTAAGAGCTATTTTTTTAGGAGATTGCCCTTTTTTAGTGCATGAAACTACTTATTTTATACCTATAACCATTTATTAACATTATATTACCTCATACACATTGGAATCATAGTTGGTGACAATTTTTTCCTTGAAAAAATCTATACAAGTCATTTAATGAGCCCAAAATATGACCAAAAGACACTTTTTAGCATATGAAACATAGCAAAGGACAAATATATGACTTAGAGATGCCTTATAATACCTCAATGACTTTATTATAAAATTTATAAAACACTTTAAGCCTTTTACCATGTTTGACCATAGTTAACCAGGGTTGACTTTTTAAGACTAAGCAAGGAAAAGGGAGCTAGGCTTACACCAAAGCTAAAACAAGGATAGGTGAGATGTTTAGACCAATATGAGACCCCTATAAGACATCTAAAAACCTATGAAAAGTTTTAATATGTATGGGTTGACCCAATTTGACTAAAAATCAAATTTGGTCAACATCTTTGGTAATTCATAGGGGTAACATGCCTACTATGTTAAAGATCAGTGGCCTTATCATATCCATTGGGTAGAGAGAGTCAGATGCACTCTAAAAATAATAAGATCAGACCTTGAATTTACTAACAAGATAAATGATTGACCTCAACACATGAAAATAAGACAACACACACAAGTCAAGGGAAATAAACACACACACATGAGTCAACAAGACACTTAATAAACACAAAAAAATAGGAATTAGCTACTTATGTGCATCTAACCAAATGTACTTCCCTCCTAGATCAAAAGGAAAGGTGTTTAAATCATCTTGTTTGTGAGGTATGTTAAGATTCCAAGCATGTTTTTTGTTGAATGGAGTACCATATGACTCATTATTCATTCTCATTCCTTTGATTGGTATGTCTTTTGATGGAGTCATCTTAAACAAGTATTCAAGGAAATTGAACTCTTCCTGACCTTGGAAACATACCTCATACTATTGTTCCTTTGTCTCATCATGGTAGGATTGCATCTCTAAAAATGGAACACTTCTTAAATGTATATATCTTCTTGAAAGGTTTCATTATTCTTATCTTTTGTTACAACCTATTCAAACCCTCCAAGAAGCTTTGTATCATGGCATTCTAGGAGTGTTTCTTATTCAAACTCCTTCTTGATGTTTGTGGGAGTAACTTCACATGTGGTTATTTGGAGATCCTCACCTTGATCCATATGAGAGAAAACATCCTTGAAATCATATCTAAACTCTAAGGGAGTAGCTTCTAGTTTTCTTTTAGAATTAATTCTTAAACCATCTTCAAAATCCCCATAGTCATCATAGATTGATCCATTATGGTTTAGAGTCTCTTGATGATGATACCTCTCAAAACATACTTGTTCCTCAATAGCTTGGGCTTGATTTCTTAGAAGTCTTACCTTCTCACCATTTCATATTATTTTAAAATATTTATGTAAGTATGATCTATATCCTCATTATGCAATGGCAGATTTACCTCTTTGAGCTTTGTTTCCTCAACCTTAGGAGTCACAAGTTCTTCATTGGAAACCTCCTCTTTCTCATTTCCAGCATCTCCATAGTTATCATAAATAGGAGACTCAAAACAAGAAAAAACTTCCTCTTTAGCACTTGGGACCTATTGAAATAATTTATATTATATCTCCCTTACTTAAACCTCCTTGTTTTCTTCAAGATATTCAATGTTTTCAAGATCCTTCTCTCTTTTGGTGAAGCCAAGACTAGGCATCTTAAAACTAGGAACTTTATCCCAAGAAGGCTTCCAAGGAGAAATGTATTATTCATCATTAGCATCTTACTTTTATTTAATCAGATGATCCACATTAGGTCTCCATGCTATAATCCTTATAGTATAAAAGGTGATGGAAGAAGGGTAGAATGGACCAGTGAGAGGAGGCGGGAAATAAAGTTCAAAGTCAAAACCCACTTCATTTCTCATATGGTCTTCTTTAAGTGCCTCAATAGAATCCACTTGGTCTTTAACCTTCTCAACCAAGCTTTAAATATTATTTTGGATGGGTTAAATGGCTTCATTAGCTTCAATCTTCTCTTGGATAGATGAGAGCTTCTACATTTTGAGTTTCAACTCCTCAATTTGTTTGGCAAGGTTCTATTGAAATAGCTTCTCTTTGTGAAAAATAGGATCTTCATTAGGAAAGGAAGTAAAATAAAGTTGAGATGAAGGTAAAAAGTCTTCTTGAGGAGGGGTGGGAGGGATTTTATTAGTTTTATATTTATCTTCACTTTCAACTTCTTCACTTAGATATCCTTTATCATTCTTTCCACAAGATTCCACTACTTCTTTCTAACTTGGGAGGCTAGGCCTAGAGAGTTCTTCCTAAGGCTGAGATGCAAGTGAAGGGGTAAATGAATGGCTTAGGAAACTTGGGATTTATTTGGGATTATCATCTTGTCTCTAACTTGGGAGGTCATACTTAGGAACATCAATTTTTACTACCATGATAGATCGCATTAAATGTTGGTTTTCTCACTCAATTTCCTTGTCAAAATGGGCCTCCAACATCAGTCTTATTCTATAAAAAATATTCTCCAATATCTTTGTGAGATATATCAACTTGATCAATAGTGGTGTCCTTCTTCCTTTGTATACTCTCTTGGATGGACTTTTAAGAAGGGAAACTTTGGGGAATTCATGAAGAACTCAAAGAATTTTTAAGTATGATTGGATTAGGATTTTAAATGGGTATAATTGACACACATGAAGGTTGATATGGCATGTATTTGAGATAAAAATATTGATCTAGTTCATGGGCTTTCAACCTCTCTTCTATGTGAGAAATTAGGCCATAAACATCAAGAATTTCATCTATAAGACCTTGTCAATTATCTTTCTCAATGGGCATCCATTCTCTCTTGACTAGATCTAAAGCATCCCTCATACTCTTGATAGAATCACTAGGGATGACTTGACCAAAAAATGTTCTAGTATAAAGATCTAGAATATAGTCTTTATAGCCAAAGAGAGTCTTCTTGAAACTTGTAATGGACTGAGTTGGAGAGGAACTAGGTGGACTAGGTGAAGCATAAGCTTGAAAATACTAATTATAGGATTGATGCAGCTCATAGTAAGAATGATGAAAGACAACATAGGATTGATAAGAATCATGACAAGATTGACCAAGGACTCTCTCATATTTATAAGGGATGGGAAAAGATGGATATACTTCACCAACTTGTGTAAAAACAAAGTCAACACCAAAACCCACCATGAATCATTCATGAGAAGTGTATAGAATAAGAAATAACCTGAATTAGAATAGTTAGACTACTTGACCAGTATATTTGTGCTTGGATTAACCATTGGTGCTTAGTGAAATTGCCTCAAAAGGTTGATATCTTAAGGAGAGCACCAAAATTCCATAAAGAATGGACTTTTTAGTCCCATCAGGCATGCCAAAAACTATTCTCACTTGAACTTGCAACCTTTGAGGAGATGATTTATCTCTCCTCATTTAAGTTTCATAATGGAAATACCTTAAGACTATGGATGACCCAAATTTGAGGCGAGTCTCTATATTAGGGATAGCTCCCTTAATGTACCACTTCCACACACCACAACCACACTTACACTTATAAGGAAAAGGGTTAGGCAACCTACACCAAACCTAACTAAGGAGGTGATGCACCAAATTTATTCTCTATTCACACCACTTGTAATGAACTTGGAACCAAAGGGAAACCTGCATGTACACTTAATCAAACTGAAATCTCCTCTTCTACATCAATTTTTCAAGCATGAGGTATTAAAGAGAGATTATAATAGGAGGAATAGAAAATAGGTCTTATATAAACACTAATGAATAAACTACTCACTACAATTTTAATCCACATTAGACAATTCTTACTAACCTATGAAAGAGAGTTTTCAAACTACACAAGGCACTAAGAAGGATAACATGTCAAGGTAAGACAACATACACTTGTACAAGAATAAAAACCATAACATGAACTTAGTGAAGTCATGAATGAGGTAAAATCAACAATCTAATTAGTTCAAGGCCACAAATGAGTAGGGATTTTCCATACTCAAGTAGAGAGATCCATTCAAAAGCCAAAAAAGTTGGTATATATAACAAATATGAGAGAAGAGAGATAAAGTGAATCTGATGAGTCACAAGGACACTTTCCAAGAAAGGAGTTACAATAATAATATAATCAAGCATGAGATAGGTCCTCCAATGGATACAAGGATAAATGCCTCCTAAGTCATCAAACTCCTCCAAATGGCGTAGTTGCTCTCTTGCTTTCATATAAAATTGCCCTCATGATTTGCCTTCATTAGACTATCTCATAGCTAAATATGGATATGTATTATCTAAGTAGGGGTTACTGACAATCCTCCATAGGCATTATAGTGGTCCATAATCATCCATATTCTTCTGGCCATGAGCAATCATTCCTAGCAATTACAAATGACTCTTTCTCATGAACCCCTCACATTTGGCACTCAAAATCTTTCCAATTGATCAATACAATACTTGCACAAGTTGTAATGAAACTTTTAAAGAGTCTCCATGTTGTAATATTCTAAAAAAAACCTCAAAAGGCTTCCCAATTTAGACTTCCATCTTTTCCACTTTATGATCACCACTAGCTCCCTAGACTTGCTGAGATGAGGAAGATAGAAAGCATCCTTAGGAGACTAGATAACTTCATTATATGAACATGGAGACCTAGAAAAAGTCTCAATATATATCCTAAAGTTGATTTAATCATATAAAGCTTCTTTACACCTAAAAAACACTCAAAATGTTAAATAAAGCCCTATTATACACCATATGTACAAGCGTAGAACAACTCAAATGCATGGGGAGGATCCTTAAAGAGTCCTATACAATCTTCAATCAGTTTCATGGTCAATTTACCCCTTTTGGATGCCACATTTGCAATATATTTCCAATTTGTTCCATAGAGAGGGTTTGTGAGTGTTTTAGAGTAGTTTTAGGTCTTATGAATTATTCATAAAATTGAAACATTAGAGTTTTATTTCAATTCCACTGAGAGATTATTAGAGACCCTCTATAACATCTCCAAAGTCTTTTGTCTCCCATGCATATCATCATGAAAGATATGAGTTCTTGACATCACCCATTCGAGCTCTTCCTCACACTTGCACAGGGCTTACATTGTCCTTGAGCCAAAAATATACTATTCTAAAAAACTTATACCTTCCAAAATCTGAAAAATATATTACTCCATCCTATAAACATGTTTATATTAATTTTAAATCTCACCTAGGTCTTCAATTGATGGTGTCTTCTCATTTGGATGTTAGGCTTGTACCATACTTAACTACCCTATCTGTAACTTATGATTTTTGGACCTTACTATTGACATCCATCCTTATATGTAAGGTTTTAAATTATTAAATATGTGTCTCTATTCTTTTTGTATCCTTTCTAAATGCCTCTTTGGCTTTTGACCTCATCCTCTTACCCTGCCCATTAAAACTACCAATTTGTGCTCAAAGGGAAGTACCTCCTATCTGAGTCAAAATAGGGGGTACTTACCCTATTATCTAAAATAAAATATTTATTGTATGAGCCTCATAAAATCATAATATATATCTTTACAAGTTTTTATCCCTTTATTTTATTATTTGATCACTCAAATACTTCAAAAACCAAGACAGACCTGTGGAAAAGACAAACTATATACAGAGTTCCTTGAAGGACTATATGATGCATAGTTAGGGTTGCTCCTTTGATGGATATAAAATTTTGAGAGTGTTTTGAGATAAATTTATTAATTAATAATGTGCTTGGAATTTTACAAAACACTCTAAACTCTTAATATGCTTCCTTCATATATGAATCCTTAAGACTATGTTTTGCATGATTGATTGTGTTCTATATTTTCTCCCTTTAAGGATTCATCCTATGTGTTACCTTTATGTTACAATCTTGACAAAAAAATATATAAAATTATTTATGGATATTTTAAGTCATTTTTTCATGCTTGGGCTAGACCTCACCAAAATAAGGCCCTTTTCCTTTATGCCTGTAGTTGACTATGTTTCTAATTGAAACTACCCCTGTTATATGTGTTGATGTTTGAATTAAGACTTAAAAACATGTTTGGAATCATCATTAAAGTCTTTATGGTGATTTATTAATGACTTGATCCATTTTCCATCTTAAATTCATTCAATATGACATTTATATGTCATGCTTCATTTCAAAGTCTATCTATAATTATAGTTGGTTGTATTCCCTTGCTCTCTTGGGTAACTGTAGGTGTATGGTGAAGTCATGTATTATATTTGGATCTATGTTGATAAATATTGAACATAAACTAGGTATATTGACACCATTAAAAACTTTTGTCATGAAAATATTCTTAGACAACATTCCTTACAAATCATGCTTAATCTCCTATTTGCCCATAGTTGGCTATAGGTGGCCTTTTCTAAGTCATTATACACCTGCAGAGGGATGCATGAATATGATTTTGCTCCTTAGACATAATTAAAATCACTAATGTTATTTTTATTCTTGGTAATGCTCCTCAAATAATTAAAAATGTTTGGGATTGTCTCTTCCAAGGAATAGGGTCATTTTTAGGTCAAAACATATAGATGACATTGATTGAGTTCAATGTATGAAAGTGCATTTTTGGATCTCCCAAAAACTATCCTCCATAGACTATTATTTTTAAATCCTTTGAGAGATATTTTTACTTTCTAAGAGATACAAGGTAATAATATTATGATCCTTCAAAATCTCTCATAGCCTTATTTCATGAAATCAACAAAACACTCATGGTTTCTATTTTATGCTTTTAAGGAAAGAATCCTTAAATATCAGTCATCTCTCTTTTTAAGGAAATTGTATACTTTTCATATAAATTTGACCTTCATGATATGTATGTTATAATACCCTTAGTGTATCAATATCCAAAATAAGGATTCATCATATGCTTACACACCTTAAAGGTACCTCCATATTCTATTGGCACCACTTGTAGGTGTTTATCTCTGAGTGTAAGACAATGAGGATGCAAGAACAAGTAAATATAATTAATGATATATTAAAATTGTGGATAAACCTATGGATAGACCTTATATAACCTTTATAAACACATGAAATATCCAAACCTATTAAGCCAAAGCAAAAGGTTAATAAACAAGATCATACAGGGACACCTCATGGATGCAAAAGCATAATAAGCTTCCTAGATTTTTAAAAATGGTTCATAAAGGATGAGCCATTAAAATTTGACTTATTTACATGGATTTTATGTTGACTATGACCCCTCTCAACTCACACGATCACTCCCCCCAACTCCATCTGTATGAACTACAACAAGCATTTCAAGTTTACCCTTCTTGGCTTGTGCAAGCAAAAAGGAAGGAAAAGAAGAAAATAATGATATTTTTAAATTTTTATCTACACAAAAATAATATGAAATACTTTAGGAAGCTCAAGAGACAATATGCCCATGTTTTCACCTAAAGATGAACTCTCCAAGTCCATACAAGTGCCATTAAGAGCCCATTTTTTAGGAGATTCCCCTATTTTAGTGCATGAAACTACTTATTTTATACCTCTAACCATTTATTGAAATTATTTCACCTCATACACATTAGAATCCTTATTTTTGACAATTGATTCCTTGAAATTTTTTGTACAAGTCATTTAATGAGCCCAAAATGTGACCAAAAGACACTTTTTGGAATATAAAACATAGAAAAGGACAAATATATGACTTAGGGACACCTTAGAGTACCTAAATGACCTTATTATAAAATTTATAAAACAATTTGAGTTTTTAATCATGTTTGCCCATAGTTGACCAAGGTTGACTTTTCAAGACTAAGCAAGGATAAGGGATCTAGGCTTACACTGAGGATAGGTGAGATGTTTAGGCCAACACGAGACCCATATAAGACATATATAAACCTATGAAAAGTTTCAATATGTAGGGGTAAACCCAATTTTACTAAAATTCAAATTTGGTCAATAGTTACAACATAAGTTTGAATAGATATAACCACATGTTTGACAAATATGCTCAGATTTTACTCATGTTCACATTAGTTTAGCTTAGATTCATATAATTGCTCAAATTGGGGGTATCTCACATGGTATGATCATCCCCACATTAATTTCAAATACATAGATATAGTTATTACAAGTTAGTCTAGAATTAATATACTCATATATCAAATTGGGGGCATGTGTGTAGGACATAGTTTCCATATACTCAGTTACACATAGGTTATTCTAATGGAATGGAAAAATCTATATCATTATATACAATTTATACACTTTCTATCATATTCCATTTTGTGACTATTTTCATGCCTTACTCCATCTATATTTGTAGGCATTCATGAATGACCTAGAGCCATTTAATGTACCTGAGTGGTTGTAGAGCTAACATACATAGATAGTTATACGCAATTAGATATTTTTAGCACTTTTCACATTTTAATTTAATATTCATATACCATAATGGGCGTAAAATTATGGATTCATAGCTTACTTGAGTTCTTAAGCCACCCACATGAGAGGGTTAGACACACTTGCAGTCTAATCCAAGCTATTCACAGGGCATGCTCCACCAATAAAAGGTGGACAATGATGGATTCAAAACTATATTGATTCCATGAGCCACCCACACATGAGGATTGAGAAAGATACTAGCTCAATTCAAACTATTCAATTATTTGACCACTATGTACATACATACACATAGGTTGTTACTAGGTTCATGGATTGGTTTATGTACCCAATGAGGTGTATTCATTACTTTCCTCTTTCCTATTTATTTACTCAAATTTACTTAGTTACTTTATTTAGCACAATATTTTGGTTTTGATAGCTCTTAAGTAAGGACTGATTTATGCACATTTCATCGTAGGTCATGCTTTGGATCATGGTTCACATACAAAGACATAACTTAACATACTTAGACTCAGGCACACAAGCTTCACTTCATAGGTAAGTCCAGGGATGCTTCTTTTTCCCTTATACTAGTCATTTTTCTTTGATACATTTTTATCATAAAGGGAGGCAAATGTAATCACATAAAAGTGGTATTTGGATGTTAAGAGTGTTGACTGAGATAACCTATTCCTAGCTTAGCCCTAGACCTATCCTAGAGCCTTTATCACACTTTTATAGCCATTGTGCTTACATAAAAATCTCCAATTATCCAAAACACATTCTCAGGTCTACAATTTTGGACAATGGCGCTTCGTACCCAACATATTACTAGTTGGACACTATCACCACATTAAGGACACTAGAGTAACATGGGGCTAGTGTCCCTAACATGGAGCTAGTGTCCCTTACCCTAATTATCTTGAAAAAATATATTTTTAAACATGTAACCCTCGTAAGTTTGGCCTAAGCACATTTTATTATTTATACAAGATAGGAAACACTATAAATATAAGACTCTTAGACCTATATCTAGTAGATGGAAATACCCATTCAAACATGATCCCATTCAAGATCATATTGAAAATAATGTTATCAAGGTGGACACTCCCATAGAAGAAGCAAAGCCTCTAGAAAATGACAATGCTAAAATTAATATTTCCAATGATCTAATTCCTAATCTTGATACCAACAAGTATATTTTTAAATGTGCATCATAGTTATAATGATTATCCATCTCTTACATTATATGATCATCCTTTGGTTGGTAATACAAGAATAATCCCTCCAAATGCTACACCATGTCTTATGATTACTTTTGATTATATTAAAATAGTTAATGATGATTATAATTTACACACTTTGTATATAATATATCATGTCAATTAAGAAACCTATTCATAGTGTAATAATTGATAATGATTCAAGTTAAAACTCATGTATAATCACTTTTATCCATTCATCAGGATACTCATAAAGTGATATATAGGAAACTACTAAAAGTGTCAGGTTTTTAAATTGTAAGTAACAAGCCACTTTGGGGCATATTATGTTACCTACTCAAGTGGGTCTTGTTATAATATCTAATTATTTATTTGTTTTACATCAAAATGGAATTTTTGATATGATATTAGGATGCCCATGGTTGAAAAAAATATACATTGTACCTTCCATGGCTCATAAATATTTGAAGTATATTAATTACAATTAATTTGTTATAATTTGGGGATTAAATATGAGTATCCTATACATTGCATGATATATCCTCCTTATAATCCACCACCATAGTTTAATAATACATACGCACAATAAAAACATTATTTTGGCATCTAAGCATAAAGTTCTTAATAAAGAGGTGCAAAAGGTTTAGGAACAAACAAAGCATAATCAAGTTTATAGAAAAAGTATCTCCTTTACAACAATCACACACACTTGAAATAATTCCTAAGCATGTATCTCAAGAGGTTCAATAACTGGAACAATCTTCTACATCTTCTCATGATATTTTAAGTAGTCTTACATCTCCTAGATCCATGTCTTCTACTCAAGATCACATGAATAGTCATTCAAATAGTTTTGTCTCTGAATATGATGCATGTCCTAATTTTGATATTGATACACTAGATACTTTTCACTCAACTAAGGTAAAATTTTTACTATTCATCATCATTTTTTAAAAATCCTATCTTGATGGAATCATTAGATAGTTTGTGCATTTATATAAATACAAAAATATTCAAAAAATTATTACAAATTTGATTGTACATAGTTGTTATTTTATTACATATTATTCTTCTATTTTATTACATATGGAATCACTTGATCCATTTCACTAAATTTTTAACTTATTGGCCATTTGATTTTAAACTTAAAGTCTGGATACTCTCAAAATGGTTATCAATTTCACTGGTATTAATAGTTATCTACCTTCATGCACATTTTATTTTTAGAATTCCATCATTTTTATTTCAAGATATAATCGATTAGAATAAGATAGAAATGTTAACATGTACTATCCTAGTTGGTCTATCATGTCCTTTTTATTTCTCTACCCATAAACTATATTTACATAACATATAGCTCTATCTCTATCAATATCCATATTATTCATTTAATATTGGTATGTAATTTTTTGTCTCTCTTTCAAAATCTCTTACTATCAAGCTCAATTATTCCATTGATATGACATATTTTGAAAAGTGTACATTTGATGAAATGATAATGTACAGTCACGCATTTTAATAAAATATTTAGTCTCCTCCATATTTATAACACTTATAACTCACATTCCATAGGGGGATTTATTCTATTAAGCCATTCAATTTCTTGTTCATGCACATATTTCATTTAAACTTGTTACAAATAATCCATATTTTCCTCCTTTATTCTATTTTAGACACCTTGATTTCATTCTAGTATCTTATGGTGTTGTTTTCCATATAAGAAAAATATGAGAAAATTCAAATATTTTAAAAATATACAAAAAAAAAATATTGTAAAAAAATCCAAAATTAAGACTTGAACATGATAACAATATAGTTTAAATCTTTGAAATATGTTATTTATCTCATGAGTAGTATATAACATATTCTTTCTATATCACACATACATTTCACAGGTATTTATGAAATGTTATGTAGGACATATAAGAATTTTTATAGATTAAGATGTTATAATTTCCTCTACCCATTGGCCTTGTTAAGTTGGGGGAATATTATTCATAGGTGACCTTATGCATTTGTTATCATTCCATAAACCCTATACTATTAAGATTTCAATTGTTGGCAATTTTTTTTTCTAGCATTTATATCTTACATAGTATACATGAGCATGCTATTTTCTAGGATATGATCACATGACACATGCATAAATTAGAATAATTTTTCTAATTATATGTTCCACTAATGTTATTTACTCATTTATAAAAGATTAAAACTTTGTTTTTATATTGTGTTGGCCCTTTGTCCTTGTGTGAAATGTTTGATTGATGTATCTCTATGATATCTTGTGTGTTGTGTGAGACATTTAAACGTGTCCTTGCTTTGGCCCTTAGCCTTATGTGTGTATGCCATTTGAACATGTCCTTGTTTTATCCCTTGGCCTTATGTGTGTGTAACATTTTTATATGTCCTTTATTTGGCCCTTGTCCATATGTGTGTGTGACATTTAAACATGTCCCTAATTTTTTACATTATTCATGTCTATGTATATTATTTAGGAAATTTGGACATGTCCTTGCTCTCGACCCTTTGCCCTCTATTTCACATTTTATTCTATAATTTGTGACTATTATGTGTGTTCTTATTGAGCTTGATGATTTTGATAAATGACATGATCCATATCATGCAATCATAACATAATAACACACTAAAATAATAATTCCATGAGCTTCATTGATACATTATTCAGGCTTTACCTCTTAATTTCTATGCAAATTCAAATCTTAATATGCTAACACTTTTATATAACTTAAAATTTCCAATTATAACAAATTTGGCACACATTTTAAAGTTAATTTTTCTTTTGAGATGATTGAATTTTCAAGAGTGGATTCCCTCACTTCAAAATGGGGATTTCTAGTGGGCTTCTCATGCATGAGATAGCCCATTTTTAAAGAGGAAAATTTAGTTATTAGTACAAGCACAATTTAAAAGATAAAAAATGTTGATAAAAACTATTATTAGCACATAATATGGGGTCATATGACATTCCATATTTTCTCCTATTTCATTTTCAAAGAGAAAATCCACATAATTTCAAAGTTTTAAACATACGTTACAATAAACAATCACGTACAGTTTCAAATTATATAATTAAAATGGGGCATGATATAGTTTCATAAAAAAATTATCCTATTTTTATAGTTACAGAAATTTTAGGAGTATGGGTGTACTCCATTATATTTTGACCATGTTTTTTAAAAATTAGAATATATTAGAGTATTCCAGCAAATGCTATAATATTATGATTGAATCTAAAATCCCTTTATAGTATTTAATTCAATTTAGATGCATAGTGCATGAATTGGGGTTCATTATGCACTCTAGCATTATGTGTGTGGATCCATTAGGATTTCAACCCATTTCAAATATTGGAGTTAAAAATATTAGCAAAATTAAATCAAGGTTCAATTTCCCTTAATGAGCATTATTTCATTTCAAAAGAGCTAACTCAAGTTGGGATGGTCACCCCCAATTTTATCCAAGGGTTTAGCTAAGGAACCATCTTCTCCATGTGCTTCATGAGAGGCACCAATTCTTACATGCTTCAAGAAAGTATCATTACCAAGAAAATTCATAAAAATTAGCATTGATTTTACACATATATGTGTATTCATTCCATACTCTTATTTCAATTTTAAAATTATTCAAATACAGACAATTTTAAGTTTAACAAAGTTAATTTCAAATTAAAAAGTGTAAAAGTTCAAGTAAAGTTTCAAATATTAAAGCTCAAGTTTTCAAAGGTATGAAATAACTACTTCATGTGTTTTTAAGGGTTTTCCAAACTATATTGTGCCTTTCATGATTGAAGTATAAAACTCAAAGATAAAGTGTCTTAGACACTAAGGTATGGTTTTATTTTAATGTAATAATTTAATTTATAGATTAAATAATGGGAAAATATAGTAGCCTAAATTTATTCATGAATACTTGATCATACTTATTTTATCCCTTGTTATCATTAATTGACATGTTCACTTAATTGACACATATTTCATCAATTTGACGTATCTTAAGTATAAGAGGAAACCTAATTTTATCACAAGGACATCTAGTGTCACATAATAAATTAGCTTATTATTAGAAACAATTTCATGTATTTATATTCCTTTATTTAAACCCCAAAATCAACACCTTTCCTAAATGAATAGGAATGCCCAACATTTATGTCTCTATCTATCATTTCTTTTATTTCATCAAAATAATCAAAATTTTAAAAAATAAAGTATCCTCAGGTTTGGATTTTAGTTTTATAAACTCTATAATACCTATTTTAACCTCTTGAACCACTATACAAACACATTTAATTCATTCATTTTGGATTTATTAGCAAGCTTATCAACTATATTACAAGTGATTATTTAAACAAGTGCACATTTAATAAAATTTCATTATTCTTCACAAATTAGTTCTCAATCACTTCAAGAAGTCATAAGCCAAGTTTGAATTAAATTTTATGTATCCCTAGCTAAGCATGATCAAGTATTCAAGACAAATCTAGATGAATTCATATATTCAAAGGAGAACAATTTCAAAAAGATTTTAGGTGGGATAAATACATTGAGGTTTAATCCCTCTTTAAATTATTAGTGTATAGGTAATGCTCAACACACATGGTGTTGATTTCTAGAATAAATCCAATCATTAACCCCTTTTTACTCTTTCACATATGTTTATCTCTTTGTGGCTCAAATATAGGGTTTTTATCTTCAAGAAGGCATATATAGATCTCTATACACTTTCTAAAGATGAAATCAATGCAAAAAAACCTAATTTTCACTATCACACTTGATTATTCTAAAATTTCTAGTTTTATGTAAAAATACAACAAATAGTCAATGGTATCTTCTACTAGGTGTTCTTGTCCTTGAGGGCACTCAAGCTCATCTTCTTCAAGATTTATGGGTTGCATGTAATTTTTTTGTTCTTATATTATGTTTCCTAGTTCAATCACTTGATGACTCAAAAATATAAGTTCATATATTTTTAAAATATTTTGGCCTTTTTTGTTTCTATTTTTCTTTATCAATTTGAGTTGTTTATCTTCAGTTTGCTATTCAAAACTATATTTACAACCTTATTTATTTTATTTCATTTATCTAAATTAAGAATTAATCACCACATTGATTATATTTTAGATAAAACAATACTATGGTTAGCCATGACATCCATGCACTCATAAAACCTTTGGATAACATCCATATGATATGGTCCTTCCAAGCCATGTCTAAATCCAACATGTTTAGGATCACTGAGACAACATGGTCTTGGGTCCACCTCCTTACTTATGGGAGTGTATCATATATAGTGTGGGGTGGTATCATAGATATATACATGGAAAAACTCTAATTTATCAAACTTAAAAAATTAATTGGTCACATGGTATGTTGACCCCTAATCATGATCTCATAGAAATCCTACACCAGCTACACCTAGATTGCTGATCCTAAATCATATAGTGTGCCCTAATATAGCATTAAGTGGCATAATATTATGTATTATAGAATGATTACATTCACCCATAATACCTTTTTATAATATCCATATGCTATGGGAGGTCATTATCTAAAGCATGATGTGGTACCATAGATATATACATTGTAAATATCTCATTTATCGAACTCACAAATAATATAATTGGTCACATGGTATGTTGACCCTTGCTCATGATTTTGTATAAATCCTAAACTAGTTGAAACTAAATGACTAACCCTAAATCATATAGTGTGCCCTAATCCAACATAAAGTGGCATAGGGTGATGATGAATAATGGAATGGATCCATCCAAATTATGAAAAAACACATGTGTCATCATAAGTCTGATCAAGGAATTATGGATATCCAAATGCCCAAAATGTAATCTTAAAAAAACCATATGATAAACTCTTGTCAGTATTATTTGTCCAATATGGTATACCACTAGGCTAGCGTTTGTATCTTATCCAATATAGCTAGGGTATCACACACCAAAATTGTGCCCAAAATTGGTATCCCCACTATAACATGGATGTTTTCTAAGGCGATCACCACTTATATAATTTCCACATTTTCCACCCATTAAATGTGTTAGTCAGTCTCCCCCATCACCCAAGGAACACTATGATAAGTTTCATATTGAGATGCATCTAACACATGTCCATAATCCCACCAAAGCTAAGTGTGGTTATATTTTCTTTATTGACTATCAATAATATCTTTAGTATACCAATATCCATATTACGTCAAAGAGGATCCACAATCGCTATTGTCTTTGTCAAGTATCAAACATAAAAACAAGATTAGTTTTTTTTTTAAATCAAAAATCTAATATAAATGCTTAAAATTATTACAAAACATTAAAATAAATATGTTATTTACCTTTTTATGTAGTAGTAGCCACACAATAGACTGCATCAAACATGCTTATTTGTATATTGCATTAATCATAACTTATAGTATCATCCAAAATTTTAATCTACTATATCATAAGTTTACTATGGTATTGACCATATATTAGTCCTACTACATTAACCATATAGTACTATATCATCCATGCTAACCTCATTTCTAGTATATTGGTCATCTCCTAAACTACACCAACCTATGTTTTACTATCATAACTAGTCATATCCCATGGTATCATCCCACTCAGCAACTTTTATATTATATTAGCCATGTCATATGACATCAACCAATATTTATCCTAAATACATTAGCAAATTCCTAAAGTATTGGTAATGAAAATTTCACCCATCTTCTAAATCGCATTATCCTAGCTGATAAAGTTTGATGAGAGTGGTGATTTCTTCTTTGGCTCTTATAACTAACCATGGCCTTATTTTTGAACTTTTACTGACTACCCATTTCCCATCCTATTTTTAGTTTTATTTTTGTACTTGTTGGGTCAAATTATGGTACATGGATTTGTTGTGCCTTTTATATTTCTTAATCTAGTTCATTTTATTTAAAAATGCTAAGACATACAATCAATGGATTGCATACCTTTATGACTATATTTGTAGTTGTGATGCATCGACTAGTGCATCTACCTACTCATCCATGAGCCATAGTCTCTTAGAGTGATAACTTTGAATAGTCAAAACTCATGTTTTCTAAAAATAACAAATGCACAAATTAATAACTTTCACCTTTTTATAGCAAAATTTTCAATTTTTTTAGCCTTAAGTTATTTATCATGAGATTTTGGGTTTTGCCCATTTTTTCCCCCTTAGGTCATTTTAAAAAATTTAAATAATCCTTTGGAATATTGGTGATATAGATAATTTTTAAGTTCTAACATAATATTTATACAAAAATTTGAAAATTTATCTTATTTTTTAGGTTCACCTCTAATTGTGCATGTCCGGTACCTTCCATCATCTGCTACATATGAAACACTTTTTATGATCAATAAGGTAAGTGAAGGTATTTATTTTAATTCTATTTACTCTCATTTACAATAAGTTATTTCAAAATTTCATTTTATTTTTATATGTGTTGTTATGTTTCTTTCCCAAAGATCCATCCAATGTTACCTTGTTGTGACATGTGATGATCTTCAAGTGGGGCATATGTATATGCATAATACTTTTCACCTTGTCATTTATTGAAACTTTATATTTCAAGGACTTGATGAGCATTGATATCCCTGAGTGAACCCCTCAAAGAGTGCACCAAGAAATGGTTTGGCAAGGCTCATGGTGCTTTGAGATAAATGTTGATATTATATCATGATTACACCATTCCTACTATTAATCTTGTTTTCCTATATTATTTTACCATTTACCTCCTTCTGTATTATCCTCATTTAGTTGTGTTAATTTCCATATATCCTATGGAATAAACCTATCCAATACCATATTTTTAGTTCATTTTACCCTTACTAGAGTGTATCATCCAACTTGTTGTAGATATGAGCCTATCTCCTGACATTTGTACTATATCAACTTGGCCAATACCATTCTATGTTAGCCAACATCTTTAAACTATATAGGCTAGACTAATATCATTAGCTTATATTTTAGGGTTGTTTGTTGGTATTATATATACATATATATATATATATATATATATATATATATATATATATATCATTCCAATCATAAAATATACACTCTATTATCTCTATTTTTGCTCAAAATTATGCCCTAAGTCATACTTGGAGGAGTTTGTGGTCTAGGACCTTATATTGAGGAAACTTATCTTGTGTTATTATTTTAAGATCAAAAGGTTGAGTCATTTGGATGATTTCCTAACTAATAATATCTTAGGTCTTAATCCAACCATTTGAATTCATCAACCCATAACATATCTTGTAAACCTCTACTTGAACTAAGGGGGAGATTGATGCTTGATGAATCCACCCCAAGGTAAGTATTTTTTGTTTTATACTCTTTACTTTATTTAATTAGTATATATAAGTGTGCACACATGCACATGCACACACGCGCACGCGCACACACACACACACACACACACACACACACACACACACACACACACACACACACACACACACACACACACACACACACACACACACACACACACACACACACACACACACACACACACACACACACACACACACACACATCTTAATTATTATTAGTGAATGAATGTGTGTGTATCCTTTTCTAGGCTATCTCTAAACTAAATAAGTTGGTGTGACTAGAAGATTTTTTTATAATTACCATATTAAATTTTATTTAACTAGTATATATAAGAGTGTGTGTGTGCACGTGCTCACACACACACACACACACACACACACACACACACACACACACACACACACACATCTTACTTATTTATTAGTGAATGAATGTGTGTGTATCCTTTTCTAGGATATCTCTAAACTAAATAAGTTGGTGTGACTATAAGATTTTTTATAATTACCATATTAAATTTTAGGTTTATTAGACCCCCATTTGATTGACTATGGTACCTTATCTAGTATGATCATTCTAACCCTTACCCTTTAGTTTAGTTTAGTTTAATTATATAGTTAATTTCATGTACTTTAATTTCACATTTACTTTTATAGGGGTTTGGTTAGATTTATATCCCTATGTCATAGGCTTAGTATTTATAACCCTTTATTCTTGTCATTTGTGATGTATGAAACCTCTAGTAGATCTACAAAATTCATTGGTCAATACCCAGATAGACTATTATAAGATCTATTTAATTGACCATCATGTAAGTCTAAGTATATTGATATAGGATAAGTGTAGATTAATCCTAATCTGTGCACACACACTCCTCTTGATATTATAATTATTGAAGAGATAACAATGATCACCCTTATACATTATTATTTTATATTGTAATTATTAAAGAGCTGAAAATGATCATTGATATACCTTCTCCTTATAATACTACTTCAAGATGACCCACTATATTCTCCTCCTTAGATGCCTCAAGTGTAAGTTGTCACTCTTATTTCCCCCAAAATGTTTTTACAACTAAGTAAGGTCTATACAAGATAATTGGAACCAATGAATTCCACCCAATGCCTTCTAGTGATTGTATATCCTATGGTTATCCAAATCCAATGTATAACACATGCAAAATCTACACCTCTTCTTAGGAAATATTGTGACATTTATTCTTGCATTAGTTAAAAATTTAGTATTAAATAGATAATTACCTCCATTATACTCTTCAAAATTCATAATGATAATAATGGGCCCACTAGTAATTTTGACTACCTTTAAGGTTACTAATATGGATAGGTTTCAAAGAATAATTGCATACTCTATTTTTAAGCCTAAAGAGATTGATAATAAGGATAAAGTGACCATTTTTTTGTTAGATATAACATAGTTTTATGATATAGTAACCAAATAATATCACCCTCTAATAAAAACATTAGTCTCTCATCCTTCGGTGCTCACTTATCCTATCCTAGTTATTCACATCTGCTCCTCCACCTTTATCCTCCACTCCCATAAAGAAAAAGTAAACCCCTCTTTCCACCGCATCCATACATTTCATCATGGTTGAACCTATGGTCACCATTATTATTCCTAATCATTTAAAATCACCATATTCATTTGCCCCACTACCCACATCCACTACTACTTACATGCCCCCAAAAAATGATAACTAGATAGAGAGAATACATTTGGCCCAAGAAAGACAAAAGATATGATCACAATATAATAACTTGAGGTAAAAATAAAATTTAACTAGGATAGTAGGAAAATAAAATGAGCAACTGAAACTAATATTACCAAGGGGGAGAATTTGGCACTCCTTAAAATATAGGAAGAACTTTTCAATATAACTAGGAAGAGAAAAACTAGGCTAGGGGAGAGGGATGAGTTTACTAAATTCCCTAGGTATATATTAATTGATATGTGGGATATAAAAATTAAGATTGTATAGGGCATGAATTAAAAATGTAGAGGTTGAAGACACAAATAAAATCATTTATCCTTAAAGGAATAATTGATGAAGTGTAAAAATCATTGGAGTCCCTCTATGATCTCTTATCATAAAACTACCAAGCTAAAGATAAAATTTCTCCATGGAAACAACAATTTAAAATTTATAAAGACCATATTGCTAGATTGGATGCCAAGATTTAGAATTTGAATAGCATCCTCATGAAAAATATATTCCCTCATCTAAATATATTGACCTAACATGACATCAGATTATGTCAAAACTCTATAATGCACATGATAAACTAATTAAAAGAGTGAGAAAATGAAAGGAACATGGTACTCAATACCATTGACAATGTCATTGATACAATTATGGAAATATTTCAAGAAGTAGGCATAATCCAACTATTTTATCCTAAGGGTAGCTTAGATTATTTTTATGAGTTATCTACCTAATTTTATAAGTTCATTGATGATTTTAAATAAAAGGTACAAGAATAAAATAGGGAAGGAAGCATATAGGTCATTGACCTAGTCAGTAATGTGAAGGAAAAGATAGAACATGAGACAATAATGAAAGGAACACTTAAGACCATTTAGATAACCATGGAGTGTTGTTGGATAAGATAGAGTTATTATTCAAACCACTAACCATACACTTCTTTATAATAGAATAAGATTATCAATCATGTGTGAAAGCATTCTAGAATCACAAATCTGGCACTTTCAAAGCTCCACCAAATACATAATCAACTAGAGAAAAGTTAAATTTGGTAGCTTACTTCCTTTTAAAGCATTGTATTATTTGAATGATTTTTTTATCTCTATTTAAATTTAGAAATTATTTTTTTAAATCTTTGAAAGTATTATAATTTTAGATGAGGATGTGACCATCTAATTATTTATATACTTTGTATTCACCTCTCAAAGAGAAAAATATTTTAAAATAGAAGCTCAAAATTCCATTGAAAGCCCATTGAATTTGTAATGTGTTTTATCTCTTAATTTATGAATGTGATTGAGATATTGAATTTAATTTATTAGTAGATGAAATTAGGTTAGTTAAATTCAGCATTATCTAGTTTAGTTGTTTTCATAGATAAGACTTCTTTTATGATATTTTATTTGTGAATGAATGTGCTTATGAAATCTATCATAATTCAAAATATAATGTTGATTCTATGATAATTATATTTTCAATCTAATTTTCTTAGATTCTACACTATTTTTTCTTATATCAAAGTTATATATAGAGATAGGTAAGCATTGGATTGCATCACATAGTAGATTTTAAAAATTAATAAGTTTAAGGAGAAGTTCCATGTTTTGATCATAAAAACTTTTCTATTAATTTCCCCTTCTTTTATATGTTTATTTTGGCCAAGAAAATATTTTTATATTAACATCACTATGAATATACACCATAGGATAAAAAAATTAACCATTTGGGTACATCTAGTAGATAGGTATGTAAGATATTTGAGAATAAAAACCACTTCACTCAAGATCTATTCCACCACATGATTACTTATAAAACCAAACAATTTTAAATTGTGACCTGTGTCACACCTATGATCCTAAAATGAGAGGGAATTTTCATATCAAACATTTTGGGTGTGTGTTTCCTTGTATCAATAGGATTTAGTTGGATCTAGAAGGAGGGACAAAATATTGACTTTGTTATTTATCTATATACATTAAATTAATTTAGAGGTCCTTGTAAGGTTAACTAGGTCAAACTCTAAATATAGGATAATTTTTATTTAACCATTATAGGTACATAAGAAGCCTATATTTGAAAAAAGAAGAACTAAAATTTCAAAAAACCAATAAAATTTGTTGGCCAGTCCTAATTTTAGACCTTTTCCACCAATGACTACCTAGTTGGTTGTAACTTAAATTAATGTCCCATGTGATATCCATGAGTTCCCAATAAATATAAATTTCAAGATTTTATCCCACCAAATCTTGTAGTCACTCAAATTTGGTCATGAATACTTGATCATTTTAGTTTTGGATCACTTTAACTTTAATTGACTTGAGCACTTAATCCAGAATGATTTTGCCACTTCATTCTATCCTCAATACCTATATGTACATATCCATTTATAATTTTATATATTACACCTATATAAATGTTAGTAATCATTAAATGCCTATAATAATCAATACATACATCCCAAACCATAAATTTCACATGTTACACTTCAAGGCAAAATTAGCTTGTATGGATCAATAGTGGTAGTTAGTCTTGACCCCTTTCAGTCGATCTTGTCTTTGGTTCTTATCAAAGGTTACTTTTAAAATTTAGACCCTCTATTACATATTGGTTTATATTTATAGGATGGTAGCATGATGGATTCCCATTTTTGATTTATATAAAGGCACATCTAAGTCACCTATTTTATCAGTTGGTAATCAATTTGTAAATTAGATATTGAGGCATGCCTACACTATTTCACATTGAGAAAATCTTCCCTATTATTGCCAAATTTTATTCTAATCATCTAAAGCAATCCTCAGCCAATTAAATAACCTAGTTTATCCAAGCCAAGTGAAACATTATAGTGTATTCAATCAATCTCTAGATGTATACATGTAGACATATCAAGATGTATTCACACAAAACATTCTAACTAGGATAATTATGTGGGATTCATTTGTATTTTTAGAGTATTCAATATGTAGGTGGTGATCAATAATCATGGAGGTAATTGGGATCAACTCAACCCATTGCATTATTCCCTCTATTTTTTCAAGTTTTCAACTATTGTAATCCCTTTTAGAGTTTAAATTTTGAATAAGTTATTTACAAGTCATCCACATGCATCTAAAAGTAAAATTTATGTAAATATGTGTGTTTCAATCAGGAATAGGAAACTGTGATCTAATTTTATTTTATTTTCCATAAAGGACATTATTTACTAGTAGAGGACAATAGTGTGAATTGATCTAGTCCCATTTCTAATGTTCTTAATTGTGATCACTTGTAATCATAATTTTAGTTATATATGAAGGATAAGTTTGAGTTGATTATTCCTAGTCATCTATCAATCACATACATTCAATTTTAAAAAATAAAATATATAATTCTTTTTGTGTTGTTCATAATTATCCTTCTTTCATTTCATCATGTTTCATGTATTTTAGTACTTTACTTATGTTCTTCTTGTCACAATTTTTTTTTTTTTTGCTACACTTCACCAATTAAATTCAAACTATAATAAAATATATTAGTGAACTCGTATATTACTTGAAAATTACCAAACCTTTGGTTTTCCTTAGGGTTCCAACCTTATTTATAGGAATTCATAATTTTATCTTAGGGTTTTAGATATGTTCTTTGATTTTCTCTTATCCTTTTTCTAAATCAAAAGTTTTATGTTTTCTTAGGGTTTCACACTCATTTTTATATTAGGGTTTCCTTTCCTGTTCTTTTAGTTTATCTTCCCAATTATTAAACTCATATCTGATCCATAAAAACTATATTTTTAAAGTGGCTTATTTTTACTAGTTGTATTTAGTGGATAAACAACATATTTTTATTTTCCAGAATATTATATAGACTTTTACAATTTACTATTTAGTAAATTCCACCTAGTCTTAAGTGTAGTCCTAGTTTGTTTATTCTCTACTAATGGTTTGTATTTTTCTTAAGCTTGAAATCATATAAAATAGTGGTCTGAATATTATACTTCTCTATTTTCGATAATGACTAATGTTTGATCAAAATTTTCACTATCTCCTAAAATAATTGTTATAGGGGCCATTTGGGATTTGATTCATACTGTGGCCTAGCCTAAGAGATATCCTTATTCTATAAGAATAAATAGTTCCATCCATTCATATATGTACTTTCCTAAAAATATAACACAAATTGTTGATTTTTTGTGGGGGATAACATTTTCATATGTATGTTGGTTATTTATGGTGTGGATTTTAACATTGATAGAGGAAACTAGATATTGATCATTTAGTTGTCTAAATTTTTCTTAATCTTGGTGAGGGAATCTTTTGGAGTGATGAAATGTGTAGGTGGAGTGGCTTGGGAGGTGGAAAATGTGATTGTGGAATGTGTTGGGAAAGTTTGTGTAGTGAGTTGGGATGAAATTAGTAATGGTGGCATTTGTGATGCCACCTATTTTGGGCTATTGATGTTACCTAATTCTATTTTTCAACTTCCTTAGTTATTTTTATTTGTTTGGCACCATATTCTATTACTTTTTTTATTTGACAACTTCTTCAACCACCTTATTATTCTATTCTAATTTGGATTTGACTTTTTTTCCAGCTTATACCATTTCTTTCTTCTTGGGTTGCTCTGTAGTTTCAACCACTACTATTTTTTTTATGAATTCAACATCTTCATATACCACTTTCTTCTTGTCTTTTTCTACTTTTTGGGTGGCTTATTCTCATGTATATTTTTTATTTCTTCTTTATTATCTCTCTTTTCTTTTTATACTCATTATTTTTATATTTTTTTTGGATAAATCTATTTTTTCCACTTTTTAATTTTCTTGTTTCTATTCATGCTCTTTCTTATTTTGTTCTACTAAGGCCTTCTCAATTTTTTTCAACATAGATTCTTCCTTTTTTTTTGGTCTCCATAACTTTCTATTGTTCCATTACCTCTTCATTGGCCTTTTCTTCTTGTTACTTTTTCTTTTTCTTTTTTCTTTTTCTTTTTGTTTATCCTCTAATTTCCATGTTTGTTAAAATTTTACTCCTTTGAACTTCTTTTATTCTTTAGATTTGACGTTTTCTATGGATTTTGTTGTATCTTTATTTGTGGCCTATTCTACAACCTCAAATACCTCATTTTATTTTATGAGTTTTGTTACTTTAGATACTATTCTATTTTTTTTTAGGTGGATTCTTCAATCACCTTATTTATTATTTAATTATTCCTCATTTTCCACTTTATTTTGTTCCTATTATGCTTTCTAGATGGATGCTTATACCAACTATTTTTAATTCTTTACTTCTTCAAACATTGTGTGTAGTTTGGAAAGAATAAACCAAACTCTTAAACCCTTTTGTCTGGGTAATTTGGGTAAAGGCATTAGCACTACCTTATATTTTTGACATGTTCATTTTGTTTTCATGCTTTCCATCTATGGTAACCTATGTCTTATTTAATTTTCATCTCCACCTTTTGATTTTTCAAAGGTGAATACTTCTCTATATTTTAATGAGTAAGATTTAAATTTGAAATGGGATGAATGGATCCCCAGACTTATAATGTTTATGTTTGTCATTTGTTCTGATACTGCATCCCATTATTATTATTATCTTTTATGGCTAACACATGGGTTTAGCTTGTGTTTTGGTCAATAGTTTTTAATTTATTACATTTATGCTTGGTAGAACTAGTTGTCAATTGTTTTTGGGAATGTTTAGATCACTACAAGGAATTAATCTACTTATTCATCCGAAACCTTGTATGGGAGTGGAGGTATAAATGATGAGTGAACCACATAGGGTTTGGTGTAGATAAATTCAATGTTTACCAAGATTAATAATTCATCTAAATTCTTATTGTCAACCTCTATTGACACATGAGATTTGGCCATATCCATATTTATTTTTATTTATTCCCCTATATTTTTATCTAGTGCCTATTAGAATTATTTTATATCCTACGGAGGGTGTTGATAAAATACATGCCTGGAAAAATGAGTAAGGAGTTGAATTATAAGTCATACTTATCACATTTTATTTTATCAATCTTGGTATTGAATTAATCAAGGATATCCTTGCACAAATTATATTTTATCTTTAATGATATCATGTCAAATCCTACCATCATGCTATTTGGGATCATAGAATTCTCCCAATTGGTCAAGTATACCTTTCATGCCACCATCCTTACTACATATATCAATATTGGGATTTTTATGGAGGTAATTATGAGTCTCAATTTATTTTAGTTAGCTTTTAAATAATGTGTTACATCCATCACCTTGGTAGACTATTTTCTCATACTTTTATATGTTATGTCCTTCATCTATTAGTGATCCAAAACTAAAAAGCCTTGGTTGAAAGATAATTCAAGAAATGTGAACAACACAATAACAATAATTTTATCTCTGAGAAGAGATTTTTTATTCACTAAATTTGTAGACCCAAACATATGCCTATCTCTGAGAAGAGATGTCTAATTTCTATTTCAAGATACATCTTCATTTATACATGTTTCAGAGGTGGGAGGAGAATGTGGAAGGTCACCAATATCGAGGGAGATTAAGTGGTTTGACTTCCACAATTTACAACAATACAGAATTTGAGGAATTACTATTTTTATAAACTTACTATTTTTAGACTACACTACTAAAATTGAAATTTGGGGCACTTCCATTGGGTTTATCTTTCTAATGGTTCAAAAGGTGAGTCAATTGGAGCTATGGTGCAAAATTCATGGATCTTATAAGTTTCATCATCAATTGGGGTGGACTCGTCACCTAAATTATCACCTGAATTGTTGCTCGAATCAATTAGCTTTGTAACATGTTCAATTTTGGTAGTAGTAATATGGCATGGTTTGTCTAAGAAAAGTTCCCATTATGTATATGGTTGAGGATAATCTTTTTAAAGATGGAAATTTAAAATAATGGTAACTTTACCCATGCATCTAATTTTAGATGAGGAATTATGCTAGCTTCTGTGGTCCATTCCCATATGTCACTGTCTAGATTTTATTTGATAATTTCAATCTAGTTGGCCTTCATCCGTGTGTAATAAATATATTTAAAGTTTACATTAATTTATTTGAAAGTGTCCTAAATATTCCCCACACTCCATGGAATGGATGAGAATGCCCCATGTGGATCAGGTGTAAGTTATTTAAGTGGTATATGTTTGGCCTTTGGCATAATAAATTACTTCTAATCAATGATTTATGGATTTCCCATTATTGTCTTGGTTATTTAGTCAACTATTATAACTATTCTATGATTCTAAAATATTTTGGTAGAGTTTTGGTGATTTGAGATCATTTGGTGGTTTTTAAGAAGTGGTGATCTTGATTTGTAGATTATTCCATTTCACCATTCATCATTATTTCGAGTAAATGTGGATATGACTTGTCATATTTTATAAATCTCTTGAGGATTGTACCATCTAAATTTTGATAAGTTTTTGATGTATCATGGATTTTTTACAAGCTGATTCATACCTTTACTTTATTAGATTCATTGTTAGTGACACATGATGACACATATCGTATTGGCCACAATAAAATTTAATTTCTTATGTGTACTTATGGATGAATATACTTAAGATTAGGCAGCATGTAGACATCAAATATATTTATCTTATGTATAATTGGATTAATTTATAGTATTTTAATTTATTATTTAAAATGGGCACATGCCCATTATTCACAATATCACATTTATAATATTATCAATTAAGCTCATTTTACACTACATAAGAATGGATATGATCCTATTCTAAACAAGATAATGGGCATGTGTCTTTCTTATAATATAACCCTCATAGTTTTTAGGGTGCTAGGAAAATCTATATTAACCTTATGTACCACTGTATGTTTCACTTCAATATGCATAGGAGGAGGAGAAGGTGGATAATTCATCACCTATTTATATAATGCTAATCCATTATTTATGAATGGCCATGTTGACATTTAGTAACTTTGGTGAGTGTAACTATTACCTTTAGAATCATAGGAGATATACCTATGTATATAAGAGGAGTTTGTTATCATGGAGTCTTCTATAGGGAAAGATATTGTTTTTTATTCTCTTTAGTTGTTTATTAGTCTTAGTCTCATCTTGAGACTTAACTTTAAAGGTTGTCCCATTTTAGATTTATTTTATTCTTATGATAAAAGGATCATATTATACATTTTGTGTTATTTTAATATTCATTTGGGATATTGTCATCCTCTTCTAGACCTGGGTGTCATCATCAACATTAATAAATATATAGTCACGTTCATAGATTTTGTGATTATAGGTGGATTTTAATATTCCTTACGAACCCTTTATATGCTGAGCCACATTTTTATTATGATCGAATCGTCTAAATTATTTTAGTTTTAATTTGAAATAAGGTTTATTATGAGAGTTTTTAGATAACTATCTCCATTTTTGCAATTATTGTTGAACTGGTATAGATAGATAGAAAGGTGCAACCAATGTGCCCTGTATTCTTATAATTGTATGCTCAATGTGGAACTAGTATTCTCCTAATGACTTGATTGGTCTCCTTATTTCATCAAACAACCTAGGCATTAGTTGTGAATTGATTTATCTATAAACATATCTAAATAAAACACTGACAATATATAACACAAATAATGATACGTAACTCAATTTTTATTAATATATAACTATTAAATACAAAAGATATATATCATAATTTATTCTCAATTTGAGATATCAATTAGGCCCATTTTACTATATTATATTCAAATCATCATTAAATGCATCTCTTCATTATGACTTTATATATTTATTATTTATGTGAGATGCCATAAAGTACATAGAGTACTATGAGTGACTTATATATATTTTAAGTTACATAATATAATTATATGGTGTTATTATATTTTTAAAACTATAAAGCAAAATTCAACCAAGATTTATGTACTTGTGCCTGGATGCAAAAACTTTTGGTGCTTGGTGAGTAACTTAGCCTTAAAATATTTCCATTCAGTGATGTATCGATTGGCCTCTTGTGATTTTTATTCATCCTAAATATTCTCTTAGACTAGGATGACAATGCCATTTTGTGGGGGTTGATTGTAGATAAGTTTGTATAGATTATCCATCTCTATGGTCACTAGATCTAGTTTCTCCATAAATTTATTGATTATCCCTCCATATTCCTTAATATCGATGATGATGTGGGTAATTTGATTTTAATTGGAATGTAATAATTAACCAAATATAATAGTCATTTTATTTATATTCTATTAGGGTCCATCATGATTTCATATTGTGTGGTTTCTTGATTAAAATTCTTCATCCAAATCATCTAAATATTTATTTTCAACTTTTGTTTCCACTAGCCATCATAGAGTAAATGTAAATTAAGTAGCAATATTTATGATTTCTTAACAAACATAAGTAATGTCTATCTTGAATTTGTGGTGATTTTTTAAATTATCTACTAGTGGTTGTGTGATTTTTTCAAACATAAACTCTTCCACAACATTTTATTGGATGGTTTGATTCTCTATCTCTAAGAGTGATCAATGTCTTATCAAAAATTTCACCATCTCTTTAACAAATTATTCCAATGGACATTTGGGATCAGTGTCATATTATTTCCTTTCTAGGGACACATCTAAGATTAATTTTTGGATTGTTTATTTCAAAACAAAAAACTTGTACATCCATTCTTCATTTTCAACTCATGAAAAACAATCTTGAAGTGATACTTATATATTGGTGATAATTTGTTGAGATGAATATTTGTGGCTTTGGTTTGGATTCTAACATGGCTGGAACCACTTGAATGGTGCTGATAGTTTGTCATTTGGATAAAATTGCTTTGATATGAGTGATGAAGACTTTTGGAATGTGTATTTGGGTGGTTATGATAATTAGGATGTAGATGGTGTGGCGATTTCATTTGAGGGGAAGAGTTGTGGTTTCACTTATTTTTTGGATTCTATTATTGTCTTATAAATTTTTTATTCCTCTACCTTTGTGGTGGCATCTATTTTTTCCTTCTAAATTTATTTCTCTACCTTATATGTGGATTATTTTATCACCTTCTTCTTTTGTGCTTCATCTTTTTGGGTGGTGTCTTCCATCATCACCTTATTTTTAGATTTTACTTTTAATTTTTCTATTTTTATAAGTTCTCATTTTATAATTTTTATTGTTATTTTATAAAATATATCCATTGCCATTATTTCATCTTATTCTTTTTACTCCATGGCTTCATTGACATGGGGAGTTTATAGTTGAGTGGAAACTCCTAGATCAACAACCTAATCTAGGGGTGAAATGGGAGTATGAGGAAGAAAGGAAACATGAGGTGGATAAGGAGATTGAGATTTCACATGTAGAGGAGATGGAATGAGAGGTATCTTGATTTTTATCTTCTTTCATTATAATTTTTCACTACAAGTTTTCTTAGGCAACTAATTTTTATTCGAGTCTTTATCATCGCCTCCATCTACTACTTTTATGTTTCATATTAATTTTTTGATGCTGAATCCTCCCACCATGTGTTCATAAAATTTTCTCATAAAAAATGCTCTATGAATTTTCAAAACAAATTTGGTTAGCTTCCCAATTTACGTTATCTCTTTTTGATTTCTTAGTTGATAATTGGCAATGGAAGAATATGGATTTTTTTTAATGTTATGAACAATCAAATCACTCTCATAATATATAATTCCTTAAGTAACCTATTCCACTCTATATGAATTTAACTATTATATATCCGTTCTCATCCAATCTCCTTTTCTTACCTCAAATTCATTTTCATAGTCATCTCAATATTATTCAATATGTGGAATGAAGTGATAACATGATCCACATTTCAAATTCCTTTCCACATAACCCTTATTATCAAAATTAGGTATCTTAAAGTAGAAATGCATAATGATACTAACCAACATCCTTTCAATATTATATGCATTAGTTTAAGTCTTATAGATGTAATAGATCAGGCCTATTAGAAATGGGACTCAAGATTTCATTTTATCTTATGCATTTCTTATCAACCTCTCCCATCTATCTGCATACCTCAAGCAATACCATTTTATCATTGAAAAACTGGGGTAGTTTGTAAGGAATACAAATAAGCCCACCAATCATGATATATATAAATTTGGGGAATTGTATAAAATAGATTCCTTGTTTCATAATTAGAGTAGAAACTTCATGATAAATTCCAATTTTAGTGTTTCCTCCTAGTCTCCTTGCTATTAGCATTATGAAAGCATTAATCACCCTCCTAAAATGTTTATTGATTTCTTATAGAACTAGTTGGGGATAATATTCATAGATGGTTATTGTAGAGGTTAATGTTCCATTACTTGTGATTTTATGCCATGAATTCATGGATGAAATGGAATATAACAAGTAAGAAGTCATCTATAACTTCTAAGTTGACTGTAAGTTAGTCAAATGTTCATGAAGATTATTGATGATAATCTAGCCCCAATATATGAACTATGTCCCATGATAAATGATATTGATGAAAAAACACGTCCATTTGAGGATTTGTTTTATTTAATTATGAGCCATCACTATGTTTAAGAGTTAATTATATAAGATATTTCATTTCATAAATTACACTTGTATAAGGTTTTAGGCAATTTGGATCCTCCTTTAATTTTATCTTTCAACCATGATTGAGTTATTATTGACTTGCAAGTGTATTTATTTTCTTCAAAATTAACTTCTCCAATCTATTTTTTTGTTTAAATATATTATTTCCTTTACATAATCCTAAGACAACATTTTTTTGATTTACCATGTAATTTTATAATGACTTCATCTTCAGAATAAATTACTTCTTTGGGTTCCTCTTTGTAGTATTTAGCACAAACAAGCACTAGGTCAATGCATTAAACTAAGGTGGGAGTAATGGTTGCATGTGTAATCCTGATATCAAAGGTCCTTTGATAAATGGGCGTTTTATTTTAATTTTTTATCCTCTACCAAAAGTCACTCATGTTGATATTCCCAAGCCTCGAATCTCTAATTTATGGGAGGTCATTTTGCAAGCAATAAATTTGTTCATATCTTTTATAATTATTTTTCATTCTCTTCATGAATATTATTATTTATTATATTATGTGGAATATCATATAGAACTATCAATATTGTGAAGAATGTCTATAGATTTTTTATGGCATGATATGATTGTAGGATTCCAATATTTATTTTTATATTAAATGATTAATATAACAAAATTGATTGTTGATAGGGTTGATTATCTCAAGACATGACTCAACCACATAATTTTAGAGTTGAGAGATCGATATATGACTTATCCATGTGATTGATGGATAATATTTTGAAAAATGAGCACTAAATTAATATCAATATGCATGCCAACACCAAAGATATAAATCAAGTACATGATCGAGATATGAATATGGATGGATAGATTACCCATTATATTCACTACTAAAACTAATTATAATATTATTATCAAAGTGCCAAAAGACTTATCTATTTTTCATGACTATTATTATCTATTATATTATTTGGGATGAAAAAAATAACTATAGATCTTATAAATATGTTTTTAGATGTCTCATGTAGTGGTATGAATACAAACTTCTATGTTTTACCTTTATACTCAATGATAAGCACAATAGAATTGATTGTTGATAGGGTTGAGTGGCTCAAGGCATGACTTAGCCACACAATTTCAAAATTGAGCATATCAAGATATGACTCAACAATGTGATTGATGTATTTGTATTTATAAAAATAGGTGCCAAATTACTAGAATGATATCTTCCAACTTGTAAACTAGATTAACCATTAACCAACCCTCAAAACTATAAATAGAGATATTCAACCTACAAATAAGGCTATTAAATTAATTTGTGGTTAAGGTGTAGTTTTATTATTATGAGTATTTTTTTTAGTGAATATATATTTTATTGAAATTAATTGAGGTATTAGATGAAATTGAGGTAGTCGAGAGAGTTGCAAATGAGCCACCATAGAGATAGACAAAATGCCTTATAAAAAAGAGAAAAATCTCTAAGGTATATATAAATAGGGAGAGTGAATAATTGACTTAAGATTCTTTGGAAGGATCCAAGGATTCTCTATGTGAATATAAAGAGATAAAAACATGAAACACCCATGTAATATTTTGTTTTTTACATTATGTGCTTATTGTGTGTGTGTGGGTGTGAGGTCAGATAAAAGAGGATAAAATATTTAGCTTTCCTCTTAAGAGAATGTAGGAAAATAATGAATTTAAGAAACATATTGGAGGAGTGATAAGAAGGAAGTACATACTAATAGACACCAAATATTAAGATAATAAAAGATGGATTATCAAAGATGACTAGGTAGAGAGTCAAGGTCCTTTATGCAATCAAGAATGGGTGGCCACCCATTCAAAATAATTTTGAATTACCATTATAAATGTGTAATTTTCCTATTGGTCTAATTTTTTAAGGTGGTATAAAAAATGATACACATCAATGCCCTCTATCAAGAATGGATGGGTAGAGGTAAAGAAGTGCAAGGAGCAAACACAGAGAAAAAGAGGAAGTGGGTCAAGAATGGTGAGCCCAATTTTTCACTAGAGAATATTAGAGACTCTATATAGAGAGAGAACAACCTACGGAGTAGTGAAATTGGAGTATGATAGGGCTTAGAAGATAAAAATTTATGGTGTGGAAAGGAGAGGAGACACATAGTATTCACACTACTAAACTTGGTAGTGTATGCATAGAACCATCTCATCATAAATGGAAGTAATGAGAAGAAGCCTCCAACCAATGGATATAGGGAGTTTTAAATTTTTATATGGGTTAGGCCATATAATAATTAATCTCACTTTATATGGTAATTTAGGTACACTCTGCATGAAGGACTAGACTCATTTAGAATGGAAAGGACATCATGAAGCTAAATTCCATCCATAAGGAGAAGGATCTTGAGCTAATGTGCACAAATTATAACATTGATCTTGAGATTTATTTAACCTATAGTGCACAAACTTTATTAATCCTATAGAAATAATGGTAAGAAATCAAGGAGGAGGAGGGTGTGGACACATCCATCCAATGGATAGGTAGGGAAAAGCGTGTAAGTTTTACTTTCCAACACATAACTAGAAAGTTATTCAGAGGACAAGCAAATAAGGAAATTAATAGACCAGAAGATATTATTAGTAATTTGTGGCATTGTAAGATCCTTGAGCACCTTATATCCTAGAATGTCCATGTAATCTTGAACTATTATATAATAAATAGAACATTGTTTCTATGATTGTGTATTATTAATGGCTATGTGATAAAAATTATTATGATTGATGTTAATTTATATTGTTTATGGATTAAAAAAATGTCTAATGTGTATTGAAAATTAATAAGAGAAATGCATAGGATAATAAATGGCTCCCTATACTTAGTGTGTAGTGACTCATTCTTAATTTAGTGGGTCCCTATTTAAATTAAACATAGAGGTGTATTAGTCACAACAAAGTCTATAAGAATATAAGCAATTATCAATTATCATAATAATAATTAATAAATTATTAATTAGAAATCTAACACTCTTATCTTTATATAATGGGAATGTACAATAATATATGAATAATATATACAACTATCAGTTAGGAAGTCAATATTCTTATTTACAATAATATATAATATAGACAACTATCAATTAGGAAGCCAATATTCTTATCCTGTGTAGAATTAGTACATGCCCATTCTACACAACAATGAAATAACATAGGCCACAATCAATTAGTAATATAATATTCTTATCTTTTCCATTATATAAGATTCTAAGAATAATATAGGCAACTATAAATTAAGAATCCAATATTATTACTTTCTATTCTACAAGAGTCTAAGAATAATATAAGAAACTATCAATTAAGAGCCATTTTTTTTAATCTTATGTATAATGGGCACATGTCCATTATAGACATCAAGAATCTAAGACTATAGGAAATTATAAATTAGGAAACCAATCTCTTTATGTTTGTAGAATGGGCATGTGCCCATTATACACAATAGTATAAGAATAGTTAGTAAATTCTCAATTAGGAAGCCAATATTATTATCAATAGAGTGGATGGATGGTCTAAATTAAGGTGGATCATATCAAAAAATATAAATTAGAAGGAATGGTACGACATACAATAAGGTGCTATAATTAAGGAATAAACCCTTGCAAGTTGACCTACTATACTAGGTTGAGCATGTATCAAAAACCAATGTCTATTGTATCCTTGTTGTTAGCATAAGTCAGAAAAAGTATAGTGAAGAATTAGGGGAAATAATTTTAGAAACTCAATGATCATAACCAATGATAATGTTGGTACATAATTGCTAAGCAAAATAAAATAACTAACATGATATAATATGACCTAAAGTCAAAGAGATGATAAGAATAACATATAGTTGAACATATCTACTAAAATAATATAAATACATAAATTTATATAGTGACATTCAACTCAATTTAATTTATTAATTAAAACATAGAATTATCGAAAATAAAATAAACCAGTAAAACTCATAGAACAATCACAAAACTTTCTAGCTTGCATTAATTTTCCAAAATTTCTCCCCTTTAAAATGAATAAGGGACACACACACACACACACACACACACACACACACACACACACACACACACACACACACACACACACACACACACACACACACACACACACACACACACACATTTGGATGGTCACATCCTCATCTTCAAATAATCATTATATATACAAAATATGTATAAAAATAAGTCTTAATTGAGGTCAAACATTTACATGTACAAAGGACTTATTGATTAATAATAAAAAATATAAATAAAATTACCACAATTAGACCACTAAATTTTTTTAAGTGCATGCATGGTGTTTCTAATGATATATATTTATGAACTAGGTTGAGATCCAAATGGAAGGTATTGATTAGTTTATTTGAGAACATGGAAAATGATGTAATTGATAATGATTTTTTTTTTTGTAGATACATTCATTATGGAAGCAGTAAGAGAAGTAACTATAGTATGTAATAAAGTATGAATCAAAGATGAATACAAAGGAGTTGCAATTGACTCAACCAAATAAAAAATTGATCCAACTAAGGTATGAACTAATGTATATGCTAGAGAATAATCCCTCATTATTAATGTCTAGGTTGATGAATATTATGCTTAAGAAAATACTTGTATCTAATACTTTACATTATATTGTTATTTTTTATTTTATATGTTGCTACACATGCTAGAAAATTTGAGTCTACAACTTTGACATCAATATTGATAGGGAATTTAAACAAAATTAAAAGCTTTCCCATCTATTTTATATGTAGGCTCACAAAATTTGAAAGGATTCATTAAGGTTCTATGTTTGATCAACCTTCTCCTTAGCATATTTCATTAGTTGAATAACTTGATTACTATTTCTAATACTGGCACTGCAAACCCTTATATTGAAGTTGCTTATTGAAAACCTAAGTTGTGTCTCAAAGAGTATACTGTTGACTATTTGACCTCATGGCATATAAATTTTGGAGATAATTATATATGATAGTAACTTAATTTATCTACTCTCTTGTCCTTCTAATTATTCAACTAATTCATTCATTTGGTACTGACACTCCATGAGGTCATCTCTCTTTTTATTTGTAAAATTATGAACCAAGATTATATCTTTCAAGGATATCAAGTTAAGATAAATGTATAATTTTTATCTTTCTACATTGGAAAAGGTATTTATTTTTTCATCTAGGAACCTCAATGATTCATTATAATTTGACACATGACCCCATTATAGTTGAAAATTAGCTCTAGCTATGTGTATATAATTCACAAGGTCAAATAGAGACAATGAGTTTTACACTTTTTAAGTCTATATTTAGGGACTTCTACCCAATTTTGTGATTCTAACCTCATTATCCTATTCTGGGCCTTGAATCATTTTCTATAATATCCCACAAGAGGCATTAACTACTGAAACTAGATCTTATTTAGATTCATCATGTTATCCCTACCTAATTTTCCTCTTCTTAGTTAATGATAAGATTTATTATTCTTTTCTAGAATCAATTTTCATCTTGATCCTAGTCATATTATTATTGATAATCCTTTTCAACTGGTTATAAGTCTCATTAAATTACAACTTCAACTTGGGATCTTTAATTATCACTAGATTGTATATAGTTAATCGGTCTCCCTACAATTAGTATATCCAATATGGTGTAATAATAAGTTAACCCAAGGAGGCTACATAATTATATGGAGTATTAAGAGATGAGGTGGTTGGTGGTGGCATGAGTGTGGTAGGATCAGGTGAGGTGAGTGATCTTGGAGATGTATAAGGTGAAGTTATGAGAGTGATTGATCAACCATCCTCTACTTAGAGAGCCTAATTTGAGGATGAGTCTTAGTGATATGTTTAACCACATTTGGTGACTCATTTAAAATTGTTACAATAGGGTAATTTTAATATGTGCCTAAAATAATAGGTGACCCAATCTGATTTGAAAGATAAATTTTCAATTTATGTGGATAAAAAATGGATTGGGATACTAAATCTTCAAAATTAGGACCTAGGAAGGTAGAAAAGATAGGTCCTTATGGACTAGTAAGCATGGTATTAATGTCAATTTTATAATCAATAACCTATGTAATGGTATCTTGTGTTAGGTATGATAAAAATTTACTAAGTGGAATAAATGTTTCTTATACAAGGTTATTTATCATGGCGTAATTTGTTAAATAATTTTTTTTATTGTAAAAATAGTAATAATAATAGTTGGGGAAATAATAGGAGAAACTAAATAAATATAAAAAATAGGGAGAACAAGAACCTAAAATGAATCTTGAGTTTTAGCAATAAGGGAAGTGACTATAACATAATTTGAATTAGTGGAATCATGCGTAAGGTTGGTTTGGACTTACAGTAGAATTTGTGTAGTGTTAATTGATGTAATCACATGAAGATCCACTAGAGGACTAATAGAGTCCATTATAAGAGTTTCAAGTGAGGTGTAAGCAATGATACTAGGACTATATTCATTAGTTACCTCTGGTTCCCAAGTATTTTTATCTATAGGGCTCATAATTCCATATATAGCATCAACCAAATATGAAAGCATATATAAATTATATTTAGTCTATTTTGGATTACCCTCTGTTGATTCATATTAATACTAATGGATTCTCCCAATGATGGGATACCCTTGTCATCCACGATCATATAAAATAATGGAACCCAATTCTCATCAACATATGAAATGGTTGGGGATCCATGAAGTTTATTCCATGGGGCCATGGAAATCCTATTTCCTCATCCAATTGTGAGATTGGGAGGATTTTGGTTTTCTATTTTTTGAAAAAATTATCAAGGTCTATTATCCATAGTCTCAAGGTTTCCCTAACCTAATTGTCTTTAAACCATTCATTAACTACTTACTACCAATATGCCATGTTTGGTTTGGGTAAATTTTAGTACTTGTCAAAAACAACACTTACATATACAAATGGTATATGGATATTAATTATATGAAATATTTTGTCTTTGGATCAACCCATGGTAAAAAAAATTAAATTCAAAATTAACATAAATAAATACCTCTGGCTCTACCACTAATTTGTGTAATCCCACAAATTTGATGTTTAATAAATCATTGATGTACTCCTTTTGGTCAAGGATCAAGTCATCTTTATCTATGCAATCCTTGATTGCCTTGATATATGAAAAAATGGATTAATAATGTGGGAAGGTATTCTATAGAGCATGATTTTCAAATTATGTATATTTGAATTCATGTTTAGTCCTGAAGTAGAAAATTGATGGATTAGGTAGTATATCTTCAACATCTATTATAATACCTTATCACATTTTGTGTCCAATTCCATAATTAGGGATCAATGGAAATGGGGAACTTTGAATCACAAATTCATGGGTTAATCTTATGTAAATGACATTAAATTTATATTTGGAGTAAATCACATAGGCACCAAGATCATAACTAACAAAATATCATTCATGAAAATTAATTATAACATTATTAATGGTCCATGTAAATTGTCTGCTATTTTAATTTGATTTTACAAGATACTTTGTCTCAACTTGTTTTTCATTGTTATTTTAAGTTGACATGTGATTAATGTTAGTATGTGTCCCCTAACTACTTTGGTAAGTATATATGGAAACTTATCTCTTTAGGATTCATTAGACTGTACATGCACAAAGGTCATGTCACCATACCCATTCAATATTATACTTGACTATGTTGTGAGGATGTGTGAAAGTATGCCCCTTCGTCGCTTGATATGATTTCTTATATTATTGAACTAAATTTTGTGATAGAGTGAGATGATGACATGTGGATCAATATCATTTATTATATTCATCACAAGTGTTAAAGACTTGGTGTATTGAACAAAACTTGTGGATCCATGAGATGGGGACATTTGGCATGATCTCACTTAGTCACCTACTAGTTGATTATGAAAAATATAGTTATTTTTATGATAAAGGTCTATGATGCACCAATAGATAGACACATGGAGCAATCACATGTAGTTAGGAATTATATAACTCTTGGATCTTATATCTTTGAACACTATTTGTATGGATGTAGTGGTGAGATGACATGCATAGCAATCTCATGAGGTTGGGATGCTAAAGGTATATAAAGTTGAATTTATACAAGTTGGTGTAAATTTATAATAAAGGGGTCTAAACATCCAATTACTGATGATTCCTCACACTTTTTAGATCTCAAAAAATGCATTTATTGTCATTTAATTATGGGTGAAGAAGTGACACTTAGAGAACCAAATCGAAACTATTTATAAAATAAATCATGATGTTGCTAATGACTTAGGATTTATAAGTTCAATGTCCAACATTAAATTATAACTTGATAAAGTAAAAACTTGGATCATTTAGGGTCAAATGGGTCCCTATTTGAGGTTTTGAAAATGGGGCATGTTAGACACAATAGAATGGGCATGTGCCCATTATACACATCAAGATTATAAGAGAATAGGAAAATTTTAAATTATGAAGCCATTATTTTATATTTATTTATATAAAATGGGCATGTGCCCATTATACATAATAATAATATAAGGATAATTATGTATTTATTAATTAGGAAACTAATATTATTATCTTTTTTAGAATGGGCATGTTCCCATTCTATAAGAATATAATAATATGTTAATAATTATGTCTTGTTTGTTGACCTAATGGTATAGTTCATAATCCCAATCCTTTAATATGTCAAAAACATTATGGGACTAAAGCCACTCCTCTATTACATATTTATTATTATTAAGGGACATTAGGCTTAGGGAGATAGTAATACTTCTTGTAAGAAGCCCTAGAGATGTCTTCTATAATATGGTACTTGAAATTAGGTGAGTGTACTAAATCATGGTAAAAATTAGAAAACATGAGAATATCATAAAATAAATTATGGCAAGGTAATACCTCAGGCTTGGTGGCAGCCTTGTGAAGCCCTAAATTCTGGATAACCTAAAAATCATCTAAGAACTCGATATCATAATAGGATCAAATAAAGTGATAATGATTTGGTAACTATTATGATTCTATTGGGGTCTTACCTCCATCTATTTAGTTTTAAACATGCTCAAACTAAGGCATTGTATGGGATAGAGAGTCTGGGAAAGGCATGTGCACAGTTCCTACAATGTTATCTCCATAGATAAACAATAATAATGTTATTAACAGACACATTAAAACCATCATCTCATGAAATTTGTACTTATTCTTAAGAATCTAGACTTATAATATTGCTATTTCTAGTTTTATATAAATTAGATTTCCATTTTGTTATTATTGGTTTTTAACCAGTGGGATATTGGATTCTAATTTTTTTGTATTGGTTATAAGTAGTGTGATATTGGATTCCAATATAACTATTAAGTGATTCCAAATTCTAGTTTCAAATAAAATTTTGATTATATCTTAAATTAATTTTACCTTTAAATTCATATTTAGGGGAAATGGGTGAATAGTTGAAATGAGTCTTGATAATTTAAATAATTAAACCCCATAGTTGTCATACTATTGCCTAATTATAGTTATTATACTAATGTTTGATATTTTATCCAAATAATACCATATATTAACCAATCACATAATGACATGGAATATTTAAAAATACTAGTGAAACATTGTAAAACACACTTACTATCACCATGTAAAAGTATTAGACAACGCTTTTCATTGCCCCATGTGCCCAATGTAAAACATACTTATCATTATTCTTAATAATCTTGTGTAGAATGGGAAAGATCCTATTCTACACTAGATAATAGTTGTCATGCCCATTTTTTTCATAAAATAGACATGACTACAATAATTTTGTGTGCAAACAAACCTTAACATGAGTAGATACATGCATTCACCTAAACTTATATACATATAAGATATTTTTGATAACTACATAATTAAAATATCATGCACATACCATCGATCAAGAGTTCAAAAATATCTAATCATTTAGCCATAAAGATAAATAATACATTCATTATCCTATGCCAAAAGTGACTATGTTAAGATGCTAAGATGACCATCAAATTTGACCTAGGTAATGGTTGATGTAGTTAATCACCACACAGATACTTTTTATCTACTCAAGCTTATCCCACTAAGGTCATGGTTGTGAAACTCATCATGATCTCAAGATCTTGGGTCTAATTCTAATCTATAAGCTATCTGAGATTCTAAGCTTTAGACACTACCACTTGGTAGCTCATTATGTTCTTAGGTCCTCAGAAGTATTTTGGGATTAACCCCAATGACTTAATACTTCTGAGGTTCCAATCTATAAGAAGCAACCAAGTGGAAGTACTGTGAAAATTAAAACCCCAGGAGGATTGAGCCATAAGAGCTGATCCCTTAATGATTCTAAGATTTTGAAAGCCCAAAAGGATGCCAAGTGGAAGTATTCTAAAGTTTAGAACCTTAAGGGGACTAAGTCATTGAGGCTAATCCCCCAATGATTTTGAGGATTTGAAATCCTGATGAGGTACCAAGTGGAAACATACTATAGATTAGAATATTAGATATCTTGGTGATTAACATTATAAATGGGGTCCCATAATCAAGATAAGTGGCACAACCAAGGTCTTAGTGGGATAAGATTCAATAGATTTGAAGTGACCATGTGATACCCCACTATGTTAGTGATGGCTTAGGTCAAATTTGATGACTGTCTCAACATATTAATGTAGTAAATTTGGGCATAGGCCAATGAATGGATTATTTAGTTTTATGGTGGAATGATTGAATAGTTTTTACCTCTTGATCAATGACATGAAACTAATATTTGAATTTTTTGCTATTTTCTCATATTAAGTTTTGTTTGCATGTGAAATGATTGTATTCATGTCTAGTTTTATGGAAACAAAATGGGCATGACAATAAAATAGGACTTTGTTTCTCATATTATTATAAATTTAGAGGTCATTATTTTTATCTCACTGTGTAGAATGGGCATGTGCCCATTCTATCCAAGATAATAATATAGGTCCCTGTTGCTAATATTATTCCTATAGACTTGTGTATAATGGACATGTTCTTATAGAACCAAAAATGGTATTCACATACATTAATAAAAATTTCACACTTTATATACCAATATATTCTTGGAAATAATTAATCACTTTTCAACCATACTGATGTGTTTTAAATGGTTTAACTATTGTATATTTATGATTTAATAATATATAGTGATTCCACTGATGTTAAAGAGAGATAACTAAATTTTATAATATTTTTGATCCATGTTTTAATAGGCTTCAAACAATACATATGTAATACATCACATTATTCTCTTCTATAAGGTTTCAAATATTGAAACCTCATCTTTTTATCCACATACACATCCATCAATAGATTGAACGCTTGTATAAATCAATTTTGAATAAATTTGTTTTATCTATGAAAAATTGTGATCACTCAGATATGTTTTAAATCAAGGCTCACAAATTTAACTTTCATGACACATAGTACATGATACCTTCATGACTAATAGACCCAGTCACAATTTAACATGAAATCCATAAAATCACATGTTCATGGAGGCCCCTTTTATTTTATAGTTAACCTATGATCCCCAATATGTTAGCATAGAATTGCGAGAAGAAAAAATTGTAAATATGGAGAGATAAAGTGGAATAAAAGTTTCAACAAATCCACGTATCTTGTTGATACCACATACAGAAAAAAATAGACCTAAACGGATTCTTGATGACCCAATCCTAAACTTGAAATAATTTTCTTGTAGTTTAATGTTTCACAAGCCTCTCCTCCTTGCATCACCAACTTCTATTATGTTTTTCAAACATATATCATCAACTTAGTGTGACATAACCCTAAAAATTATAGTTTTGAATCGCTACTATCACATCTCCTATGAACTCAAGTAGAATAATGCTAGTAGATAAAAACTATTTGAAAACTATTTTGATTAAAAACTATTTTGAAAATTATTTTTCTAAAAAAATAATTAATCTTAAATTCATATTTAATAAAAAATATGGTTACCTTGTTAATGGGTCAATAGTAAGAATCTTGAATAGAAGTGGGAATAAAATGATTGAATATAATCTTGTCAAATAGAAACAATCAATGTCAATCTTCAATTCATATTAAACAATTATGGTATAAATGTAAGGCCAAGTTATTGTAGTCTACTTTAGAATAAAAATTTAAAAATACCCACATCTTGAGCTTAGATGATATCATATATTAATTTATGATTTTCAATAGTTTTACCTTAGTATTCATTACCCTATTCAAGTAGTGTAATTTATTATTAAATGGCCTCATGTCATTTTTCAAGAATCTTAATTGATTCACCTTTCTATTTCTTGTTCAGTGTCCATGCCCAGATGATGCTATCCATTTTAATGTCTTGTTTTATTTCATCTAATTTGATCCATGTTTTACTAGGTGTCAAATAATATCGATACAATGCTTTACCAACTTCTCCCCCTGAGGGTTTCCAATATTTAATCCTCACCTTTTTAGCCACATTCTCACCTTCCAATGTAAAGTAAATATCCCTATCTATCCTTCCTATCCATATCATTTCATTTTCATTTTCTAGTTGTAATAGAATCATTTGTCCCACATACACATCCATCAATGGATTGAATGCTTGTTTAGATATTCCACAAATAGGTCCAACATAAATATCATTATTACTTGGAATATTTTCACTAATGTGGTCTTATCCATAGAAATGAATGTCTCTCATTATTTGGTCATATATGTCATTATCTTGTATTTTTTGTGGGCAAAAATAAAGATTCCACATATTACTATAATTTATAAATGATCTATCCAAATTACACAAAACATTTTCCCAATATGCTATCTTTATAATTTAGTATTATCTACCTCCACTTATTGCACTTTTTCCCCAATGTTCAATATATGCTTTTATTCTCTTTTTTAGATCTTCCATTTCTTTGAGTTCATTGAAAGATGCTAGAGGAGGCTTTCCTTCTGACAAGTTTGGTTCACCATTATCTTTTGTATGACATACTAAGATTGGATGAGACCATTGGATATCTTATATTGTTACTTTATATTCCTTCACTGGTATGCCTTCCACACCATATAACCTAAAAATATTAGGTTTACTAATACCCACTATCTTATGGCTTCCATCCAATAAGTGTGGCTCCATAAAGGATTTGAAATCATACACTTACTCAATAAGGTAAGGATTATATGTAATTGACCCATATTGGAATGTTATGTAGATGTCCATGATATGTGGCACAAAAAAATTGTGTCTAGTTACCATAATGATGATGTTAATTTGCTAAAGTCCTATCTATATCCTCATGGGTATGTCCCACTTGGAAGAAGATTACATACACAATGTTGAATAACCTTATTGAATTAAAAATTGATTCAAATGTAAACAATGTATGATTCTTGTTGTCACTCAAAGTATTATCTAGTTGTAAGTAGAGGATACATGGTTTTTTAAATGAAGTACGTGTATTAAAAACACTATTAATTACTTTATCATGGACAAGTTTTTCCTTGTACCCTTTACACTTATCATGCACTTAATTTTGTAATAGTGCATCATGTAATGGTTGTTTAGATGATCCAAAAGTGTACAATAAATCTCCATACACATCAATGATGGGTTCTTAAAACTTCCTGAGACACAAATCTAATGATGTGACTATTTATTTTGCTCCACATTCAATATATGGTAAGTTGAAGTGGACAAAACCCTAGTCACATGTTCATTTGTGAGAATTACCTATTGACTTTGATTTTTTTCCCATCCTTGGTATGTTATTTTTAATTTTATCCATTTTATCATTCACAATGTTGAATAATAAATGAGGTTGTTCCTTTGATTGTAATCTATAGGATTAGTAATGTGCATGACAAATTTGAATGTATTTATTATGTCATGTTTATTCCTCTTCAAGTTTTAAGAGTGGATATAGGCATGTGGTTGCTTTATGTTTGTTTTGACAAATCTATACACTCATCACACTTATAAAATGATAAGTTATTTATAATCATAACATGTTGAAATATTTTCATCATTATCTTGTTGAAAATTGGATGCGACATTGTTGAAAGTTTCAAAAATTGGCCTCCTTATTACACTTATTTTGCATCAAATTTTGGGTATGAAATGTACGAAGTAACCTTTGAGGAACTTTGAATCCATCCTATCCTACACAATAGGTTTTTTGGTCCCCTAGTTTTGACTAAGTATTTTAGCTTATGGTGTGGAATGAGCATGGTGTAGAATGATCATGGCATAGAACAAGCATAGAATGAGAAGACCAAGGTGAGGAAGACAATGGCATGGAATACCATAGTATGAGAAGACCCAATCAAAGGAGAGGCATAAAAACTAAAAGACTCAAGAATAGAGGACTCAATATCTCAATGAAAGACTTGGGGAGTTTAAAAGAAGCAAGAAATGGTTGAGGAGTGATTCTCAAGGGTAGACTAACCTATATAAAAGAGGAGATTTGGAAACAATTATCCAACAATGAATGAGAATATAGGCTCATAAAGGCCTGGGTCCTTAGGGAAAAATAAGTAAATGATTTTCATGACTCTCAGTCTACTAGAGATCATTGGCTAGTCACTAAAAGTGTCATAATCAATGTAACAACTTTGTTAGGAAAAACCAAGTATAAATACCCATGTGTAGAGATTTATCTTGATATTAAACCTTGGTATTATGTAATGATTAATTTTGGTAATAGATAAATCATGGAAGTTAACTTTAGTTCTAATGTTACACTGTAGTTGTTAGTTAAGTTGCATCATTTAGTTATCAATACATTTATTATGTAACTATGGTTTGTATTTGAATATAATAAATATAATATACATTATTTTAACTTGTATAACACATACTTTTAATCTCATGGCATTTATCTTCATAATCATGTTTACTTATGTAATTGAAACAAGGTGTATAGCTATGTATTTTTTTTGTATAGTCAGTAATTAAGATATATGAACACACATAAATATATGACAAGTGTATCATTGTGAAACATAACCCATGGGAACTAATTTATTATTTCATGCTTTGGGTAAATGCACAAGAGATCAGTATTGCATGAAATTCTAGTGCATTAGCTTGTTAGGAACTAGACACTTTTATGCCCTAGGGACATGTTGATTAAAAAAACCCAATACTTTGGTTCCATTGTGGGGACCCATAACACTTGTTGCAGAGTAATGGAAAATTCTCAAGCAATTATCCATAAATAATATTGAATAATGGATTACTAGGTTCAAAGATAATTTTTCAATTCCCTATCTTGAATGAGGAGTTTTTGCATGTGCATGGGTTGAAAAACATATATATAGATCTTTATATGAAACCTTCTTTGTCAAATTTACTATTCATTTTCATGTGTATCTCTTAGCCTAAGTTCAAGACTGATCATGAAATTTTGGGTGGAGGCAAACTTGGACGATAGAGTGTTAGAGGGCCTTAGCACATTTGGTAACACCTTGGACATGAGTTATCAATATATATTGGAGAGGGGTGTTGAATATATATATATATTGGAATATGTTGTTATCACTTACTCTTGTCCTGAAGAAGTAAAGTTCTAGTTCTTCTGCAAACCACATGGTCAGTATATTAGACATTTCCCACTAGAAGTAAAGAAGTTGTTTATTGATTATGGCCTTGAAACTCCACCTATAGATGGATAAACCTATCCTTGCATGAGAAACATATTTGGGAGGGTAATACATGGATGTTGGTGAAGGATTTTTGGTTCATAATGGTAGCTAGTCAATGATATTTACAAAAGCATAAATATGATGAATCTCAACAAAGGGTTATAGGTGGAAGTAGAGTAGGAAGGGGATAAAAGGAATCATGAAGTAATGTTAGGATATGTATGGAATTAGAAGAGTATAAAGACTAATCACTATATTTTAGACTAAAAACAATGCTATCTTTATCATATGTGGGAGAAATTAGCTAAATAGTGGAGATAGAAGAACATAATTTAAACCAACCTAGTTCCGCAACCATAGTGAAAGATCATGATTTTGAGCTAAAAAAATTAATTATACATAACTAGGATATCGATAGTGTAGAGTTAGAGACTAACCCCATATGATAACCTATTATTTAGTAATCTTTCCTTGTACTCTAACTTGTCCTCCATTAGGTGCATCATAAAGAAATTTGTAAAAGAAATAAAAAACTAGTGTTCCATGTCAATGAAGGTGAAGTGTCCACACTGCTTGACCCATTGAAAAATAATTTGGATGTCCCCATAGAATATGAAACTCAAAATATTCATGATATTGGTCCTAATATAGACCACCCATACTTGGAACCACTTCAAACCACTATGTAACATTGGAACAGAGGAATCACCAAAGATAGCTACTATGGGTAACTACTAGTTCGATACTAAGATTTATACATTTTTGAGTTGCTAAAAGAGTACCAAGATGTTTTCCAAATGAATTATAATGAAATGGAATGTGTTTACCCATCCTTATGCAAAATTCATATCAAAGTAGTTGAAGGTGCTCACTTAGTCAAGAAGCATCCATATAGGATGAATGTAAATTTACTTGCACTAGTAAAAGTAGAAATTGATAGTATGTTACACGGTGGTGTTATCACTCTAATTGATGAGTATAAATTGGTCAGTCCCATGTTTATAAGCATAAATAAAGATAGGTGTATCAAATTTTATGTTAACTATCGAATACTTAATGCATCCTGCATTACGGATCCATTTTTTATGCCTTTTACCAAACAAATCCTTGAAGGTATTGATGGGTGTGAAATTTACACATTTATAGATGCATTTTTGGGTGCAATCAAGTCTAGATTGTAGAGGAGGATTGACCTAAGACTACATTTGATATTGAGTGGGGGTCTTTTGCATATACCATCCTATTATTTGGGTTAAAGAATGTACCCACTGTATTCTTTTGAATAATTGATGAGGCCTTTAAAGACTTCATTCATAAATTCCTTTAGGTTTATTTGGATGATTGGATAGTACACAACCTAGTGAAAGACCACTATTCTAATCTTAGGATTATGCTTAACAGTTATTGAATGATTTAAATTTCACTCAATTTATATAAATACCTTTTTTTTGACACCATTTGGTGTTTTCCTTGGTCATATGATATGATAAGATGGACTTTTGGTGGACCCCAATAAGGTTTCTATCATCCTCCATCTACTAGCCCTAACATCTCAATGAATAGTTCACACCTTTCTAGGTCATACTGGGTACTATTATAAATTCATCTAAGGTTATGCTAGGATTACCACACCATTATAGAATATATTGAAACATAATGAACACCAAATTTGGACCTATTCATGCCAAAAAGCTTTTGATTCCTTAAAATACAAGCTCACCGTTGCACTTATTTTCTAGTTCCCTAATTAGAATCAACTGTTTCATGTCCATGTTGATGCTTCTGTTATGGTTTCCATTGCAATACTTATGCATCTTAGGGAGAGTCATCTTGATCACCCCATTTAATTTTAAATTATAAATTTTACTCTGAATGAGATAAATTATACCACCACAGAGCATGAAACACTTTCCATGGTTTATGATTTACAAAAGTTCCAACAATATCTATTAAAAACTCTTTTTGTGTTCTATATAGATCATGAAGACTTGAAATATATGTTTAATAAACCTATGTTGCATGGTCACATCTACCACTATATTATGTTATTCTAAGAATTCTAATTTGCTATCATGGTCAAACTAGGTAAGACCAATTTTAGTCCTGAACATCTCTCCAAAATTGATTCCATTGAGCCAGTACAAGCCATTGAAGATGAATTTCTTTATGTACAATTTTTTTTCATTTAAGATTTTACTTAGGAGTTAGAAGATATATCAGCCTCGTTAACTACTAACATAACTCCTGATCATTTGAGTCTGTAGGCTACGAAAAAACTAGCCATCCACATTACACCTTTCCAACTCATTATAAGGGACCTCTATAAAATTGGATGAGATAAAATTATTTAATTCTATTTCATGAAACACGAGCATCTTAAATTTCTCTATGAAGTTTATGAAGGAATTGTTGTAGGATACTATATCATTAAGGCTACCACATGCAAAGTTTTGTTAAATGGTTTATGGTTTCCTACACTTTTTTAAGATGCCAAGTTACATGTATAATAATGTGATATTTGTTAGTACATGGGGAAACCAAATGACTGGGATGGCATTCCATTACATCTTATTCTTTCATAGGAACCATTTGAGAAATAGGCCATTGATTTTGTTGGCCCCACTAACCCAATTCAATTATATATAGATTCCTGCTATATCATCACAAAAACTAATTATATTATGTTCTAGGGTGAGGCTGCACCAATATGAGATTATGTTATATAAACTATTATGCACTTCATATGGGAACATATTCTTAAAAAATTTGGTTGCCCGTTAAGTTTTACTAGTGATCAAGAAACACACTTCTTCAATGAGACTATTCATATATTACTTTCCAAATTTATGATTTAACATCACAAGATAACAACATATCATCCACAGGCCAATCACACTGCTAAAGCATTAAAAAAATCTTGGACACAACACTTACATAAATTTATAATATTGGATGTACCAACTAAGATGATTGATGGTCTAAAGTTCTTTGGGATTACCAGACAACATATAAGCACCTCAATAAAATTACACCTTTTAATTTGATATTAAAAACCAAATTAATTGTTCCAGTTGAATTTTTGGTTCCTTTTCTTTACATTATACACATTGGACACTTAGACTATGAACCATCATTGAAAACATGTTTGGATGTTTTGTTAAAATTGGATGAAGCACATTTCCTTGCTCATTGGAGTCAAGATGTGTAAAAATACAAAAAAAAGGCATGGCATAATCACCACCTCAAACATAAGACATTTACCCCAAACATCCAAGTTTTACTCTATGACTCCAAGTTTGCACACCACTCTATGAAACTCTATGTTTATTGGGATGACCCTTTTATTGTTCATAGTATTCATCCTACTAGTGCATGTCATTTAAAAATATTTGATGGATAATTTATTCCTGATCATTACAATGGTAGTTGGTTACGATCATATTTTTCCACTTAAATTGTTTTCAATTTTATTAATAAGGCATACACCATTAGTTTAAGATTTCTTTTTTTCAATAAAGCATTGCCTTATTTATGTACCCCTTTATATTATTTACTTTATTTTTGTAAATTAGTACTTGTGTTTTCATGAAGGACCATGACACACATTTAGTATGGGGTAAGGGGTGTTACATGTGTTGGGAACTAGTCCATAAGGATGCGTGTTTAATCAAAGTGGCTCAAGGATAGATATTCCTACCAATAGTATGAATATTCAAGGATTTTGACACCTATCATGCACTTTGACAAAATCATAGGATAAGATATACCATTATTATAAAGAGCTAGTGGTTATGACAAGTGTGACAACATTATTTCATGATAGTAACATTAATCATATTTATTAAGATAAGTAATGGTAGAAGATAGGGGGTAGTAAATGCAAGTTACCCCCATTAAACTATACAAGGAAATTTTGTAGATCATTATAAACTTTACCTTTGCTTTGAGTTTAATATTATAGATGTAAAGAGAAAAAAATGAGTTCAGGTGACTCTAGGACAAGTGCAGAGTATTGATTCCCCATTCATTGATCATTAAATAGGGTATTGTATTAATGATCTAGCAAAAGATAACTAAACTAAAAGAATGTAGAGGAAATTTTTAGATTATAGGTTTCACAGGTGGATGTCTACCATTAATTGGCATCAAAGTAGGAGAGTCGAGACACTTCCATAACAAATATGTATTCTTTAGATTTATTATACTACCATGCATCAAACTATATGATTCACGAAGGGGTGATATAGCCTAAGAAAAAGTCCCAATGAAGTGATCCACTACCATCTATTCTAAAGAAAGGGGAACTAAGTGTTGGTGGGGAAGCAATATTAATCAGGGAAGAAATACCCAAAAAATATAGTGATCATGTGAAAGGTGAAGGAACAAGGATTGTGTGCCAAAATAATAAGAAATCGTAAGTGCCTCCACCTCTACCTATGATAATAGAGGAGATGCAATACCCAAAAATAGTGATGCACATGGAGAACTGGGTATCAAATATGCTCATTTGTACTATTTTTTACTATAACCACCATTAACCTAGAAATGAGGTTGAGATTTAAAATAATTATCGAGTTGAGTGCCAAAACACTAAGAGTGAATTGGTTTACAATTTGAAAATATTCAATGCCTTGGACTCTATAGGGATCTTCCATATTTTTAACCTGCACTATTTTGGAAAATTGGTAGATGAAATCAAATTTATGATTTCACACTTTTATGAGGACTATATCTATTTTGTTGTGTACTGGATGAAAATCAAAACTAAAAAAATCAACAAGGTATCAGGGTTATAATGCTCTGATGTAGACATTAAATTTTATTTGTAAGACTTAGAGGAAATAAATAAGACTACCATGGTGATGGAATACCAGAAGCAAGGCCATGCCATGCATATTAAAAACTTAAAAGACCCTTCCTTATGAGTAGTAGCATGTATCATTATGACCAAAGATTGTGGTAGTGATCAATGGAAGGAGGTGGACATGACTCACCTATATGTCACTCACTAGGTAATTGAGGTGGTAAAGTATAACTAGGTAATGTATTTTTATAATAAAATTGTAATATATGTGAAGAGGACCCATTGTACACCTAGCCATAGGTTCTTATGGGGTGTATTCATTTTGTTAATGGTGTTTGATAAATTTATTATACCTGATTACACCTTTGGAGAACTAAAGTGGTTATCCCACTAGAGAATAAGTCCCCTATGGAGTGCTACAAGGAATTAACATACCCCAGTTATATCACTTTAAACTTTAAGCTCAAGATGAAGTCATAGTATGATGGTATGAAGGAATCCTTTCAAAATGAATGGTGCATTCCAAATCACTTACCCATTTAGGTTGGTGAACAAGTCAAATTTATTGTCAAGCAACATTTTTCTCTGGCACATATTAGGATGGCCCCTTTTATAGAGTGATCTACTTTTTTAAATATTCCCTATGACTTTATAATGTGGTACTTTTTCAAACTGATCAAAGACATATATGATGCGTATACCCTCACCTTTGAATTAGAATGAATTAACTCATAGATTCACACTCTCCATAAAATGTATGGATATCCTAGCAATAAACCATATAGATAAAATCATGAGATAAATAAAACTAAAATCAAGTTTCACCTAACCATGGTCAGGGAGTTAATTCATAATCCATTTTATATGTTGTGATCTACTAAGAAAGATTTCAGAAACACATAGCTGAGAGATAAAATATTACTCTAGTGCCACCACTTGATAAGAATAAACATACTAGGCATGACACTAGTATAAATTCATAGCCAAAAGCATCAAAAAGGCAAATGACTACCCAGACACCACTACCAAAGGTTTCACCACCAAAGACATCCCTACCAAAGGCATATCCACCAATGGCTTCACCCATAAGACATCCACTAGTAGGTCAAATAGAAGGCTTAGTGCCATCAAAGTGAACCACTCAATCAGAATAGGAAGAGCCTAAGGATAGTAATATGGAAGAGCTAGAAGAATTACTAGGAATTAGTGGGAGAGCCGATGAACATGAAGAGTCTGACTTATAAAAAAACACCCTCACTGGTGTAAAAGGAGGAGACTACCCTCGATGATGCAAAAATGGACATTGAAAATCCACTTTTTGAAGAGAGGGATGGTTTTCAAGTAGAATAATTGAGTGACATAGACATCAACATTACTTCCTTAGCACAAGACATGAATGTCAAGATTCTTGAGTAAGATCCCGTTAAAAGGAAGCAACTTGATAACTCTGTAGTCCAACCACCTATGTTCGATGAAACCAACAACTTATGTGCCCAATAATATACATGCATTCTTGACAAATTGTATGTATATTCACATTTTCATCTAGAGAATGCTAGTATAGACACTAGGTGCTATATGTCATTTTTATTAGATATATACAATGAGAAAGGCCATTTTGAAATAACCCTTGATAACATATTATTAAATTTAAAATCAATGATGCTACCCACTCCTATTTAGGTTGATCCCAAATATACTTATCCTCTACAAACTAGAGATACATTCTTGAAAATGGCCTTTAAAGTAGCATGATATAATGTACTTTCAGATTTTGATATGCACTATGTGGAACAAAAACATGGTAGTGTGGTGAAGATATATGACAAAGAAGTTATTGATCAGATGATACTTGAAGAGGAAGTGGCCACATTGAAACACCAATTGGAACTCACCACAATAGTAAAATTTAAAACTTTGAATTTATGTAAGGTTATCTTAGGCCAAAAACTAGCATTAACAGATAGTGTCCCTTTAGAGGGAGAGGCTATTGATAAGTTATATAATCTTGTAGATCTCCTATTGAATTAGTGTAAGTAGCATCCTATGCTAAGAAATAAAAAATTATGGGTAGATGAAAATTTCACTGAAATAATGGAATTATGTAGGTATGTCTTATAATGGGTTGGGAGGTGATCCCCGTCATATATGGGATTTTTGAAAAGCTAGCATGGCTTAGTAAATTTTGTAAGATCAATTCCAAATAGAATAATTTTAGTGATAACAATTAGTGGATGTCACCCTGATAATAAAAGACTGTAGCAGGTGCACTAAGGCATTTAAGGATGTTGAAACTATGAAAGAAACAATAAATGTGCATCATATTACAACTTTACAATGCTCCAAGGATAGGTTATGAAATATGACACCATGTTTGAAGAGGTCTAAAAGGATGATTCCACATCCCTAAAATAATTGGTCAATAAGGCAAGCGAGTGTCTCGATCAACTTGAGGAGACTAAAAAATTAAAATCAACAATAGAGGAAATAAAAATAAATCTAATTGACACCTTGTCACATTAGGAAGGTATCAAAAATAAGATTGAATAGGTTGGCCCTAAATTTTTGGTTGAGGCTAAGACTGGTACTTAGTCTAGGATAGACTAAGAGAATAGTGTGGGGTGATGTTGGACCCCTAATTTTGATTAAGTATTTTAGATTTTGGTGTAAAATGAGCATGGTGAATAATTAGCATGGTATAGAATTATCATGACATGGGAAGACCAAGGTGAAAAATATAATGGAATAAAATACCATGGTGTGAGAAGACCTAGTCAAAAGAGAGGCATAATAAATAGAGGACCCAAAAATGGAAGACTTGGTATCTCAGAAAAAGACTTGGGGAGTGCAAAGGAAGCATGAAATGATTAAAGATAAATTCTAAGGACATAATAAACTTTAATCATACATGAAATTTTCACTGGCCCATATGAAGGAGGATAATTGAAAATAAGGATCCAATACCAAATGAGAATATAGGGGTACAAAGGCCTGAGTCCTTAGGGAGAAATAATCAAATGATTTCCATGAGTCTCAATCTAATAGATATCATCACTTAGTCACTAAAAATGTCATAATTAATGTAACAAATTGGTTAGGGAAAACCAAATATAAATACCACAGTATAAAGATTTGTCTTGCTTCTGAACATTGGTATTATGTAATGATTGATTATGGTAATAGTGAAATCATGACAACTACTTTAGTCTTGATGTTACATTATGGTTGTTAGTTAAGTTTCATCATTGAGTTATGAATACATTTATTATGTAATTGTGGGTTGTATTTAACAATAATGAATATAATCTACATTATCTAAACTTGTGTAATAGATACTTTGAATATCATGGTAGTTATCTTCATAATTGTGTTTTTTTATGTAATTAAAACAAGGTCTATTACCATGTATTTATTTTTCTATCTAGTCAGTAATCAAGATATATGAAAAAACATCAATATATGACAAGTGTATTACTGTGCAACATAACCCACAATAACTAATTTCTTTTTGTGTACTTATAGTGAGTGCACAAAAGCTTAGTCTTGCATGAAATGCCAATGCATTAGCTTGTTGGGAACTAGATATAGGAAAAACGAGTATAAATAACACTATATAAAGACTTATCTTGCTTCTGAACATTGCTATTATGTAATGATTGATTGTGGTAATAGTGAAATCATAAAAGTTACTTTAGTCTTGATGTTACATTATAGTTGTTAGTTAAGTTGCATCATTGAGTTATCAATACATTTATTATGTAACTATGGTTTGTATTTGACTATAATGAATATAATCTACATTATTTGAACTTGTTTAATACATAATTTGAATCTCATGGTAGTTATCTTCATAATTGTGCTTATTTATGTAATTGAAACAAGGTCTATTACCATGTATTTATTTTTATATTTAGTCATTAATTAAGATATATGAACAAGCATCAATATATGGACAGTGTATTACTATGCAACATAACCCACAAGAACTAATTTATTTTTGTGTGCTTATAGTGAGTGCACAAAATCTTAGTTTTACATGAAATGCCAATGCATTAGCTTGTTGGGAATGAGATAATTCAATGCCCTAGGGAAAATTTGATATAAAAACCCAACAAGGTTAATTGTGAATAAATATCTGAATTTATCACAATCATTCTTAACATGCAAACAACTATTTTAGTGGTATTTTAACTTTCTTTCTCTTTCTCTATGTTACTATTTACTACACACCTATGACCATTTATCCAGTCTAATTTATGACTATAGAAGGTGCTCCTTAGGTACCCATAATATTTGTACCATGTATTCTGATAGACATGCATCCTATCTAATTTAATTTTATTCACCTCCTTAGATTCATTTCACCCATTAAAGATGGAATTTGTTGTTAATGAATCTAACATATTATTATTTTTGTCTTCTTCATTCATAGCTCTAATTATGTGCCATAAAAATGTGATTGAAATTAAGGGAAATTTTTTGAGATAGTCATATTTGAAACAATGATTTTTTACATTCTCCACTTCATCAAAAAAATTGACCATTTTATATCCTCATTAACATTTGGATTTGATGAATTAGGTAGAGGGATATTCAATTTTTGATAATTTTGTGCATTATAGGGTCTTCTTATCACTTTTTCAGAATGATTATAATTAGTTCCATCAAAATAAACTAGATATACCATCTAAGGTTTTCGCTCTTCTAATTCATCCCACCTGTTCACCTCAACCTCCTTTGGAACTTATTTGAATTTCACATCTAGAGGAGAAACATCCTTGAAGGCCATTGCATGAGAGATCTTTCAGATAGGGTACATCCTTTCTAAGAAAAAATAAATACTCTATCAATATGTAGACTAAAGGTTTTATCTTTCAATCCATTAAATTTTACCATTTCTCCTTCAATTAATTTTTAAGTTTTCCATTTACAACATAATTTCTCATAGATGAGCATAAATGAATCAATTTAGCAACAAATACCCTAGACTTCAAATTGTTTTCACCAATATATATATATATATATATATATATATATATATATATATATATATATATATATATATATATATAAGGTATGAACCATCTAATTGAGCACTTTTATTGACCATAAGGGCACTTATTCTTTCATGGAAAACCAAATGTTTTATTTTCCAATATATTAATTTATTATGTTTTAGTATGTTTGATCAATCAAAACATAAATTTACCACATTTTCAATTATTACACCAAACTTTCAAGTGTCCCAATCACTCTTCATAAATTTTATGATCTTTAAGAACATGAGTTATAAAACCTTGGTCTATGTCATCATCTCTACTAGAAAATTTATGTTTGAGAATGAAATTATCTATTACAAAATCAATTCTCTCTTTAGGTCTTGTATAGCTTATGGCTTTTTCATTATCATATCTTTAATCTCCCTCTTTAATAGCACTATAAGCCTCCAAATCACTAAAAATGTAATTAGTACAAAATATGAGAATGCATAGGCCTGCATTGACAAATTAATCTCTTCCATAAAATATAGTATCCTTTTTTCATAGAATCTACTAAGGGTTCAAATCCATCAATTGAATAAGGCAATTATACTTTTCCATCTAAAACTATTTCAACACTAACAATAATAAATCCTTTTCCCATCTCTCTAAAATGTACCATCCTTTTGCTTAGATAGACTTTGCCCTTGACAACTTTGGTAACTTTTGAAAATAAGTTCACATGATCATCCTCTTAAAATACAAGAGACATTTATGTTATAGTAAAAAGAATAAATGTGAGATCAAATAAAAATCTATAAAATCCTATCAGATATAAAAATTAGACATAAATGTGAGATGAAATAATAAATTTATAATACTTTTTAAATGTAATTTACATTTCATGTACTAAGAATCTATTTTTTATTGGAATAAATATGTATTATATAAAAATAAAAACATGTGAGCAAAGTGATATGCAAAAACAAATAACATCTGATGCAAAAATGATTTCAACATACTATAATGAAAAGAATGGGACATTATCAACATTAATTATCTCTAGATTAAAATCTATTTGAAACACTTTAAAAAAATAAATAACATCATATTTATAGGTAAATTGGGTGGGATCCTTATTGGTAACAACAAATTTATTTTTAAATTGGGAAAAACTAAACACTCCTGGTCTATCCAAAGAAAAATTGAAGATGCCAAAAGGATCTTACAATGTTTTAAAAAATTATCAATATCACATATTTATAGAGAAGGTAACAAAGGGGCATATATCATGGCTAATATTGGTGTTTTAATCCCTTATTTTAATCAATGGATGAAGCTACAATACTTACAAAGCCATGCAATTACAATAATTTTAAAGTATGTGGTAAGATTCACAATCTCCAAGAAAGATGGGCAATCTAGTGATGGGAAATAATTAATGAAAAGCCTCATAGCCTATAAAATATCATGGAATGATTTCATCACTCATTACAAGGGAAGGAAACCAAGGTTGAATCATGATAGGAAAGGACCTAGATTCACCATCATTAAAACACTAGTCATGATAGATTTAGAATAAAAAGAACTTAAATTGAACCCAGTTTATAGTAATATCCTGAGAAAGAAGAAATAGGCAAGCGTGGGAGATGACCATGACAAATTCAAACATATTTATTACACTAAAGATAAGGAATACCTAGTGGTGTGGATAAAACTCTCAAAATGGGGGCTCACTAGTTTTATGACCATTATTGTTGGACATGATCCTACCATCTCTAAGGATTTCACAAGAGGCTAGGAGGAAGATGTCATTAGAATAAGAGTCCTATAGATAACCATCACTAAAGAAATATTTAGAGAGGTAATGCGTATGGATTTTAAAGCTAAGAATGCCTTCAAGGTTAAAAAAAGTAGGAAGTAACTGATAGACTTTTTCAAAACAAATAACCCATTGTCCATAAGCAAAAAGGTTATCCTAGATTAGAGTTGCCAAAGAAATGGCTAAAAGTTTGGCTTCAAATCATGAAAAACAATACATTGGAAAGTTCACTATCATTTTATCATACCAATTCCTACTTATAAATCATTTCAAATGGAAAAAAATAGTCTTCCCTTTTTATTTTTGAATTATCTAAAGGCCACTATGACTTCCTATAAGTTGATTTTTTCCATAGTTTTACTACACTAAGGTCTCATTTTTTAAATAGTCAAGAGTAGTGAAAACTTGTGAGAAAAATATGTGGTTTAATCCATTGAAGTGAATAGTGGTGAATATGAATTATAAGATAATATTGAAGAGAAAAAGATAACTTAAGATGATGATGAATCCTCAGCCCAAGTGGTGAATTAAACTAATAATTGTAACACCCCTATTGAGAAAAAGAATAAGAACAAAGTAAAATATAAGGATAAGGATCCTTTGAGTGAGTCAGATGAGACCCATGATACCACCCTAGGAGAGAAAGAGAGAGTCATGAAGAAAATAAAAATATTTGAGGCCCCCACCCCAAAGAAGCAAAAAAAATATGTAAATTGAAGAGGACATGGAGAAGATGGAAACATGTTGGAGAATAAACCTTAATTTGGGTCTTTACTATAGGTTTATAAGCTTATCGTAAGTATTATGTGTGTGCATTTATTATATTTATAAATTCACTTTATCCTAACCTTTTGAGTTGTCACACACCTATCTAGTCCACTTGTAGGCTTGGGAGTTACTTGCAAGTAACTCCTCTCCCACCATATGGCACACACATCCTTTTCACTTGTAAAAGAATTAGGGACACATGACACACATGATAGAGTTTTAAAACTTATAACTCCTTTTTTCTCTTATCTCTTTATAAATATCTCTCATATCCCTTTATTCTACCCTAACTATTACTCTATAACAACTCTTTTGTTATTTTAGTCTTGTTCTTTCATCCTTGTAATTATCTTTGGTCTAAAGTCATTCTCTATCTTTATCTTATATCTTATTCATGCTATTGTACTTGAAGTTCATTTTTTTCAAGCTTCTAATAGATTGTGTGGTTTTTCTTCATATGCAAATTTCTCCACTTGTCATAATTGCCTCAACTTATGGTTTGTGATCACTTCAAGACAGTATTTTTCCTTAAGTTTTATTGATTTTCAACATTTAAATAGATCTTTCAAAACATTTATGTCATAGTATTAGAGCCCTATAGTTTTTAATGTTGATCTTTGAGCGTTGTTTATAGTTGGATTTTTTTTTTTAAAATTTTCTCTGAATTTTTCTTATGTTCACTTCATTGAATATTTAATCACAAACAGAACTCAATAATAATCTTATTTTTTACTTAGAAACTATTATTTATAGTACTTCATGGTACTATTCTCCTTAATAATGCACTTCTTTTAAAATTTTGTAACCATTTTTTAATGAATGCTTATTCCTAAATTCTTATTGGAAATTTGGTATGAAGTACTTTGCTTCTTCTCATGGCATCTTGATTTAACTAAAGGTTAGTGCTTTTTTTACCTCTATCTCTGCCATGTGTAGCCTCTTTTAGAAATCAACATAGTTTTTTTGGTTCTTAGAATTTTTTTTCATTTCTTATTAGTGTGTCTTAGCATTGTTTGAGACCAAGTTTATTATTTTTTACCTTTATTGAATGTCATTGCCTCTATTATATCGCCTTTATTTTATGATACACTTCTCTCTTTTTGCATGATTTGTGCTCATTATTTTTTGTTTTAGAAAATTCCATAAATAAAAGTTTTAACCTTTTTTTTTAAAAAAAATTTTAAGGCATTTCATGTATGGCAATTTTGAGATAGAACACGGCACTTTAAAAAAATTATACAAACATTCAAACATGTGGTGCCCCTCTTGGTAATGTGTTAGAATTTTGAATAAGTTTCAAAACCCATTTAAAATATTTTTTATATCATTGAAAAGTCATGAGTTTTTTAATCTCTTTTTTTAATACAAACCAAAAAAAATTATTAATCAAAATAAAACATCAAAAACATATTTTTAAAATAGTGCTTGGTGTTTTGGTAAGGAATTACATTAATTCACTTTTACCACATGAAAAACTTTTTAAAACAAATAGGATTTTTTAAAAAAAATTCAAAGTAATTCTTTTGGTTTGTTTATATTTTTATTTTGGATTCTTTTTATTTATCTTTTTTAAAATTTAAATTCATAAAATAAAAACAAAAATGCTTTGAGTAATATGCTTTGAATATTCGCATATTCTCCTCTTTAGTTTACGTAGTTCATGATTTAAAGCATTAATAGTATTTTTTAAAAAGTTTTTATGATAAGATTTATATTAATGCTAATTATTTGAATCTAATATACTATTTAAGGAACTATTTTAAAATATAATATTGATTATCAAGACTTTTATTAGTGGTGTATGATTTTGATTACGTATAATGCTCTTGATTTTTTGAGTTTTGGTGTGGACTTACATTTACAAGTTAATTGATCCAATTTATTTGCTAAAGATGGATATTTCAATGATTTTTGAATCAATTAGTCTTTGATTTTTTTCAATGATAGCCAAATTTGTTTCTTTTGCTTTCATGGCTCTTGAATTGATCATTTTTTTTCCTTTCAAAAAACCTATACAAATTATTTTTTTCAAAAATAATTAAATTATTGCACTAAAAAATGAAATTAATTATCAAAAGGTTATAATTCATGCTTTACAAAACTCCTTTCATGAACATGTAGAGAAAATGAAATCTTTTATTGATGTGTCAAATAATAAAATTATGTCTTTGTCACATAGTACTTACTCTATTGTTGATGAATCTCATTGTGATTCTATACAATCTCAAATTTATTTAAACACTTGTTTTACCAACCCTGGCTTAAAAGTCATGCAAAGTATGGGTTATTTGGGTGGTTTTCTTGGCAATTGTGAAGATAGTATTCTAAAACCTATTTTTCATATCTCTAATGTAAATTATAAAGGTATTAACTATAATACTTCAAAGGCTTCTAATAAAAATTTGGCATCTTATCATCTTCTGCATCCAAGGACTTATAGTGTAACTTATTTTGATTATACTAATTCTAATGCTCATGCTTTGGTTAAAAATTCTAAACCTTATGTGCATTATGGAAAACATGAGCATCGTATCTCTAAATGTTAGAAATTGCATCCATATAAATCTTGTGGTAAATCCATGCATGATATTTTTCATTGTTGGAAAATGACTAAATCTCATACCTCTAAGTCTAAAACTATTTAGATTATATATATATATATATATATATATATATATATATATATATATATATATATATATATATATATATATATATATATATATATATATATATATATATATATATATATATATATATATATTTTGATATGTCTTCTTGCTATAATTCATCTAATGTTTCACGTAGAATATCTTTTACAAGTGACACATCTTTTTTATCTCCATTTTGATTAAATCAATCCTTTATGCATTCATTACTTTTTTGTTGCATAGGAAATATGTTGAATAACTTATTTTCATGCATATTAATGTACTTTATGATGTAAGTTGTCTTTGTTCCATTTGCCTAGTTTTACATCTACTTTTATTAAATTATATATGTAGATTATTTTTTTTGGCATATTGGTTACTTAACTTGAAAGATTGGTGTTAACATGTTTGTTTTGTAGGGTTTTGTGGATCATTTCTCCTTCTTGTTGGTCTTTTTTTCAATTGATGATTGACCACATTATCTAAATAGAATTCTTAGATATTCTTGGTGATCACACTTTCTTCCTTGCAAATTTTGGTGACACCTTCTATTCTTTTTTATCTCAGTTATTTGTAATTACTCTTGAAAGAAGTTTATATTAGGGGGAATATTATGTAATTTCAACTCCCTTTTTCATTTGTAAAATGGTTTTTCTACTTTTTTAACCCTAAATTTAAGCTTAAGGGGGTGTTACATAATTAACCTTAATCTGTGTCCTTCCTATAGGTTTATAGGATTATCCTAAATCTTGTGCACATGTGCATTTATTATACTTTTAGATATACCTTATCCTAGCCTATTGAGGTATCACTCACCTTTCTTGTCCACTTCTAGACTTGGGAGTTACTTGCATGTAACTCTTCTCCCACACATGGCACACACATTCTTACCACTTGTAATAGGATTAAGGGCACATGGCATACATATTGAAACTTTTAATTTTAATTCTTTTTATCTCTTAGCTCTTTATAAATAGCTCTCCTATCCATTTATTATATACTAGCTATTATTCTCTCATAACTCTCTTATTGTTTAGTCTCTCTCTTGCATCCTTATGATTATCTTTGGACTAAATCCATTCTCTATATCTATATTTTATATTATTCATACTATTGTAATTGGAGTTCATTGTTTGTAAGTTTCTAATAGATTCTAGAGTTTTTCTCTGTATGATAGTTTCCTCACTTGTCACATTCATCTCAACTTTTGGTTTACACTCACTTAAAGGTAATATTTTTCTTTAAATTTTATTACTTTTAAAAATTTAAATCAATATGTATAAATATTTTTTTCAAAACAAATATTTCCATGCAACAAATTTTATGTATTAAAATGACATAGGAAGTGAAGAAGATGAGGTCCCAATTGCCACTCATTCAAGTTGAAGGAACAAGCTTCCATAATAGAGGGAAAGAAGAATAAAATGGAATATGTATTAAAGGGTAGGTTTGGGATGCCACCCAAAAAAATAAAAGGAAATAGGAAAAGATCACAACATATTCTCATGTGTTAGCCAAGAGAAAACACAACAAAAGAACTAACAAAACATCGACTAGGAGGTGGAAGAATGAAGTAGAAGACTCTGCACAGGGACCCAATAAGATAACATGGGGCCATTTCTATAAATATGAAATAAAGAAGGTAGATACCTCTATATTGGTAAAATAATATGACACATATTATTCTTAACCTTAACCCTTACCTTCTAGTTTTTTCATTATTTTTTTGGTTATGATATCTTTTCTAAAGCCTAGTGGTAGTTTCCTATTATTTTATTGTCTTTATAGATAAAGCTAAATTTATATGTTTGGTAGTCCATGGGGATTTTACTTATGTATTTTGATTATTTTTATATTGAATATATTTTAGTGTTGTAATGGGAATGAGACCCTTTAAAACCTATCCTTTAAACTTATCAAATAAAAAATAGAAGATTATATATATATATATATATATATATATATATATATATATATTATCTAATATTTCATAATATGAGGATGTTTTTATAAAGGCTAATATTTTAAACTTATCAAATAAAATACACACACACACACACACACACACACACACACACACACACACACACACACACACACACACACACACACACACACACACACACACACACACACACACACACACACACACACACACACACACACAGGTGCATGCGCGTGCACACACACACACACACGCATGCACGCACACATGCACACACACACAAATATTTATTAATCTTAGGATGTTTTTAGAAAGCTTATTAGAGAGTGTTTTTAGATAGATTAATATGAATATTTTAATAGAAACATGTATATGTTGATCTATAACACCATGGAATTTTATGTGTATCACTAAAAAATTTAATAATTTGACATTAAAATAAGGTTGACTCAACTTATAAAAAATTGTGATAAATCAATGCCTTTCAAATAAATCTCTCATGAAGCCACATGTCACAAAATCAAATTTAAATGAAATGTTTACCATCATAGAATAATATTGGATTCTTAACTGATAATATTATTAATATTTTATACTTGTGTAGATTAGGCATTTGTCAATTATACATAAAGCCACAAGAATTTTATTAATTAAGATTCTAGTTTAAATTTCCAAAGAATAAAGTATGCGATAACTTAACTTTATGTGACAATGTCACATGTATTGATTTCATAGTTCTAATGCAAGTTTTAAAATAGGTAATAATGAGAAAAAAAGTTTTAAATGATGTAATTTTGTATATGATAACACATGTCATAATATCTCACTTCAATGCATTCACAAGGTTTGAAGTGGGTTATTAATAATAATAATAATAATATTATTATTATTATTATTATTATTATTATTATTATTATTATTATTCTTATCTTGTTTAGAATGGGCATGTGCCTATTCTACACAAGATTGGGATACTATCAAATACCAAAATATTTATCTTATATAGAATGGGATTAATTGATAAAATAATTAATACCTTGTGTAAAATCAATTACAAGTCCATTCTAATCAAGATATAAAATATCACATCCATTTTATTACAATGCATTATTAAGACCAAATATAATAATACAAATTTAATATCAAATAGACACATGTTGTCCTTTTGTATATACATTTAAGGTCTAATTATTTATGGGATTTTTGTAGGTATAATAAGTTATACCACGAATGAAATATGTAGTTATTTGATGTTTTGGTACCATTGTAAGGTTCTATGGAATACTATTATGTCTAATACTCCACTAAAGAATCCTCCCAATATTATATTACAAAATATTAGTTAGAAAGTGGATATTCATATTCATGTTATTATCTTGTTCTAAGTACTCTATTACTCTAGTATCCAAGTAATAAGATGCCACTAGGTGGTAGTCTCCTAAGGACTAAAAACCTCAGAGGACTATGAGCCCCCAAGGAATCCCTTAATACCTTTATGGGGTCAAGGACCTGAGATTCTTACAAGTGGTAGCATCGTAGAATTAGGAATCCCAAAGGAATTAGACCTTTAAATTAGGGCTTTATCGCCTTAATGCCTATGGAAAATTAAGGACCTAAGATGATACCATATGAAAACATCTAATATTAGGGAGCTCAAAGGGCTTAGACCTTCGAATTAGGGTTTAATCCCATTAATGCCTTTAGCAGCCCAAGGACCCGATTTGCTTCCAAGTGGAAGCATCTTAGTACTCAAAATTATAGAGGGATTATAATTTAGAATTGGGTGCAGGGCCCATGATCTTATAATATGGCACAATCATGTCCCATTGGGAGTTTAGGCATGGAATAAACTTCAAGGGGTCATCTGGTGCCCAATTATGTCAATGTTGGATAGAGGTTAATATTGATAGATGAATTAACATTTTCAACATGATAATTTTGGTCTTATGATAGAAACTAAATCCTTTAGCATTCATGTCTAAGATTTAAGACACTTTGACCTCTTCTCTAGTGGCACACATTTGGTAAAGTTTATCTAGATGTTAAAAATAAAATCATGCACATACGCATGCTTATGTTTCTAGGGTTTGGTGGATTACAAATTGATGGTAGTCATGCATATTTTAATATTAAGTGTAAAAAATGGGCATGACACTTATACAACTGCTTCTATGACTTCTTGTTGTGCCTTGGCCAATCTCATAGTCAAGGACTTTTATGATGTTCCTTCTTCTTCTTTACCCCTTATGTCTGCTTCTTGTTTTGTTATGTGTGATTTTTTACTTTCACTTTTTTATTTTTGCTTCTTGTTGGGTGGCATATACTCTAGTTGTAGTGTAGAATGTGTTTGTTATTTTTTTAGCATTTTGATAGTTTTGGGTTGATAGGGGAATGAAGTCATATCACTTTCCATATTACTTAGTAATTGTGAATGTGTTTGTTTTTTGAGATGGTTGTTCATAGTAGTTGAATGTGTCATAAAATTGTCTTCTCCATCCCTTACACCTTGTTTCCATGATAATGTTAATAGTATTCTTATCTAATTCACAATGGGCACGTGCCCATTCTACACAAGATTAGAATACTATCAACTGGAAAAATATATTTATCTTGTGTATAATGGGATTAATTGATAAAATTATTAATGTCTTGTGTAAAAATAAGCATACGACCATTTTGATTAAGATATAAAATATCATCTCCATTTTATTAAAATATATTGTTAAGATCAAATACAATAATATAAATTTAATATCAAATAGACACATCTCATCCTCATGCATATACATATCAGGTCTAGTTATCCATGGGATGCCTCTAGGTACAATAGATTATAACATGAATAACATATATAGTTGTTTGATGTTGTAGTGTCATTGCAAGTTTCCACATAATACTATTGTGTCCAATACTCTACTAAAGAATCCACCAAGGTTGTGTTACAACATATTGTTTAGAAGGTGTATGTTCATATTATTCTTATCTTGTTCATAATGAGAATGTATCCATTCTACACAAGTTTTGAAAATCTCTTAGAGTGGGTGTTCACCCACTCTAAGTGAAAAACTACTATACAATGACAACCATTAGTACCCATAATTATATATTAGTATCTAAAAATCTTTATATGTTTTGTTTAACCAAATTATAGAGGATGAGTGAAAATAAAAACGTAACTCATCATTTTTTAACTAAGTACATCTTAATAAACCTCAGTTAGAGTGAATGGCCACCCATTCTAAATTTGGGGAAAATAATATTAATCTTAAATTAGTGGCAAACTATTATTATTTGAAAAACTAAATTACATGTTAATATGTTTTCACTATATTTATTACTTATGATAGTGTTGATCCATAATTTACATAGAGTAATAGTGTTGATTCATAACTTACATATGTTTAATGTGTGAGATTAAATTAGATATTATGAGATTCATTTGTCCTTTACATGTTCATAGATACATTAGGATAAATTAATAGTAAAAGATGATTAATATAGTGTATGTTCTCAACAATGTTAAAATATCATTAGAGTGGCATCATTGGTGGACAAAAATCCATAGTAGTCAAACTAATTTATTTTTCAAAAATAAATATTTGGTTAAGTACTTTTTGTGGCATCCAACATTCATGATTATTCATTTCTTTGGTTATCATCATTAATGCAATTGATTTAGATGGTGTTAAATTAATATGATTGATTAAAATTGTGATATTTGAGTGATTAATATTATGATAAGGTGTAAATTTAGACAATTATTTGGTATGATCTAACATTTAATAAAGGGTGCATTTATGACTAGACATGTGATTACTAAGAGTGAGAATATTACATTTTTTTACATATTAATAGTCTATAGGCTATCTACATTTAGTCAGAATGTTTTCCAAGAATAGTTTTATTTTCAAATTATAAAGGATAAATTCATCTCCTTATCTTGATTGATACATCCAAATCATAAAATAAAATGACAATCCTCTTTCAATTAACTTTGACATTTTTGGAGATCCAATTCAATCTAGTTGTGCATATAATCGTACCATTTTGGTAATTTAATTTTAACTGAAATGAATATCCATTATATATTCTTAATAGTGAGTTTATTATTCCCATTGATTATTAATATTAATATTAATAATTATTATTTCAAGAATCCTACTTTCTAACATACTATTTAATTCTATATTTTGAGTAAATTATGATAGCACTCATAACATCAAGGTGGATTTGAAGAAGCTATTCTAGAATCAAATTTGTTATGTTTCTGATGATGTCAAAATCCCATTCAAATAGAATCATTGGTAGATAAAATCCTTATTAGTCAAAACGAAATATTTTTTAGAAATAATCGTTGGTTAAGTAGCCTTTTTGTGGCATCCAACATTCATGGTGATTGATTACTTTGGTTATGATCGTTAATGCAATTGATTTAGATGGTGTTAAAATAATGTGAGAGATTAAAATTGTGATATTTGAGTGGTTAATATTATGATAAGGTGTCAATATTGATAGATATTCATAATGATTTAGCATTTGATAAAGGGTTCCTTCATGACTAGACATGTGATCATGAAGAGTGAGAATTTTACGTATTTTTTTACATATTAATAGCCTAAAGATTGTTTATATTTAGTCTAAATGTTTTTTAACACTAATTTTATTCTCAAATTCTAAAGGCTAAATTCATATTCTTTTATTGATCAATATGTCCAAATTACAAAATAAAATGACAATTGTCTTTCAATTAACTATGACATTTTTGGAGATCCAATACAATCTAATCATGCATATAATCCTATCATTTTGGTAATTTACATTTGGCTGAAATGAATCTCCATTCTACATTATTAATGGTGATTTTATTTTTCCCATAAATTATTAATATTAATATTAATAATTATTCTTTTCGAAAGTCTACTTTCTCACATACTATGTAATTCTAAATTTTGAGAAAATTGTGATAACACTCATGACATCAGGGTGGAGCCAAAAAAAGCTATTATAAAATCAAATGCTCAAAATCATTGAAAGATATGTAATTTTATTTTTGTGAAGCTTGGCATAGAAAATTTGAAGTCTAGGATGTGTTACATAGAAGTTGCTATAATTAATAAATTATTTGTAAGTTTAGAAAGCTAATCTTGTGTGCAAATTTTGACTCCAGACTATTTTTTAATATAATTTAATATTATATTAAAATTATGTAGTTTCGTTGTATATTTAATAATATAAAAATTGAGTTATTTCAATTCCTAATGTTGGGTCTAGATTGTTTGAAGTTTGGTCTATCAGGTGACTCTACTCCACTTATTATTGACTTAGAATTTATTATTATTATTTACTTAGTGCACATTCAACTTGTATTTTCAAAAAAATATTATTTTAGTGTATATTATGTTTAATTTTTATTCAAAAAATTATAATGAAAAGTTTGAGAAATATAGTAAAAACAAATTTATGACTGAGGGATTCTAAATTTTGTGATTAATTTTTATGTTTTTAATTTTACTAAAATAAGACATGCCATGACATTAAATGTAATGTTTGAGCAAGTACTGACATACTTTGAAACTAATTTTAATATAGAATACTTGTAATAATCATTAAGGATTCCATAAGGCATGCTACCTTATGAATTAATCTTGGGTTGAAGATATTAGCTACATTATTATATGTCATGAAAAATATTTCATAAAAAAAATGCAATATTAAGACAATTGTGGTTATATATAAATGAAATAAAAATTGGGTAATATTAATAGGACTATTTCTTTTTCTTTTTTTTTGAAAAAATTAATTAGAATTTTGAGTTAGTAAGTATAATTTGACCCCAATCAAATATTTTTTCTTAATGATTTCACATTGGGTAGAAATTTCCCATGATGAGTTTAAGGTATTCTCAATGATTTATGTATTCAAATCACAAAAAATATTTTTGAGGAAGAGGTGGACATATAATTTGATTGGTCACATACATATACCTTAGATATTGTGCTACTAACATATATTTAGATTTTTATATTATAACATCCATTTCAGTTTGATAGATGAATGCATTTTTTGAAGCAAATGATTAATAAATGTAGTATAAAACCATCTCCTTGTTATGATTCTTTATGACCAGATGCATTACAAGTAACAAGAAATTTAAAAATAACTTTAGTAATATGCATATTATAAAATTTAAATTAGGACACGATGTTAAAACATTACTACAAATATATGACAAATAATCAATGTGAGTCCCTAAAACTAAATTCAAATTACTCTTACAAAATAGTCTCACATATTATGAATAAGATTGTCTCCATTGTTTGATTTTTTATTAGAATTTATTGAGATATTATAATTAAGGATGTCTATAAATTAATGAAATAATACAAATTTAATATCAAACATATCTAAAATAACCTCTCCATTTTATTACAATGCATTGTTAAGTTAAAATGCAATAATACAAATTTAATATCAAACAAACAGATCTCATCTTTGTGTATATACATTTAAGGTCTAATTATCCATGGGAATCCAATAGGTATAATTGGTTTTATCAATAATGACATGTGTAGCTTTTTGATGCCACACTATTATCAAAAGGTTTTACGGTACACTATTATGTCTAGTACTCTAATGAAGAATCCCCCCAAGATTATGTTACAACATATTGGTTAGAAAGTAGATGTTAATATTATACTTATCTTATTCATAATAAGTATGTGCCTATTCTACACAAGATTGGAATACTATCAATGGGATATTTGATTTCAAAAAGTGGGGTATCTAATTGGAAGTTGATGAAAAACACTTCCAAGTCTAATTATTTGTGGCATGCCCTTAGTTACAATTGATTATATTTGAATGACATATGTAGATTTTGATGCCATGGTATCATTGAAAGGTTCTATCATATATTATTATGTCCAATACTCTATTGAAGAATCCCCCAAACTTGTGTTATAGAATAATGGAAACCATGTGGATGTTCATATTATTCTTATCTAGTTTAGAATGGGTATGTGCCCATTCTACATAATATTAGAATACTATCAAGTAAAAAAAATCCTCATCTTGTGTAGAATGAGATTAACTAATAAAATTATTCATGTCTTATATAAAATAAAGTACAATCCCACTCCAATCAAAATATAAAATATCATTCCCAATTTAATTACAATGCAATGTTAAGACCAAATATAATAATATAAATTTAATATCAAACAAATAATTCTTATCCTCATGCATATACATTTCAGGTCTAATTATCTATGGGATACCACTAGGTATAATTTATTATACTAAAAATGACATATGTAGTTATCTGATGTCATGGTACTATCATAAGATTTTTTCGTACACTGTTATATATATTACTCCAGTAAAGAATACCCATAAGCTTGTGTTATGACATATTAACTATAAGTTGGATGTTCGTATTATTCTCATCTTATTTAGAATGGGCATGTGCCCATTCTACAAAATATTGAAATACTATCAATGGGATATTCAAGTAATAGTGGGTCCCTAATTAATTTCATAAAATGGGGTGTCTGAGTAGAAGTTGTTGAGAAAAACTTCCAAGTCTAATTCTTTGTGGCATGTCACTGGTTAAAATCATTATACGGTGAATGAAATATGTATTTTTTTGATGTCATGATACCATCAAAAGGTTCCATGATATACTATTATGTCTAGGAATCCAGTAAATAATCTCTCAATCTTGTGTTATACATCAGTAGAAACCATGTGGATGTTTAAGTTATTTTTATCTTGTTCTTAATGGACATGTACCCATTCTACAAAATATTAGAATAATATAAACTACCAAAATTACTCACTTATGTAGAATGGGATTAATTGATAAAATTCTTAATTTCTTATGTAAAAGTAGGCACAAGCTTATTCTAATCAAGATATAAAATATCATCTCTATTTCATTACAATGCATTGTTAATACCAAATACAATAATACAAATTTAATATCACATAGACACACCTTGTCCTCTTTCATATACATTTCAAGTCTAATTCTTTGTGGGATGCCATTATGTACAATTTATTATACTGTGAATGACATATATAGTTATTTGATGCCTCAGTACTGTCTTAAGGTTTTGCGATATACTCAAACCCATGCTCATAATTTTGATGGCTTGCATAGAATAGGCACATGCCCATTTTGAAAAAGATAATTTTCACATCTTTAATTATGAATTTCATAGCCTAAACATTATAAGAATATTATATTCTTAAATTATGATATGCTTATCTTTTCTATATATTTGGTCATGTGTCCATTCCACACTATAAAATTAAGTCTAATGTTATAACTTAAAAATCCAATACTCTTAGCTTATGTGGAAGGGGCACCTTCCTATTTTACATAAGATATAAATATTAGATTTTTAATTAATAATATTCTTAAAATAATATTAATATATTAGTATAATGGGACATAATATGATTAAATGTTTCTCTACACTCATAATATAGTTAATATATAGTTTGTGTACAAAGGGCATACCAGAATCTTATTTATATTAGTCTTAATTTAATAATGTGGAGACATGATCACATTCCCATTGCACACATGCAAATCTCATTAGATTATTAATCGATAAAATTCATAATTTATTATAAGACCTCTATATTAAATATAATTATGTTCATTATAAATAGTTTAAAAAGAATTAAATCAATTAAGAATTAAATATTCTCATCTTATGTAGATTATGGGCCTCTACTAATTTAACCTTTTAGGGTTTTACACATGTAATTCTTATGCTTGGTTAAAGGGATGAGATGCCTAAATTAATTTTAAAAATTGCAATAATTAATCTACTTATTTGTTATGATTTTGACTTATTTGAATTTATATAACTAGCAACAAATAGGATAAATAGAGACTTAGCTAAAAATTGACTATTGTAGATGATCAGGGTTCTAAAATTTGAAATCTGATAAGAAGTCTATGTTGTCAATAAGATTATGATATTCATCTGTTCACTAGATAATAACACCTAGTTTGAACAATAACACCATCTATGTGTAGTGTCCTTAATGTGGCACTAATTTCCCCTTTGTGGGACTATTCCTATTTTCAAGAAGCACCTGTGCTTGTGTCTATATGTTATGTTCCTATGTGATTGAGGCCTATAGTTGTGTATTGTACTTGGGATGCTTGATTTGATGTGAAAACCCCTAGTTATCTTTATAAGTATGATATGAGAAATAATTGAGTGTGTTAATAGGATGGACTAGACATCCTTAACACCCCATTATGTAGAGATTTGCTTACATACTAATAATTTAAAGAGGGATCAAGTCTAATGTAGGTCTCCCACCTAGTTTTTAATGTATATGGAAGTGAATGCTAGAATGGGAGTGGCATTGGATGCCTTGAATATGCTTGAGCTTTAGAATTATTGAAAAATGGAATTAGAGCTATTGTAGATAGTAGTATGTAGAAATTAAGGTAGAATAGGGATATAGTACTTTGATTTTGCACAGATTTATATTTGATTTGAATATATTTTGCATTTATTTTCCATATAGTGAATAAAGGTGTATTAGACTTGTATTTATAGGGTTATGTTGTTTGTGTAGATAATAAAATGAGATTATATTAACCTTAAGAGGGGCACATATTTGAAAAATTGTCCATTGGGAAGAATAGGGGCTAAGGATAATAACACCTAGTTGGATACACTAGTACCATATGGCTATAGTGTCCCAAATGTGGTGCTACTATCCTCTCTACAAACTTCTAATTAATCTAGATTGGGGTGAGGGATGATAGTCTAAGTATTATGTTATGACTACCTATAGGTGACTGGGGTTTGTTGAATGACTAGAAATGCAAGTTTAAGGCACTATAATAGGTCTATGGATAACCTAGGGATAGGGTAACTCAAGTGAAACTCCTATCATCCAATTACCACTTTTAGATGATTACATTTTATCCTTATTTATGTTAGTAACACAATAAAGTAAAATGACTAGTATAAATGAAAAATAAGAATGCATGGACTTACCTTTGAAGTGAAGCCCATGTAGCTATGTTTGAATATGTGAATCTAGGTCTGCATATGTGAAACATGATCCAAAGAAATGTCCTACAATAAAACATTCAAAAATTTATCCTTACTTAAGATATAATCAAAATAAAAAGACTATGCTAAAATGAAATAACTAAGTAAAGAGAGATGAAAGGAAAAAATGCACCTTATTGGGTATGTGAACCAATGCATTAACCTAGAGACAACCTATGTGTGTGAGTGTGAAAATTTTTCATATCATTTGATATCTTGAGCTGAGCTAATGGCTTTCTCAATCCTCATATGGGTGGCTCAAGAATTCAATCCAATTTTTACTCCATCATTACCCACCCTTTCTTGGTGGATCCTAATTTCTATAGATAAATTAGGTAAGACTGTAAGTGTGTCTAAACCTCTCATGTAGGTGGATCAATAACTAAATTAGACCATGAATCCATAATTTCCCCCTATTTGAAGTAGATGCATCTATGACTATACCATGCAAAGTGATGAAAGTATCTAACTAACCTAGCTGTGTATTAGGATTTACGATCACTCGAGTATATTATGCAACTCTAGGCTACTCAAGAATGATAACCATTATAGATGGAGTAAAGCATGAATCTGATGAAAACATAAGATGTGATAGAAAATGTATATAGTATATATAATGACATGGTCTTTTCCATTCTATCTAATCAACCTATATGAAGCTGAGTATATGGAAACCAATGTGCTACACACATGCCCCCAATCTTGTATTTGAGTATACTAAATCTAAATCAAGTATGTAATATATTAACCTATGTAACTAATCTAAATATATGAGTGATAATGTTGCAATTGATGCCCTAAAATCTAAGTGAGTGGTATGAATTTGAATTAAAATGACTGAATCTAAGCTAAATTTGAACATAATTACCAAACATGTGATTATATCTATGCAAATATATACTATACCTAGTGTACTAGTTTGAATGATCTAGACTATCTTAAAAGTGTGGATACCAGATAGTGATGACCTATAGTGGATAGTAGTACATTGTGGTTCTAGTGTCCCAATTTGGGCACTAATGACTACTTGGTTTGATCTCTATGTGGTCTAAATTGATTTTTGTCACTTGAACTTACTCCAAATGAGGATATGGGACAAGCTTTTCATCATTCAATTGAGACAATGGAACCACATTAGGGTTTTGGGTATCCCTATTAGGAGGTAGATCTCTAGATTAAGGGGCTAGCTCCCCTTAATGCATCACTAAAGTTCATATCTTACTACTAACACTTAAGGGGATGAAAAGGGTCAAGGATGAATAAAAGTAAACCTACTCTATGGGAGGAAATACACCAAAATATTTTATCTACTCATACCTTTAGCATGCACTTGGAACTAAGGACAAGTTTCACATACACTTCATCCAATGTCAATATTCCCTCTCACATCAATGCTTCAACATGGGGTCTTAGAGATAACATAGGCTAGGAGGAACTAGACAATAGGCATTTTAAGACACTCTATTGAGTATCGTACTCACTACACCTACAATCTACTTTGACACTTCTTAATGACCTACAAAAGAGAGATTACAAACACACAAGGTACTAAGGAGGGTAACATGTGAAGGTAAACCAAAAATTACACTTGCACAAGACTAACATCCATTATATACACTTAGTGAAATATTTGAATGAGATAAAACACTTGTATTTATCTCAAGGCGTAATTTTGGTAGGGATTCACCATACCTAGGCAGAGAGATTCCATAGAATGCCAAAAAGGCTAGAATTTATAGAAGAAATGGGGAGAAAGAGAGAAGAGGAGTACAAGAGTCATTGAGACACTTGTCACAACTAAAAAGACTAGTTACTTGTGCATGTGAGAAATATATTGGGTGATCCATTTAAAGTCAAGGGTTATAAATGTCATTTAAAATCATCCAAAAATTGCAAAATGGTTTAGAAACTCCTTTACATGCATAAAAAACTACCCCTCATGATTTTCCTTCAAACATTACCATATCACTACAATTGATTAGGTTTGATGATGGTTCTAAGTAGGAGGGGTTAATATCAGGTCTTCACATGAAATAGACTAAATTTTGATCACTCTTATCATTTTGGCCATGTACCATCATCTAAGATAGTCCCAAAATGGGATTCCTCCATGTACCCCTCACACTTGGCACCTAAAACCTTCCAAAATATGCTATCTAATCCATGAAAAATAAGGTATTACATGTTTCCAAGGTGTCCATAGAATCAATTTCAAGAAATTGTCCCTAAAATGCCTCCCAAATGGAGTTTCACTCTCTTTCACCATGTGATCACTATCTACTCACTACACCAGCTGAAATGAAGGAAGTAGCAGATAGCCTTAGGAGATTATAAACCTTATAAAATGACCATGAGGACTTATATAAAATCCTAAAATTCTTCCAAAATTTGATTAGGTCTCTTGAAAGTCTTTAGGACCTACAAAACACAAGAAATTGTCAAAGAAACCTATTTTTTGCTTGACCCATATGGATTATATATAATTTAATTCCATTTATTTGATTCTCATGAACTTTTCAACAAATTATATTTTACACTCATGGTCAAATTCTTCCATTTAGAGGCACTTTTATCCTCATCTCCCCCATTAGGTCCTAAAACAAGGTTTGAGAAGGTTTTGAAGTGACTAGCCTTCTTAGCCTTTCTTCATAAAGGATAAAAATTATAATTATTTCCAAATTCCACTGAGGGATCCTAAAGGACCTTATCTAGCTTACATAAATTCCTCAAGGTCTCATGTATTCGGTCATGAAAGTTCCAAGCATTTTAACTTGGCCACTTGAGTCCTTATGTATTTTGTGAGGGTTTTAAATGTGTCCAAGCCCAAAATGGATTCTAAGTGGATTTACTTGAAAAAAATGGTTCATAAACCTCTGTATATGTTCGAAAAGAATTCCTCAGTCATTTTAATGGCTCCCTTAGAGCTATCAATGAAGAGTGATCATATTTCAAGACTAGGCCTAGACCTTGTCAATAGGTCTATCTACACCTTTGAGCCAAAATGAGGTTAAATAAGATTTATTTTTCTCTTATGATGGATGAAAAATTTATTAATAGTCTCATAAACATTATAAAATCACTTAGTAAGTTTATTTTAAGTCCAAAATTAAAATGACCATCCTAAGTAAGTCATTTGCTTACCATTCCTTGCCATGGTGACTGCAACCTTTTTAGCTCAAAGCACCCTATTTGATTTCAAGAATTATAGAAAGGTATTTTAGGTATATATAGATCTTTTAAATCTTATCCAATCATCATGTGATATTTTCTTTCCTTATAGTTCACCATTTCACCACTTTTCTCAAAACTACTATCTTCATACATGGTTAAACTACCCCTGCTCTGAGACAAAATAGAGATGGTTTTCACTATTTTTTAGATTAAGGTAAAAACGGGTTTTGAAGGGACCCCGAAACCCTGTACAAAAGGAGAAAGATAAAATAGTAATGTCCACAGGCAGAACCTAAAACCTACTTCACCGAAGTAAAAAAACCAAGTTTAAAAATACCTAAAGCTAACAAACAGAAAACCAAAGATATACCCCAGGTTTTACAGAGACCTCAAAACTCCATAATATAAAGAGTTCAAAAAACCAGGTACCAAGACCAGATATCACAGCCATCTAGCAAAACCAACTATAAGAATTGGGAACTATTCTTCTAGTTCTAATATCATCTTCACTGCTTCCTTACCTTTCACAACAGTGTCTTGGATAGCAGCAGTCACCTACATAGATCCCTCTTGCATTGATTTCTTTCTTGAGCTTTGTCTAGTTCTCTTGCTAGGCCCCTCCAAAGTTTTGATTTCCTCATTTGCTCTTTTTCCAATGTTTACTGCAGCAGCACAAATGCTAGAGGTTACCTCCTCCATCTTTGTTCTGCTTTCCTTTATAAGTTCCCTTAGGTTGTTATCATAATCTTTGAGTTTTATGGGGATATCCCTCATCTGCTTTTCCATGTTATTGATTTTGTTCCAAACTGCCTCCTGTTTACCCTCCATAATTTCCATTTTCCTTTTGATTTCCATTATTATTGGAAAAATTATTATTTTAGGATATTATTGGAATACTAAGGGTACTCTTTACCAAATTTTATCTTCTAACTCCTGCATTTAACCCTCAAAATCTTCAAAATTATAAGTCATACTTTATGAATAGGCAGACTATGAGGGTAGGGAGGGTATATGATAAGTTTGGAGGTTTTATGGATTTATTGGAGATTTATTATAATATTTATGTATTATCCATGCCTCTCATGATGAATTTAAACCATTTTATAGTCTATTTTACCCTTAAACACTTTTTATGCTTTTGGAAACCTAGACTAGGTCTATTACTACCTATAAAAGGGATCACTATTTAGGCCTAGTTGTAGGTTATCTTGAGTTTATTTTATGATTTAAGGACATAGTAAAAATATATTATTATGTTCACAATCTCATTAAAAAATTCATCCACAATTTTTATAAGCTAAGCTCCATCCTTTGCACCATTACATCCCACATTCTTAAGACTAGGCCATTGCTTGTTAAGGACTGAGACATGCCTATAGGTTGATTTAACTTTATCCACACTTGTATTATGTGTATTTAGGTTTTATATGATATCCTTAAGATAAAATTTCATTTATTTCACCTATATCCACTTTGAAGGATCCAAATGAGGTCCAAACTTCAAAATTATTCACTACCAATATACCCTTTAACTATGTTTTATGAGTTATAGGGCTACCTATAGGTGTTCTTGAGCTCCCTTAGGTCATGTGGTTGAAAATAATAAATTTAAATTTAGGTCTAGTATCATAAAAATATCCAATTCATCCTAGGCCTCTAATTTGGTTACTATATTCCCAATTGAGATAAAATATTGTTAAAGCCTATTGTAGGTTAGTATTCCTAGGCTTGGGTATAGATAGGGGGTTTGCATTAGTGGTTAAAACCTAAAAATCCACATTTTATCTATCATCTTAGTTCATGAGAGTCTTTTGGACCATTTGGGATGGTTTTAAATTGATGGCACAATCTAGGATTATCAATTTTAAGTATAAGATCACTCCTTTAACAATGTCCTGTAGATATCACTGTTCCTTTTCAGTGGTTTTTTGGCCATTTTTAGGCCTTGAAAACTTCATCTTTCATTTATCCTTTTCTCCTCAAAATTGGAATATTTATTTCATGTTGATAGGGATATAAGGTAAACATGTGATGATTCTTTAAAACCACCATTGTCTCATTGCATGGAAACCTCAAAAACACTTGGGAGCTCTATTTTGTCCATTTAGGGACTGTGGGTCCAAAATGGTATGATCATCCTTCGAAGTGAAAACTTTAACTTGTATAGCATTATCACCTTCCTAACATTAAAAATATGATATTTTGGGTATGATAGAGTCTCAAAATGAATTTCATCATGTTTTCACCATTATCACCTCCATACAAACCTCTTGAACTCATGTATAAGGTGACTACAAGTGCATTTTGTAGACAAGGTAGTGAACAAGAGAATATAGATAATTAGCTCTAGAGGATGTTGGTCTTATTTTTCAAAAGGAAATATAATGAAATAATATTTTATACATGAATCCAAACACATTAAACATCTTCATGGAGCTCCTTCCACATTAAAAAAAATAGGTTACCCATTCATGACTGCAAACTTGAGAAACAAGCATAATTGGGAAATCTCCCTCAAGGAAATTAAGAAAGGAAGTTTTAGATCATGATTACACCATGGATATGGAATATTACAATGTAAAATCACTTAATCCAAATCATATGGCTCCATATATTCCTAAAAACAAGAAAAAGATACAAACCTATACTCCTCTTGAATGCAATTTCATACAAAATTGCCTGGAGTATTATCCATTGTTAATAAAAGAGGAGGAACCAAATTGAAATTTATTATTATTAAAATTAAGTAAATTTATATTAATATCCACCTATAGAATCACTCTTCTCAACTCCACCTGTAAGGCCCATGCCAAGTGCTTGAAGTTGGGATTTCTTTGCTTGCCAAGAGAAAATGAAGGAAAAGAAGTTAGAAATGAACTTTTTATTGCAATATTTTCAAAAAAATTATGGAAATGGCCTATGGGGATGTGAATCATCACACCACCCATGTTTTTAGCTATAAATAAACTCAAGGAGTCCATACAAGTGCTCAAAAGCCTCTAAAATCAAGGAGAAACTACCATTTACTAAACACAACTACTTCTTGGCTGACATCTAACTACTCTTTACATGATCCTAACATCTTCTAAATTTAAACTCACCTTATTGACAAATTTGTTTGCATAAAAGTCCGTTTAAGTCAATTAATGGGCTAGAAAAGTGGCCAAATGACCCTTTTTGCATATGAAACCTAGCACATGATAAATTCATGACTTGAAAACACTTTAAAACATGTCAAAGACCATATTAGGACCTATTAATCACAATTTTGACCTTTTACCAAGGTTGACCTAGATTTACCAACTTTGACTTTAGTTCATTAGGCCATTTCAAGGGGGATGAGCTTAGACAAGGACTAGGACAAGGCCAAGTAAGATAATAGAACAACATAAAACCCTATAGGACACATGGAAACATTATTCAAAATTTTAAATTAGTAGAGGTTAATCCAATTTGACTAGAATTCAAATTTGGTGAACATTGACTACTGAATCTCTATTCGATTTTGTGTTTACCCAAAGTCTGATATTTGAAATTGAGTTTATGTGCTAGAATGTATCTATGAAAATCAATGTAAAATCTTGATCTCTATGACAAACCCCTATAAATTCACCCTCTATTAAGGGTAGTTATAAAACTTATGGAATAACTATGCTATAAATAAGTATCCATGCAAAATGTGTTAGGTAGATCATGATATTACAATATACTGTACAAACATAACATCATAATGTAAATGTATCTAAATAATAGTAGGAAATGTAAGATGTATATTGTAATTTATAATTAGACAAGGGTGTCAAGATAGATGTAAGAAATGTATAGAAATAGTAAATTTGAGTAACTACATAGGGGGATGGGGTGTGATGTCCATCAAGACTCCCAAGTAGGACAGGGAGATACATGAGATGCCTCATGGCATCTAAAAATAGTGTGTGTGTAACAAGTAAATACAAGTGTCATGGTGTATAATCATACACACAAGAAAACATAAAAACACATGAGGAATGCAAGAGGGTAGGCTAAGGGGCCATAATACAAGGGACATGGGAACATGTCACTAAATTTTAGAATGAATGCATACAAGGACATGTTCAAATGTCCACATACACAAACAAAAAACAATTTGGTGTAGAGCCACAAATAAGGAAATGTTAAAATTTCCATATATATAAGCATGAAATATCAGACACAAAGGACTTGGGTACATGTATAAGGCATACACATAGAGAAGTGGCATAGATTCCAAGTAACAATGACATATTCAAATTCCCTTGAAGATGTAAGAATCATAAGAACACAATCAAGTATAATCTAGGAACTAGAAATGAAAGCATGCATAGTGTAATATAAATATATGTAGATGCCAGGCTGAATATATATATATATATATATATATATATATATATATATATATATATATATATATATATATATATATATATATATATATTTATAAAGCTAACTAGTGATAATCGGCAAAAAAAATGAGCAATGAATAAAAATTATCTATATCAAGATAAATCAATGTGTAACTAGATTGTATAGTATGTAAAGATAAAACATGGTTATATAAATTATGTAGGAGATTCATTGGGCATATGTATCAATGTATAAACCTAGATCCATGTAAATGCCCACAATTGGTAGATAATAGATTATCTAGATTAGTATAGTGGACCAAAGTCCTATCTAGAATATGTAAGAACTTGACAAGAATAAGTGAAGCATTTATGTATGATGAAACAAACTACACTAGGATAGATATCAATATGCAATATCTGACAAGTAGTAGAAATGTAAACAAAGCAATGCATACAATCTTTTTTATTTTTTGAATATAAGCTATGTACAATCATATGAAAATAAACTATGTACAAGGAGTGAGAGAGATAATGAAGTATTTAAAAGGTTAGGAACCATATTAATCCATGATTCTAATGAAGTATTTACAAGGTTAGGAACCATATTAATCCATGAGTCTCATGGGAGACTCACCATCAATGTGACCTATGTCGAAGAGTGGAACATTGATTATGTGTTCATTCTAAATAGGTTAAAAAGAATTAAATCAAATAAGAATCAAATATTATCATATTTTGTAGATTATGGGACTCTAATTCTTAATAAATTATGATTTTAGAAGAAATAAATATCAATTTAATAACACTCCCAAAATTATTTTCAAATAATATTCAATCTGAAACTATATTTTAAATTCAACTTTCAACACACTTAAATTGTCCCTACACCGATTGACCCCAAGAATGCCATTTTAAAAAAAAAAACAATGAGAAACTTAATTAAATAAAAAAATATTATTAACTAATATAAATTATAAATATTTTTACATCCTCATGCTTTTCTTTATCAAAAAAATTCCATATTTAATCACAGAGACAAATCTGCATACCAAACTAGTAATTTCATTACCCACTTTCATTGAATGTCATAGAAATGATAAATTATGAACTCCAAATTATATTAATGATATATATAATTAAATTAAAGAAAATATGGGATTTTTTATATTAATAATAGTATCAACAAACATTTGAAACAAATCTATACTCATCACATTAGAATCTACTCAAACTACACACTCCAAAAAATCTACTCATACAAACCAAGTGAATTTGTAAATCTAAAAATTTATGAATATCTAATGAAATATATGTATGATATTACCCTCATAAAATAAAATTTGTTTCATCCTATTATTTACAATAATCATATGGGTTTCATCATCGAATCTTGTAGTTGAAGTACAAGTGCAACAAGCATAAAAATTTGTTAATTTTGCCAAAATATCCCTAACCAAAAAGGTTTCCTATCTTCAATAAAAGTTGGGGCATAAATCCCCATGTAAAAAAAGATTAAAATTAAAAAAAATACATATCCTAACTTTGATATGGGTAATAAAAGTTTCCATTTTCTATCTCTAGGCATGGGTAATAAAAACATTCCATATTTGTTATCTAAAATAGACTTGCTAATTATGATCATAGTTTCTATCAAATTAGGATCTTTCAAAAATCATCCATTAGTGACTCCCCCATATGAAATATATCATATAATATCCTAAATTTATGCCTCAAACAATACAAGAGTATTTTTAGTAACTCCACAACCTCTTTGAGAGACTAAAATTAATATTTTAAGATTTAATGACATGAACTTAAAGGACATGAGTCACAGTGGGACCAAATAAATATTAAAATAAATACTTCCTATTTAATTACCTTAGATCATAGGAAATTTAAGAAATGAGATAACTTGCCTAAAAATGGATTTTATTGAAAACGGGACATTATAAGTTCCCCTTTACCAGAAAGACTTTCCCTCAAGCAATGCAAATTCCGATGCTCTAAATTTTTTGGACTTTCCCAAATAGCATCCTCAACTGGAAGATTTTTCTATTGAATGATATATTTTATTATTATCTTATTTCTCAATTTATTCACCCTTGTATCAAGCACAAATTATATAATAAAAATTAATTTCCCTTCATCATCTAGTGGAGGTAAATCAATAGAAGGAACTATATGCAAACCAACAGCTTTATTTAGACAATAAACATGAAATACATTATAAATTTTTTAATTATTAGTGATTTCTAATTCATAAGATAATTCACCTAATTTCTTGATAATTTTGTATGGTACATAGAATTTGGGATTCAATTTTTTCTTCCCACTAATTTTGATAGAATATTGCTTCTATGGTTACAATCTTAAGTAAACCATATTACCCACTCTAAATGTCCTTTATATTCTCTTCATGTTTGAAAATATCTTCTATTGGTTTTGTGCTTGCTGAAATTTTTCCTTCAATGTTATCAATATATCTTTGATTTGATTAACCAAGTCATTTACTATAGGTACTATACTATTTGAAATTTTCAAATCAACAAATGTTAATGCATCATAACCATATAATTAATTGAATGGAGATAGAACAATAGACATGTAATGAGTTGTGTTGTAATAATATTATCCCAAATTAATCCACTTGATTCAAGATGTTTGTTGAATTGAGACATAATTGATCAAATATCCTTCCACCCACTTGTTTATAATTTATATTTGTCCATATATTTTTAAAAGGTAACTAGTGCTTGGAGTAATCTTGGTTCCTATCAAATGAAATAAATCCTTTCAAATTGCACTAAGAAATATACTATCTCTATCACTAATAATGTTCTTGGGCAACACATGTATTTTGAAAACTTCCTTGAAAAATAAATCAGTAAATTGATGTACTTTGTAATTAGTAGATATATCAAATAAATGAGCATATTTAGTCAATTTATCTACTACAACATAAATGCAATCTTTCCCATGTACTTTGGGTAGATCCAAAATGAAATCCATGGAATTAATTTCCCATTTTTGTTTATGAATGAGAAGTGGTTGTATCATCCCTACAAGAAACTCCTGCTCTCCCTTATTCAATTGGCATGTTACACATTCTCTAATATACACAAGAACCTCCTATTTGAGATCACTCTAGGAGAATCTCCCTCTAATTTGTCTATAGGTTTTAAAGAAACCTGAATGAAATTATTCAAGTATTTTCTTTTTAATATTTGATTTATTAATAATTAACACTTTATTCTTGAGTAAAATCATCCCATTTTCCCTTGTGTACCTATCATCCTTCAAATGTTGTCTGAATCTCTCTAGATCATGCATTATAGCCAACATTTAATCATCATATATAGATAGTTATTTCTCTTATTTTTTTTTTATATTTATACTATAAAACACTATGGGATGTCCTTTTTGAGATAGGACAACCCCAATTCCAACACCTAAACCATAACACTATAAAATAAAAAGGAGTGAAAAATCTGGAATAACTAGAATTGGACATGAACTTTTTACCTCCTTTAAATTCTCAAATGTGGCTTGTGATTGTTCTATCCACTCAAATGTTCCCTTATTTTTCAAATTGGTAAGAGGAGCTCCAAGATAATAAAATCCATTAATATATCTCTTTTAATAAATGCATAACCCAAATAATCCTCTAAGTTATGTTAGATTTATAGGAGGTGGTCAATCTAGAATAGCTTGGAACTTTTGTCCATCCACTTAAACTCCTTTTGCATTAATCACATGACTCAAGTATAGGATTTTTGTCAATCCTAAGTCATATTTGGATAGTTTAGAAAATAAAGATTGTTCTTCAAGAATACCCAAAATTATATCTGAATGCTTAAGATGTTCTTCCCAACATTTGATGTAAATCAAAATATTATCAAATATGACTAAAAAAAACTTCCTTAAATTCTTACCAAAATATTATTGTGGTATTTTTGTCCATGCAAAATATACTTTCATTATCATCTCAATTAAGGGTGATACTAGATGTGAAACCCACTTAACAAGTCTTTTATAGTAACTATAAAGGCCAAAGACTCCTTTAAATGGTATCAATGTGGTGATAGGAGGCCAATATAACATATATTGGTTCTTGTATTGATAAACATGCACACCTTGAGAATTAATGACATGGCCCAAGTAAAATATCTCTTCACCTCAAACTCACATTTAAATTATTTTACAAATATATAATTTTGCTATAGAATTTCAAGGACTATATCTAAGTGCTTAAAACGATCCTCCCAATCCTTACTATAGATCAAAATGTCATCAAAGCAAATCAAAACAAATATTCTTAATTGATTTATAAATACTTGATTCATACATTATTAGACGGTAGCCGGTGTATGTATCAAACCAAAAGGAATGACAAAGAACCCAAAATGTCCATAGTGGCATCTAAATGTTGTATTATGTACATCCTCATCCCAGACATGGTTCTAATTGTAACATAACCTCAAATATATCTTTGAAAAGAACCTTTCTCGATGAAACTCATCAATGAGATCATAGACATTGGGAATGGGGTATCTAATCTTTATGGACTTCTTTATCTCTTATTTTTCAATTCTTGGGTGGTGTCAAGGAGCATTCATTATAGGCTTTGGCTCTGGTTCCAACTCTATGATATGCTGAAATACACTTTTTGGAGGTAATCCTAGAGGCATATCATTAAAAACCACACTATGATTATTTAAAATCTTATATCCATTAACATAATTTGAATCATTCTTACCCCTTGAGGGTTATTTTGAAATTAACAAACACCTTGAAACCCATGTAACTTGACTTTTCTGAAAAACCCTTTTCATACTTATTGTTATAACACTTATGGGGATCTATTTGTTATTACATTTAAAGCTACATCCTTCCCATTATATTTAAACTTGATTTCCATAATTGGATTATTTATTTAAAATTCCCCCCAAAAATTTAACTACTACACTCCCAAAACCATATCAATATTACCAAAACTAACAACATAAAACTCATTACAAACCTTAGGGTCTCAAAATGCTATGTCAAGATTCTAAATATTCTTTTTGCATAGTATATTATATCCATCAACTATAGTGACATTAAAACATTCAACCTCATTTGATCTAAGTCTTATTATTTTTACCAATCCTTCCTCAATAAAATTATGGGTAGCCCCACTATCAATTAACACAGTAAATTTTTATCTAGCAATCTCTCTAGAACTCTAAACATATGGTATCTATGTGATTTTTTGAGGGATGTAAGTGTTCCATCATTATCTTTGTATTTTTCTTCCTCTTCACTTGTCTACAATGTAGTAATTTTCATTTCAACAATAGGATCCCCTTCAATTCCAATAATAAGTGTCTCAACAAACACTAGGATCCCATACTCTTAGACATATTTGGACTTTCATCCTTCTTATGGTACTTTCCACAATGACAATTTTTTTGAAATAATAAAGTGTAAAGAATAAAATTTATACTAATATTATTAATTTCATGCCATAATCTATAATCATGAAGATAATCAATTTTCTTACCATTAGTTGTTGATCTACAAGTTTTTGCAAGCTAAAAACCAACATTAGTATCCTTTGAGACACTTCTCTCATGTGAATGTCTCCCAATAAGGTTATTCTAAAAATTCTCCCCATAAACCATTTGATTTAGGACATTCCTTTTGTTTTCATATGAATGATCTAAAAGTATGTATTCCTTTGTTGATACTTCTAATATCACAACACCATCAACTTGATGATACAAAATATTTTTGTTGCCTTCAAATGTACCAATATCTTGTAAATCACCCTTATGTAGCATGGATTCAATATTTTGAAGATTGATGTGTGAGTTCTGAACAAGAAAAAATTTATCACTTATTCATTTAATAGGTGTTACTTCTTCCTTGATTTCATTAAGATTGTTATTTTGTTAATCTATAATCTCATAAGTCATTAAGCTATCAAATTTCATACCTCCTAATTGTATTTGAGACTCATCCAAGTTTTGATTCCTTTCACTTTGTTGAAAATATTATTTTTATATAAAATCCATCATCATAATAGCTTCCCTAAAATTTTGTGGTTTTTATTTATCCAACACCTCCTCTAGTTCTATGGTCTTATTTTCTACATCTTTTAATTTTTCTTCTAGATTCACCTCTTCCTTACTCTAACATCTGTGTTCTTTGTCATAAAAGAGAAGTTTATTTCCCCTAAGTTCATTTTTGGTTTCATCCTCCTTTTGATTTTGAAGTTTTTTAGTTGGAACTAAACTTTTCATATTATCTAGAAACCTTTGAAGTGCATCAATCATTTTATCTTGGCTCCTCTCCATTTCTATCATTTTATCTTGAATAAGATATGCATTTTCCCCATCTGTTAAGAATCTCAATAACCTTCCCATGATAAATGATTCAATATAACATAAAATATGGAAAGATAAATTTATGATACCAATATAATAACCCTCCAAAAATTATTTTATAACAATATTCAATCTGAAAATGTATTTTAAATTCTACTTTCAATACACCCAAATTTTCCCTACACCAATTGGTCTTGAGAATGATAATTTTAACACAAATGCAATGGAAAACTTAATTAAATTTAAAATATTAATAAATAATAGTAAATATAATTATTTTTATTTCCTCATTCTATTATATATCCTAAATTTTATATATTTAATCATGAACACAAATTTGCATACCAAACTAGCAATTTGACTTTACCTGATTTCATCAAAAGTCATATAAATGACAAATTATGAAATAAAACTTATATTAATGGTATATATAACTAAATTAAATAAAATATGTTATATTTTTATGTAATAAAAACATAAATAAATAATTTAAAGAAATATGGACTCACCATACTATAATATGTTCAAACTGCACACTCTAAAACATTGAAACATACACAAGAAGTGAGTAGAAGAATCTATAAATCTGTGAAGCTACAATGAAATATATATATGAAAATACCCTCATGAAATAAAATGGGTTTAATATTATTATATACAATAATCCAATGTTTTTTATCTTCATATCTTGTAACTGAAGCACAAGTATAAATAAATTGTTAATTTTGTTAAAAGATCCCTAACCAAAGAGGTTGTCTGTCTTAAATAAAAGTTGGGGAATAAATACCAACATCTGAAAATAACACAAGTATAAATTTTTGTCACAAAATATTTAAAATTATATGATATTTTTAAATATTACTCTAATATTTTGGAGATAGTGGTATACCTCTAGGCTTGTGGGTTGTCTATAGTAGAGGTAGACCTCTAGGTTTAAGGGCTAGCTCCCTAGATTTGCCTTTAAGTGCTTATCACCTAAACTAAATATTTTTTTTTGGGTAAAGGGATATAAGTATTAATTAAAGTAAAATATTCTAAGGGTATGATACACCATAAGTATGTCCACGAGATAATTATACTTCTTGCACTAAGAAACAAGACCTATAACACTAGCTCTAAGGTCATAGGATGTTTTAACATCAATATTTCAATATACAGGTGATATGCATGAGAAAACTCAAGGTAAGTGGACCAGAGGTAATATTAAATAATCTAAGGCCAATTTCACACTTTAAGGGAGCCAAAAACATTATTTACACTCCATATGACATGTTAGAATGAGTACTTCTTGCACCAAACATGAGAGGATAAGGAGAAGTAAGGATATAAGCTTATCACTAGACCTCACCATTTATCACTTCACACACTTAGACAAGATTTTTGTGACATAAAATCAATATTTAATGTATTATTAAAAGGTAAAGTATAACATTAAACTATTATGTCTTTTCCATATATGGTTTGGAATTAGAATAGAAGAGCCAAAATGACTAGTACTTATATAATGTGAGAGAGGAGAAAGAGAAGAGGAGTCCAAGAGTTAAACTAACAAATGTCAATCTGAGAGAGAGATAAAGTTATGTTTTTATGAGAATGGATTATGTAATATGCCATGAAATGTCTCTATGGATAAATTTCCTTTAGAAGAATCAAAATCTCCCAAGTTGGCATAGAGGTCTCTCAACTAACTTCTTTAAAATTACCTTCATCATTTGGTCCTTCTTGATCACTCCAAGATAGACTAGGAAAAAATGACATAATTGAAAATTTAAGGGGGGTTATAAAAAGGCTCCAACATGCATTGTATGTGTCCTTAATCATTGATCTTCTTCTGGACAAGTGTTCTCACTATCTATAATCATTGTCATCTTTCTTTTAGACCTATCCTCATATTTGGCACCAAAATGTCCATCAATTTTTTAATCAAATTCATAAAAGTGGTGTTATGACACATGTAAGGAGTCATATTATTCATAAATCCATCAGGTATACCTTAAAAATCATCCCAATTTAAGTTATCAGCTTCTCACTTGGTGATCACCATCCATTCACTATGCCAGTTTAGACTTCCTAAAGTGAAGGTGATTGTATAGGTACTTATGTGATTTTATGAAACAATAAATTAACATTATGGGTTATATTAGGTCCCAATTTATCTCCCAAAGTGACTCACATCTTTCAATTCTCCCTTGAACCTACAAAAAATCAAAAACTATCCAGAAAAATAGTTTTGTACCCTATCCATATAGATAGGATGCAATCCAACTTGATGAGAAGGAACCTAGGGGAGTCCTTTGAAAGTAAAAATCACTTTTCAAGTCATAATATCTCATATGGATGCCTTTTTTTTTGTCTTTCTCATCATGTCATGAACAAGGGTTTTAGGTGGTTTAGGCCTTTAAGGATTGTTCATAAAATGGTGACATTTAACCTTTAAATAAATTCTAATAGAAACTTTTTTAGGACCCTATTCAACATATCCAAACTCCTTATATTCCCATGCTAATAATCTATACAGTTGTAATCTTCTAAAGATAGTTTCTTGAGCCCTTCCTTGCATTATGTGTAGGTTGAGTTGGTTTAAGCTAAGGTTGACCTCTCTATGGGGTATTTATGAAAACTAAAATTTTTAAACACTCTAATATCCTCATATTAATTTTATCCAATGAAATTGGTTTTTTAATTAGTTCTATGAATGGTATTGAGACCTCTTAAGGCTTTAGGCCCAATTCAAGCCTAATAGGTATAATCTACATTTAGGACCCAAAATACTCTCTACATGACTTATTAGAATTTTTAGGCCTCACCCATACTGGTTCATTTTTAATAAAACTCATAATACCTTCTTTTTAATTATCTAAGCCTCCTTGACACCTCCCCTTATCACCCACTTCCCAAGCCTATAGACTTGACTGCTTGGAGTACCCTCTGTCTGATATACAATATGGGGTATCTCCCCTATATGATTAGAAAAATAATGATATTATGGTCTAAGTTAGGTCATGAGGGTAATATTTACCAATTTGTAATGTTAGATAAATTCAATAGGCCCTCAAAACCTTAAAAACCTAAGGTAGAATTCTATAACACTCATTGTGTGTAGAGTTGGTGAATTAAATACAAGTTGGGAATTGGAACCCTCCTTTCCCTATTTCCATTTGATGAGAATTAGGTATCATATCCATAACTATTTTTTGGGTGTTATCACACATGTATAATATCCAATCTTCTTGTATAACTCAAAGTGCACTTTCCACTTAACTAGGCTAGTTTCCACTCAAAAAAAAGGAGTCTATGTAGGTGTATATTTAATGTTAAACCTTGTGTCATTTCCTTAAGACCTTATTAGAGTCATTTAGGCTCATTTCATAATCACTAATACTTGTTTACAACATGAATGTGCTAATTCAACATCTAAACCACCTTGTTATAGTACACCTCACACTATAATTGACTATAGGTGATCATTTTGAGGGTAAAACAAACACTTGTAGAAGATGATGTAGGTCATTACCCTATACGTCCACCATTATCAATGTTATTTTTATCTAGTAGTGTCATTCTTACCCAAATAGGATCACTTACCATGAAGGTATGATCTTTATTACTTTCTAAAGACTATAAGGTCGTTTGAAGTCAAAGCACAATACAGAATACTAAAAACTTGTAATGAAATAATGTCTAGAATAGATGCTTCCTTTACATCACCTCTTGGAAACATACACTTATTATATCATGTTATATTAATTCCCCTATATCTTGACTACATGGTGAAACCATTAGACAAATTTGTATCTCAATATGATACATCATGAAAGGATTGAAAGAAGGGCCAAGTCTTTGTTTTGGAAAGTTTAAAGTAATGTATCCCTGAAATAACCATGTCAATCTATCAGCATGATTTCAAGTCTATTTATCATCCTATAAACTTAACCATGTTTTTTCTGGCATCCTTTATGTTCTTAGACCTGATAAAGGTCTCAAACGGACTCAAACATTTTCATTTCAACCTTCTTATACCTCTATAGAGACCTTTAGGTGTATATGCAGGTGTGACAAGGAAGAACTATGTGTTAGAGAATTGTTTACTTCAACAAATCTCAAACAATCCAATGGTTCAAAAATTCTTACTTATACTTAAATAAATCTATCATTACATTGGAAATCCTATGTTTGACTACCATGGCCATATAAGGTCCCTTACCATCTGATTGTGTATGATAGTCATGTAGATAACTAAGTGTGTGAGTGTGTAAGGCATTTGAATCCTCACATAAAAAATTATTAAGACTTAAATCCTTCAAAGATAAGTTCACCATCATGAAAACATGATATTGGAAACATCATGTCCCCATTTGTTTTGAAGGCATTTGCATGAGAATGACCCTATAATAGGTGAAACTTGATCTACCACCTCAATAGAGTTTCTCATTAGAAATTTAGGTTTTTATCACTATCTATCTCTCAACAAAAGTGAAAAAAATTAAATAACCATGTGATAATATTATTCACACTCTTCATGACCAATTACAACCACTAGTTTGTATAGAACTTGGAAAATAGAAAAGAAACATGTAGGGTGTGGGGATAATCATGCAAAAAAGAGTATTAAACTTATAAACCATGGTTAATAAGTCACAAACATTAAATAATTAAAATATTACCATGAAATTTAATTTTAATAAGTGTATTATCATCCCTCAAAGGCATTTTACCTAATTCTTCTATTGACCGTACCATGAGAAAACCTATTGACCATTTTTTCATACATAGTGAAATAGTTTTAGGCCAATTTTAAGACTTGCATAGGCCATACAACTACCAAAACTTTCTCTTTTCTAAAAGTTTTCTTGATCTAACTTAAGAACCTACACATTTTTAGTTAGAACTGATATAAATGGCAATAATATGACATGAGGGATTCTAAGGAACAATTTGGAACACTTTTATATTAATGGAAACTATAAAACTTTCATAAATGTCTCAAATAGTAACCTTAGGGATGAGATAAGACACAAAGGACTAAAGGTGACCATAACAAATCTAATGACACATTGAATAACATTATTAGGACCATGATACATCTTATTGAATTAATATTATCCTATACAAGTTTTAAACTATAGGGGGTTGACCTATTTTGACTTGTGGTCAAAATATTCAATATAAACTTTACATATCATAACTCTAAAAGGGGTAATATAAAGCTTCTATATTTTATCTCTAGGCATGGGTAGTATAAAATTTCCATATTCATCATACAAAATAGACCTACTAATTATGATCATAGTTTTCACCAAATTATTATATTTCTAAAATCATCCATTAGTGACTCCCTCATATGCAATTTATCATAAAATCTCCTAAATTTATGCCTCAAATCATGCAATAACATTTTTAACAACTGCATAACCCCTTTGATGGAATAAAATTAATATTTTAATATTTAATGACCCAAACTTCAAGGACATGAGTTATGGTAGGACAAAAAAAATATTAAAATAAATATTTCCTATTTACTTAAATTATCTCATCAAAAATATATGAAATGAGATAACTTGCCTCAAAATGGATTTGATTGGAAATGGGGCATTGCAATCAACCACTCATTATAAGGTAGTAGTGCACATTCAAAGAGGAATAAGTACTATTATTAAAATCAAATCCCTTTTGACTATAACTATTTTTTCATAAGAATTTACTTTTGCATATAAACATGAATCAAAATTCAAATGAAATTTAAATTTATCATGAGGAAGATGTTGCATAATATTTCATAGAAAGGATTTTAAAGTTTTATATACACTATTTTAGAGGAGAAAAAAGTTGTTACAAAGTAAAAAATGAGTTACTTTTTGATAATTTTGTTTATGTGGTATGATAATTGAAAATAGATAAATTGAAGCTAGTGGATATTACAAAAGACTCGATGGCATCTGATATTAATTATTTTTATGCAAAAAATACATTTGTAGATAGATAAGAGTCAAGCCAGACTTGGAAAATAAAGCTGAAAGTGAGGAAGGGATCGATTGGGTGATTATTAAGAGACACAATTTTTTATTTATTTTTTGTTCAAAATTATATTTTTAGGTAGCTTAGTAATATTACTCAAGGATATTAAAAATATTTTACATATAGTTATTTATCATTTTTAGTTTTAAATTCAATGTTGTTCTTGGTTTAAATTTTTAAAAGGAAACCAATATTTAAATGAGTCTAATTACAATTAACATCTAAATTTAAAAATTGAATACCATTTTCATGTTGTAGATATAAGAATGAAGACATAAATAATTTTCAAATAATGAGTTAAAACCCAGTAGTAGATGTTGTAGATATTGATCTCTATGTCAGTTATAGAACCTGATGTTGTATTTATTCTTATTTTTATTGAGTTACTAAAGATAAAACTTTGATGTTATATTTATTCCTATCTATGTCATTTCACTATTATATTATTCCTTTTTCATTTATTATAGTTTATCTAGGCTCCTAGATAGATGTTGGTATTCTTGAAACCCAACTATGTTTTTCTCTTTGTACTGGTGATAGGCTCAATGATGGTTGGTAGTATCCATGAAAACCAACTATCTCTATATCTATATACTATCGATAGAATCCTAGATGGATGATAGATTACTTGAAATTAACTATCTTTGTTTGTCTATATATTTGATAGGCTCTAGGATGGTTTATAGTATCCCTAAAGCCTGACTATCTTTATCTATTTTAGTGTTGATAAGATCTTTGATAGATGCTAGTATCATAGAAACCTAAATATCTCTATCAGTCTACAGTGTTGATGATAGTATTTTCTCATTCACCTCTCTTTCTATTTGTTGTGTGGTTTCCTTTCTTAATCAAGAATAAAATAAAGAAACCTGATTCTTTCAATACTAAAAAAAATTACAATGCATTTGAATATGCACAAATACCACCCAACATGTGAGAACAAAAATTTGAAATTTTGAAAAATAAAGCTGCTTTAAATACCATGCCTATTTTCAAATTTGAAAAACATCCTGCCATAAAATTTTGATATACATCTCAATTTGATAATTTCTAATCATGTTAAATATAACACAGTATATATTTGATTTAAACTATGATTTTTAGTGTAGGAGGTCTTGTCAATATGATATGATTTGAAAATTGTACTTATTTGAGATGTGTTATAAATAATTTTAATATTCTCTATAGTACCTAAATAAAATCTTATTGAAATGTCAAAAAATTTATTTGGGAGTGTAGTTAGTACTAATAAAAAGGATATGAATATAAATTAAAATAATTGTACAAATTATTTTAACACATACCTTTAATATATTAATTAGAAAATAAAAAAGGAATAATATTTTTGGTATTTAAACAATGTATTCTAGTAAAAGTTCCACATACCATAAATAGACATACCCTTTATGTGTGCACAATAATATTGGCATTAAAATCAATTTACAGATTTTTTGGAAAATATAACATTAAATATTATAAAGTGCACTTCAAATCCCATGATTCATTGAACCATTAAGGAAATAAACTTCAAATCCCATCTTGATTTGAAAGTTTTAAAGAAAGTGAGCTTGATTTTACTTGAATAATGCCATAATTTAAAGACAATGGTGGTAACAATGATCTATCTTTACCATCAATTGTGAGAATATTTTAAAATTTGAAGCACACTACTTTCCTTTCGATATATTTTTTTAAAACAATTATAGAAAATTAATTGTTATTATTTAATAAATGTAAGGTGTAAAATAAATTTGAGCAATACATGTTAAATCATTTGAAGTCTAGATAATATTTTTAATTACATTTCACTTTAGTTACAACTGATATAACCACTAGAACCTAAAAATTAATCTGACATTTAAATAGGATTCAAATAAATAGTATTTTACCATTATATATATATATATATATATATATATATATATATATATATATATATATATATATAATTACCACTTTTTGTGTGTGCTACAATTAAGTAAGAATAAGATAAAAATATTCATCCTATCATTTAAAAAAATGCTTTATATGCATCCCATTACATAAAACTATTGTTAGAATATTGATACTATTTTATGTGGAATGGACTCAATTGATTGTTTATAATGGACATAATTGATAAGTTAGAGTGGGTATAAGAATGGGAACATTGTACATTATAACCATATGATAATATAAGATTTTAAGAAGATTAAAAATATAAATTATCCATTCTAAATTAGATAATAATATTGATCATATCTTGTTTATCATGTTTAGTATGGCTATTATATAATTATATTTAATTATAATTCATTATTAAAACCAAATACAATAATACAAATTTAATATCAACTAACACATCTTGTCCTTGTGTGTATACATTTATGGTATAATTATCTATAAGATCCTATAAATTATAGAATCATGATGCATAATTCAATTCTCATTAATACACCATTAAATCAATTCAACTATATATGTCTATATCATGTTCAATTTGATGTATTGGTTTCATCTCCATTATTATAATGCATTGTTAATACCAAATCCAATATAAATTTACTATCAAAAGTCACATATCATCTTTGAGAATATACATTTTAGGTATAATTATTCATGGGATACTACTAGCTATAATAAATTATACTGTGAAGAAAATATGTAGTTGTATAATTTCATGATACCATTGTAAAGTTCTATATTATACTATTATGTCTAGTCTTCTACTAAAGAATCCCCCAAAACTTGTGTTACAAAATATTGATTATAATGTGGATGTTCATATTATTATTTTCTTGTTTATAATGGGCATGTACCCAATCCACACAAGATTGAAATACTATCAACTATATTCCTTATACATATACATTTCAATTCTAATGATGTTGATATACCATCATAAGGTAACTATGCTTATACTATCATGTCCAAACAACCATTAATTTCAAGTCCTACACTTTTTTGTTGACTTAACATGTTGGTTTTGTCAATGATCTTTTTTTTTTCCACTCAACCAAAATTGTTCCCATGTGGAATTTTCTCATTACTATGCTCAACCTTCACCATCATCTAGTCTTACCCTATTAACCTTAGTACCATTTAGTAGTAAGATGTTGTCATGTGGCATAATCTCATTAACCCAATTACCTAGAGGCTTAGTTGACTATATGGCTAACTTTGGAATATACTTTAGTAATATGTCACCACATGTAATAATACCCTTAACCCACTTTTATGAAGGGTTAGCTGATTGTAAGGCCACCCCTAAGTAGTAAAATAGTGAGATGTTGACACATGGTGATATCCCACTAGCATGCTTGTCTAGAGGGTTAGATACCTATACAACATTACCTAGGTCATCAAGTCCTCAAGATCATACCATGTGGCATGATCCCACTAAACTAGAGGCTTGGGGATGTTAATTTTGTAATACACTCCCTAGGTCATCAGGTCTCCTAAAAATGTCATTTTCATGCATATACATTTTAGGTCTAATGATGTCATGATACTATCACAATTTTCACATTATACTATCATGTTTAGTACTCCAATTAAGAATCCACAAGATTTCATTATTAAATATATGTTATAATGTGGATTTTCATATTATCCTTATATTTTTTAGAATGTGCATGTTCCCATTCTACACAATATTAGAATACTATCAGCTACCATCCTCATGTATATAAATTTTAGGTCTAATGATGCCATGGTAGTGTCACAAAGAATCATGTTATACTATCATATTCAATACTCCAATAAATAATCCCTCCAAGATTGTGTTATATAATAATGGTTAGAATGTGGATGTTCATATTATTATTATCTTGTTCAAAATGTGGATGTGACCATTCTACATAAGATCTGAATACTACCAACTGCCAGAAATATTTATCTTATGTAGAATGGGATTAATTGACAAAATACTTAATGTCTTGTGTAAAATTAGGTGTAAGCCCATTTTGATCAAGATATAATATATCATATCCATTTTATTAAAATGCATTATTAAGACCAAATACAATAATATAAATTGAATATCAAATAGACACATCTTGTCCTTCTACATATACATTCTAGGTCTAATTTTATGTGGGATGCTACTACGCACAATAAATTATACTAAAAATGACATATGTATTTATTTGATTTTATGGTACCATCATAAGGGTACACATTATACTATCATATCTAGTACTCCACTAAATAATCCCCCAAAACTTTTGTTGCAAAATATTAGCTAGAATGTGGATGTTCATATTATTATTATTATTATTATTATTATTATTATTATTATTATTATTATTATTATTATTATTATTATTATATTGTTAAGAATGAACATGTAACCATTATACACAAGATTGGAATACTATCAATTACCAAAAATATTTATCTTGTGTATAATGAGATTAATTGATAAAATAATTAATGCCTTGTTTAAAATTAGGCACAAGTCTAATCTGATCAAGATATAATATATCATCTCTATTTTATTACAATGTATTAAGGCTATAAATAATAATACAAATTTAATATCAAATAGACACATCTCATTGTTGTGCATATACATTTTAGGTCTAATTATCTATAGGATGCCTTTAGGTACAATCATTTATATCAAAAATAACATATGTATTTGTTTGATTTCATGGTACCATCACAAGGTTTCATGGAATATTATTATGGATAGTACTCCACTAAACAATCCCCCAAGCTTGTCTTATATAATATTGGTTAGAAAGTGGATTTTCATATTATTCTTATTTTTTTCAAAATGGGAATGTGCCCATTATACACATGGGAATACTATCAACTACCATCCTCATGCATTTAGTTATAATGATATCATGATATCATCATAAGGGTCTATGGTATACTATCATATCTAGTACTCTACTAAAAAATTCCCCCAAGATTGTGTTCCAAAATATTGGTTAGAATGTTGATGTTCATATTTGTCTTATCTTGTTCAGAATGGGCATCTACCCATTATACACAAGATTGGAATACTACCAACTACCAATTTTTTTTATCTTATGTAGAATTGGATTAATTGATAAAATACTCAATAACTTATGTAAAAGTAGTCATAAGCCCATTTTGATCAAGATATAATATATCATCTCCATTTAATTATAATACATTTTTAAGATCAAATACAATAATTAAAAATACACGTCTCATCCTCATGCATATACATTATAGGTCTAATTCTTTATGGGATGCCAATAGGTAAAATTAGTTATATCATGAATTCCATTTGTATTTATCTCATGCCACAGTACCATCACAAGGTTCCATAGAATACTATTATGTCTAGTACTCCACTGAAGAATCACCCAAAACTTGTGTTAAAACATGTGCCCATTTTAGACATGTCATCCTTGTGCATATAAATTTCATGCATAATGATGAAATTTTACCATCACAAGGTTCCACATTATACTATCATGTTATTTTAATCTTATGTAAAATGGGCATGTGCCCATTCTTCACAAGATTACAATACTATCAACTGAGCATATTATACTTAAATATGTCTACTATATAATTATATATAATTATAATTAATTATTAATGATGTTCATATTATTTTTATTTGTTTATAATGGGCATGTGCCCATTCTACATAATATTAGAGAAGTATCAATATTTGCATATCAAGAATAACTGCAAAACAATTCATAGAATTTCATATTAATCTCAATAGCCAAAATTATCCTCAATTTGGGATTGGAAGGATATAAACATATATGGGATTGGATAAGGGTAAGGCCTCATCCTCTAAGTGAAGTCTATATTTACATTTCTAGGAATAGACCTATGTGTTTAAACCATGTAGAGTATGCATGTACAAAAGTGTCTACCCTTAATAGAATTTTATGATTAAAATGAAATATATACATGAAAAATAAATTAGGAACCAATGTTCCAAATTATTTTAAACATGTAAGTACATATTTATTTTTATAGGGGTGCTGATGTGGCACCATTAGGAAAATAAGATGATGGAGTTACAACTATAAAAGATTGAAATATCCATTGTAGTTCCTTAAAGGATCAAAATAGCCCCCCCTGGAGTATTCATGATTGCATATCTAATAAATTTGGAAGTATATGTATATTTGGTGCCACTTTTAGTTGGTTATGTGTTAGGTGATGACCCTAAAGATCTATCTTTAGCTTTGAGTTCCTAGAATAATGCATGCACAACTTTGAACTCTTTTTTAACAATGTCAAAATAAAGCAAGGAAGGCTTGAATATTTGGATGGTTTCAACCATCAACCTTGTATGCTTTAATTTTGATCTCTTAAACTCATATCTTATGGATTCTACCTTTGACACTCTATCTTTAATAAAATTCATCATTAGTTGTATACAATGTTCCCTTAACCTCCTCCTTAAAGTTATTTGTATTTTTTTAAGGAGTGTCTGAAAATTTGACCTATCAACCAACTCATCTATGGAAGTAATCAAATGAGAGAACCTCAAGTATTTCAATATTTCTAAGGCCTAGTTCTCATGATTCAAAAAAATTCCTAATAGAGCCTTCATTTGATTATGCCAAGGGAAACATCCCTCTTTGCAATTACATAATTCAAGGCCCATGCTACATCCTAGATAGACAGTAAGTTTAGTTGATTGAAAGCATTACTCCTAGAAAATTGAATCAATAAAGTGAGCCTATTCTCATATTATTTTAATTTGTTCCATAGTTTGATCATATTTATATTTTCTCATTGGCTTTCTCTTCTAGAAATTTGAATGTTACTCAATATGTTGTATAAAAAGGTGGCTTCACTTTGAGCACTATCAGTAATTTTATAGGGAGAATGTATAAATTACCTCTATAGTAACCTCTATTGTGCCTCCTCTTTGATTTTGTAAATCTCCTTCACCACTTATCTAATAGAATTCGCAAAATAAAATAAATATTTTGTATACCTAGTTAGATCAGGATTCCTTTTGGTTTTCTTCGCTAAGGGAAATAAATTTTATATTTGTTTGAACTCAATTTATTACCTTATGTCTACATTAATTTCATTCATCTTCCTTGCCCTTTGAATGGTACCAATTTATCTATCAAACATGGTGGATACTATAGATAATTTGGTGATAATCAAATTCTATTTTTCATACTTTTTTCTTGCATTGATTTAACCCATTGGGGAATAATATGGTTCCCTTATTCTTATAATGGACTTTGGTATTTAGAGTTAGATGATGAAGGTGTCATTAGAGGAGGATTTATTGATGAAGGAGTTAATGTTTAAGGTTCTAATGATGAACTTATTTGAATTAGAAATTTTAATGGTGGATAATTAATCCTTTGACATAGTGATGGCTCCCTCTATGGGTCAACTTCAGCTAAAAATTTAGTCAAGTTGGGAATATTTTCAACTGTTAAGGTGGTTAACTGTATATGTGAGGATTGTAGGAAAGGTAGATCTAATTGATCTGAAGGCTTCCTAGGGATGAAAGGGTTTCTAGGATTAAAAATTTAAATTGAGACTAGATTCTCAAAATTGACTTCTTTCTTATGAGTCTTTATTTGTGTGGACATTGCAAGAATGGAAGAATCAATTAAACTAGAGAATGTTCGCCATATAATGGTTGGAAGAAAATTAATAGTTGAATTATTGATAATTTAAATATAATAAACAAGATAATAAACTATCTTACACAAATTTTACCTTTGCTTTGTTATAAGGACTTGATGGTCTAAGGAACTAGCTAGTGTTTCTACTTCTTGTAGGCTTACTAGGCTAAGAGATTTAGCCTTCTCTAGCTCAATCTCTTTATACTCATCACCTTGGTATTCCTATTATATTACACTTTTTTATACTTCCATCATCATTTATACATTTTATTCCTCATCATCAATTCCAATTCCACCAAATATATTACATGTCCATATTTCTCTTCCTCTATTTCCTCCTTAGTAAGGTATTCTTTTATAATAGTTAGACCAAATCATGATATTTCCTCTAGTTACTAAGCTTTGGAGAAAGTTGGAAGGATTTTATATCTCATTCAATAAGTTGTTATGGGGAAAATAAGAGGTGAAATGGAAGATGAAGCAAATGAAAGATCCATAATAGTAGGGACTACTATTGCAGGTGGTGGGGATGGAATATAAAGTAGAAAAATGGTAGTCAAATGGGGAATGTATGGATAATGACCCTACTTAAGGGAAAAAGGAGTGGATGGAGATGATAAATAATCTTGTATAAACTCTATAATAATTACTTGCATGACTTTTGTAAGCGGAGGTTGAGGTGCCATAAAGAATGTGCTTTTTTGCTTGTCTTGAGGAGATGGAGTCCTCTCTATTGTAGTGGCTATGCCAAAAATTGTGTTAATAGTAGTTGGATGAGTGTTATACAGTTTGAGACCAAGGATAAATCTAATCATTTTATTTATTATCTGGAGGTTTCATTCCCTTTGGCTATAAGAATTCCCCTCCTATAGATCTATTTATTCTACTATAGTAGAGGGGGGTTAGCTCGAGATTGCTAAGTCGTAAGGTTTAGATGGGGGATATCGATGAATCCAAACTCTATTTACTTCTTCTACCATATCATTCACATGATCTTTATAATCTTAGTATTATACTGGATGTCCTAGGAAATCATCATGGACATTTTATTGTCTTTCATTCTAGTCCATACCTCTGTTTCATCTAATGAATTTATGAAAATTGCATCATGATCATAATCTTGGTGACCATATGTGATTTTAAACTTTTTATTCTCCTTTGGGATTCAAATATATATATATATATATATATATATATTTTAAGGATACCATTCTCTAAATTGGGCCTAATCAAAAATTATAATAGGATCTCACCTTCCCAACTTGTTTGAAATGGACCCTTACCACATATTAGATTTGCCCAAAACTCAAAGGAATTTTGAAATAATAATTCCAATGATTTTCACCTAAATCCTCATCTATGTTGTTAAAAATATGGTGATTCACCTCTTGATATGAAATTTCATTAGGGACATGTAATAATAAGATTAGAGGAAGTGCCCTTATTCTTACAATTTCGATAATTGTCACATCAAGGTAATATTAGAAATCCCCCCATTTTTCTATGGTTATTATCATGTTCTTAGATATCCAAGGCATTTGAGTGCAATAAATTTCTTAGTATACTTGAGGATAAACTTCCTCACAAATCCTTTTGATCTCATTTCTTAATTTGTAGATGAACATGAAGGAATAATCCTCACATATTTTTTTATCAACATACTCTATCGATGGCTACCATAATTCTCTATTTGTCCTATGAATTGTGATAAGGATTAAATCAAATAAATATGATATCATATGTAAGTTTACATATACAATCCTTTGTTTAAGTGTATACGTTTGGGTCTTTAACCTAACATTGATAACCTCTCCCAGGGCAATAATTTCATTTGAAGTTAATATAATGTCTAGCAAAGGGACCCATTCTACATGTACATAAGTAATGATAGAAAACACATACATTTTTTTAAAAATAACCTTATCTATCATAATCACATGCTTGGATTTGATGATTTCATTAGAAGAGATAGAATCATTGGGATTTAACTTTTGGCCTTTCAATAACCATTATTTCATTTTACCTTCTATAATGTTATGCATAAGTCATATATTAGTTGAGACTTGGTTATAGGTAATCTCAGGACCTGACATCCTAAGATACCTCTTAAATTTCCTCTTATAAATGTAATTGATTTAATTTTTTCAATTCATAATGTGTAGAAAATATCGAGAACAAGCACCATTAAAAAATAAATCTCTAAGCATGTCAACACAAGATATTACCTATGGTTTATCAACTACCTTATGAAGTCTCATGATTTTATGGTTAGCAGGTCATTGATGTACTGATTCTCATATGAGGATAATTAGTCCTTTGTAGATTATGGGACCACATATTCCACTACATTCTAGAGCACTAAGTAATATGGTAATTAAAACTCAATGGCACTTTTATTGAACATTGTATCCATATGTTATGTATTACCTACACAAGATTATGAAAAATGGGCCTACATGTAGATGGTTATAAGGAATAAACTATTTAAATAATTTTGAGATATATAATCACTTCACTAACTGTATGAATTTTCTATGTATGTTCACTAGAAAACTAGGGATTTTGGTCATAAGAAAACATGAAATCATAATGTTCACTCAAATATTAATGGTGAGATCACCTAATTTTTACTTGAATTTTTCATATATCATGAAAAATATATGCCTTAATTTCTCAATTCATGTGACTTCAAAGAAAATTATGACTTTTAATTTCATAGTTTTTTTGATATTAGTTTTATAGTCAACTTTGGCAGGTTTGTATGTTTGCCATATGGTGACTTTACATTAAATTTTATGTGTCCAGTCATCCTATTTAAGTCAATTTTCACTTATCATTTACTAGATTATTTTTTCTATTTTCAAATTTATTTACATGCACTTTGTGCATACATCTCCTAGATTGTAACACTTGTTCACTTCTCCATTATTTGGACCTTTAGATTTGTAATCTTTGATTTATAAGTTTTGGGGCCATGAGTTAACCTAATTATGTCAAATACAATCTTCTTGGATCTCAAAATATTAAATTTATAAAACCACAAGGCCTTAGTGTAATTACACTTATTTAACCCTTTCATCATTTTGAGTTAATGAAATTCTCTTACCTATTGAGCACTCAAAACTATGGGACCTCAAAACCATTAGACGAATGACATTGTTTTTAAAACATCTATAGTTTCAAGTTCATGTAAATGTGCTACATGGCATGTTATCAGATATCATATACTTGAACACTTATAATTTTATATAAATCTTGAAGGTATTTGTGTGATGTAGTAAGTCCATTTGTCTAACTCTTATAACTCTAAAAATTTGAAGACGTATAAAATTTCATGATGGATGAAGGATATAGGTAATGTAAGAACACCACCCATACCAATATTTTATGAATAAAGGTAATTACTATACATGAATGATTTAACAAGTATTTATTGATGGTCTTGTAAACATATGAAAACATTGGAAACTAGGATGGAATACATTAGTTCTATTAGTCCAAATAAATCATGAAAATTATGAAAACCTAATGTTTAAGATGAATTAAATTGACCATTAAAGCTTTGATTTTCATAATTCAAATTTATGTAAATGTATATTTTAATGATATTCTTAAAATTTTGAAACTTAAAACCAAAGTAATAAATGTACAAGTTGTAGATAAGCCTAAATAAAGATATTAAAACCATAATGGGTCCCCATTGGAATTTTAAAAAATAGAGTGTGTGTGTGTGTTAGGGCACAACAATTACAATTCATTATTAATACTAAATATAATAATACAAATTTAATATCAAACAAACATATCTCATCCTTACTCATATACATTTCATGTATAATTATCCATGGGATACTACTAGGTAAAATCAATCATACCATGAATGACATTTATAGTTTTCTAATGCCATGGTACCATTTCAAGGTTCCATGTTATACTATTATGTCCAATACTCAACTAAAAAATCCCCCCAATCTTGTGTTATAAAATATTGGTTATAAAGTGGATGTTAATATTATTTGTATCGTGTTCATAATGTGCATGTTCCTATTATACACAATATTGAAATACTATGAAATTACAAAAATCTTTATCATATGTAGAATGGGATCAATTGATAAAATTATTAATTTCATGTGTAAAAAAAGGTACAAGATCATTTTGATCAAGATATGAAATATTATCTCCATTTTATTACAATGCATTGTTAAGACCAAATATATTAATATAAATTTAATATCAATAGACACATCATCTTCATGCATATACATTTCATGTCTAATTATCTATGGGATGCCACTAGGTATAATTGATTATACTATGAATAACATATGTAGTTATTAGATGTTGTTGTACTAATGTAAGGTTCTTCACTATACTACTATGTCTACTGTTATAGAATAATACTATTAAATTTGGGTTATAGAATATTGGTTAGAAAGTGGATGTTCAAATTATTCTTATATTTTTTTAGAATGAGCATGTGCCCATTACACAAGATTATAATATTATCAACTGCCCAAAATCTTTATCTTGTGTAGAATGGGTTTAATTGATAAAATTATTGTTGTTGTGTAAAAGTAGTCACAATCTCATCAGATCAAGATATAAAATATCATATCCATTTTATTTTAGTGTATTTTTAAGACCAAATAAAATAATACAAATTTAATATGAAATAAAATGTGATCTCTTAATTATTCTTTATTAATATCTTCAAACGGTTACATACGATAGATCAATACAAAAATATGATATGCTTTGATGATATTCCATCAATATATTTTACTAATTCTAATTACAATGATATACTAGAATGGTCTATCACTTTTATTTGTTTATCTCTATATGATGTCATGAGGTACAAGCTATGCCATGATACAACTATAGACCTCCATAGTTTGCTACAAAGTTTCTTAAATAAAATTGACACCTTTATCCTTGGGCTTAAACTTTCATCTTGTCCTTGAGACAAGATAAATTTGAATAATACCATTAAAATGGATAAGGACTTGGGCCTTAATTTTTTTTTTGATGTTTATTATAAATCTTGGTATCGAAGGCTTTCCACTTTTTGAGGTAACTAGTGGCTCGTTGGGTTTTATGTTCTATCTGTATATTTTCTTGAGTTAATTTAATGATGTCATCAAGGACAAGATGAGTTAAAATAATATTGAATGAGGTATCCATTTAATTTTTAAAATTTAAAAATTTTCCCTTGAAATGATTTATCAATTATCCTAATTCTTCAAGCTCAATGATTAGTTTTGCTCTTTTTTGCTCCCATAATTTTTTACCTAGTGCCAAAATTCTCACCCTTTCTATGCTTGTGGGATATTTTTTAATATTATACTTGGCCATGACTTGGTTTAATTATTATTCAATGTTATCTAAAGCCTTATTTAACTCTAGTGTTACCACCATCCACCCAAGAGTAAAATCAAAATATGAGTCGGCATTTGATATTGCTTTATATAAAGAATAAATATTTTGTTTGATTGTAGTAGAATGTTATTTTTTCTCTTCCAAGGTCTATTTTTTTTCAAGTTTGAAATATTATATTACACTATCCCTGATCTTTTGCCTCTCTTCTTTGGTGAGATCATAATGTTTGATAAAATTTTGCAAAGTTTTGATGAATCTCTAAGTGATTTTAAGCTTTTGATCTACTTCAAATTGTGGCATATATTTTATAATCACCTGGATGATGTCTTGTAGTGTTTCCTTTAAGATTTTACATCTTAGCATTTAATCATACTGTGCACTCTCCTATAATATGTTTCCTAATTTTTACTTTTGACTAGAGGTCAATTCTTGTAACTTGATATTAGTTCTTTATGGTCTTATTTCGGTAAGGATGGAAGAGCAATAGATGGTGTTGATTTTTTGAAATTGGGCTAAAGTTGCTTTATTTTGAGTGAGGGAATATTAAATTTTTAGAGTTAGGGTGGATGAAGTGGTGATAAATCATTGATGAAAGTGGAAGGTGGAGTGGAAATTGGTTGCTCATGAAAAATTGGTGGTCGTGGTGTCTGGGCAAGTATGTTTGGCCTCGTTTATACTATGGATTATTTTTATGTGTCTTCAGTGGTTTTGGAAACATCCTCAACCTTATTCTTAATATTTTATTTTTATAATTTTTTGGAAACTTCTTATTCTACATTTTTATTTTTCATTTCTTCAGCTTGGAAGGCAATGTCCTTTTCTACCTTTTTATTTCTCTTTTATTCGATTAAGAGGAGTCATCTTCTACCAAATTTTTATGTTTCTTATCTTCCTATTCTTTATGTTATTTATCTTTTTTTATTTTTTCTTATTTTTTCTCTCTCTCTCTCTTCTATTTCTCTTTCCCATGTCTCATTTTGTTCTTTCTCTTGTTCTTTTTCTATCTTTTTCTATGTTGTTAATGCCTTGACTACTATTTGTTTGTCCATGATATCTTTTTGATCCTTATTATTGGATTTAGACTTTTATTTTATTACAACATCTTCTTTGTATTTATTTTATTTTTCCATTTGTTTAGTCTTTACCTTGGCTAACACTTTAAAAATGTCCTTTTTGTGTATATCCAACATGATATCCATGGCTTGGTATGTATTTGTTTCTTCTTCACTCTCTATGTCTGATTATGTATTAGAGACATTAATGTGGGGCTATTTATAACTTAGATCTGAATGTGTGTAGATGTATTTCTCTATTATGCTCTTTTATTTTTATTCCTTTTTAGGTGGCATATCAACTATTTATGGTGGGGAATGTGTTATTGGTTATTTTTTCACACCATCCATGGATCTTCCATATATTCTAATTGACTAAATTAGTTTTCCATTTTTAGGTACCTATGCATCTAATAATACTGTTATTTATTTTGTTGCTTGTGACTAGACTCATGTTTCCTTATTTTTATTTGTTTCCTATGGTGATGCTATTTTTTGAATGGTTTGATATGTGTCTTCATCCTCTTCTTCTACTTTATCATTGGATGATGCTCTTAGTAATTTGAACACTAATGCTTCTATAGTGGACTATGTTTTAGTTAGACTAAACTTCTCTAAGGCTTATGGAAAGGACTAGATGATGGGAATAAGTTCAATTTCATTATCTAACACTTCATACTTTAGTGGGGGAATAATTCTAGTATGTTGATCATATGGGTAGATATATATGTAATCAATTGTGGTAAAAAATTAAAACTCTTTATGGTATTTGTCTATTATTTAGGGGTAATACGATACTATAAATTGATGGTTCAATGTAAATTAAATCCCCACCTTATCATGTTAATAACTTGTTATCTATAGCCATAGTCTCTAGATGATTTTTGACTTATTCTTTTATGGTCATTATTTTATCCTATTCTATTTTTTGGGTTTTTTTTGAGAGGGTGTTTGTGTATTACATAGCTAGGCAAAGTAACTAAGAGCCATAGTAGAAATATTTATTACCTATCTTGATATTCTAAATGTTAGAATTTAAGTTATCTAGTATACCTTGAAAGGGGTTAAATTTGTTATTTATTGACATCATTTTAAATTAAACCATTGAAATCTTAGGGATCATGACATCTTGCCTATTGGTAAAGTACATTTTCCATGTTACTACTTTGATTATGTATCCATAGGTGGTATTGGGAGCAATTTTTATTTAAATAATGTTGTGTTTTCTTTTGGTACCATTCAAACAACTAGTGGATACTATTGATTTCATTGAAACCTTATTTTAATATTTAATAATATTATTTCCTTCATTCATTATTCATGTTACTCTTTCAATGTCTTGGGTGGTAATGACATGAGACTAGTCGAGGAAAAAATAAATTGTACACCCAACTGAGTATAAATATTATTGTATAATATGCTAACATGAAGTAATAAAATATTTTATCAAGCTTCATCTATGGAATTTATTTTGATTTAGGGTTCCTATCACACATCTTTTATTTTGATATGTTATGTATGAGTTGTGCCTACTTTTCCTCCATTCTAATATGGTCAATTTATATTAAAGGTGTATAAATGTATTTAAATGTATCCTTAAGGTGACCAAACTTGTATGGTAGCTTGGAAAATTCTCTCTATAGATCTAGTGCCATAGATTTTGGTGTAACATTATTTTATTTTGGGAAGTTGAGTGTTTTTGTGTCTACAAGGATTGGGGCATCTATTTTTTCCTTTAATGTTTTGTGTTATAGTTCTCACAATCTCAAATGTAACTAATATAAATTTCATAGAGTTTAGGTGCTTAGAGATCTTGGAGGAATGGAAATGAGGTTGGATTTATTTTTTTACAACTTCCCATAGTTATAAGTGATGATGAAGATCATAAACATATTTTTTGGTGATTGTGCATCAACCATCTTGATAACCTAGACTTTATTTATTAGTTGGACCTATTTTATCCATTGTGTTCATTTTGATGACACTTTATGTGGAGTGAATGTTATTTTTTACTTTAATTTCCTTTATTTATTTATTGTATTAGTTGATTAATACCCCACATGGTGGTTTATTTTTTATTTGATGTGATGTGATTACTTATTCACTTGGCATCATCCATGTATATGTTTGGGGAGTTGTATTTGATCAACTTACTATATTATATTAAGCATATCACATCATATGCATGACATTGGTGCTTGATTCACCCATCCTTGATTACTTCACTTGGTAGGATTTATAGGACCAGACATTATTATCTGCAATTTTTCTTTTTTTAATCCCTCAAACTACCATTTACTAGATTTTAACTTGAGGGTATTATTTTTATCCATTTTATTTATCTTTTATTTGTTTAAAATTTTATGTCTGAACACATACATTTAATAATTTTATGTGTTATGTTAATTATCTTATAATATGATCAAGAGGACATGATAAATAATATAACTAGATACTTTCTCTACATGTGTGTGTGTTTGGAACATCTAAATGGCATGGATTGGCATTGTTTTCATGTTAAAAGACCCATATTTTCTTCATGAATATTATTGTTTTTTATTTTTTATGTGCTGTTATGAAGAAATATAGATACCATAAAGTATATTTGTAGATGTCTCACGATATGATATGAGTGTACCATTCCATAGCTTACCTTTATACTCAATGATAAAGACTATAAAATTGATTGTTAACAGGGTTGAGTGGATCGAATCATGACTCAAAAATGCAATGTCAAAGTTGAATGGATCAATATATGACTAAGACACATGATTTGTCAACATATGTTTATAAAAATGGGAGCCAAAATAATAACAAGGAAACTTCTAGCCTATGAACTGGATTAGTAGGTAATAAACCCTCACAACAATAAATATAGATATTCAACATGTGAATAATATTATAAATTGGAGTCTGATAAAAAATACAAAAAGGAAGGAAAGGTATGGCATAAAATAAGGGTGATCTATGATCCAATTTATGTCTAAACCATTATGATTTGACTTACTATAAATTATAGAGATATAACACATCATAAACTAGTATATATTATAAGCAACATACCTTGTATTCTTAACTTGTATTATCTACATAAGATATTATGAATATAGTTTTGTGATGTTCATTTATTATTATAGACTTAATTTAGAATGTTCATGTTCCCATTATACATAAGTCTATAGTATTATTATCAATAAGTGGCTAATAATAATGGATGTTTGTGTTCTTATATCAGTCTTATGTCAAGGTTTTATAGTTTTAAGTAAAAAACATCCATTCAAAAAAAATTATGATATGGTGACTAATGCATCTAAATAATTTATTTTTAAATGGTTTTAAAACATGTTAGATTTCAAATGTCATCACAATATATTTAAACTAACAAATTATTACTAAATTTTTACAATAAGATTTAAAATGACTGTTGTGGGAAATGTTCCCTACCAAGATATTATGGTTATTGAAGGTGAATTATACTGAGATAAAAGAGATGAGTGGTTTGTATAAATATAATCTCCATCTAACTATAAAATTGACCTCTAGTTATTTCATTCCCTATCAAAAGAACATCAAGTGGTTTGGATAGTGCTAAATGCAAAATGCATTTCAAATAATGTAATAAAGGTTCAAGTGAAACACAAAAAAATGACCACTTATGCTAAATTATTCAAATGGAGATATAGGTTCTGTTATATATAAAAATTGGCATGGTTCATTCATAAAAATATTAGAAAGATTTCTATTTTTCTTATAGTTGTAAAATTAAACTGTTTATAGATGGAGATACCACTTAAGTAGAAACCAATGAAAATATGTGTAATGGAATTAAACTAGAAATCAATAGAATTTATCAATATGCATTCACTTCATCCATCACCAAATACTTTACTATGGACATGAAATTGGGAAAGAAAATTTTTCATTAAAAAATGATTACATATATGAGGAGGCAACTATTAACAAAGCTATAAAAAAACTTTTGTATACCATTTCCAAGAGCTTAAGGCATATACAAGGGAGAAAACCCTATTGCGTAAGCTAAAAAAGGATATATGAAAATTAAATATTCAAAATATAAATATATTTGACTTTTCCTATTCAATGAAATTTTTTTCAATATTGGATTTGAACATTTCTACCAAGATCCCCTTAAATACCAGTAGGGATCCATTAATCTAACTAGTGTTGATAGACTGGTTAGCTCAATATTGTATAATCATGCACCCCTTTATCAGAAAGTAATATTGATTCCCTATAGAAAAATAATTGGTGATGTTTTGGACATTGACCTTGAACATGAATTGTAGGATATAGAAACTAACTTATACATCATCGATGGATAACATACCATTACAACTATGAAAATTATTCTAAAAAACCATGAGTTTGTATCTTTTCATGATAGATTAAAAAATTCCAACTCATATTAGTTATTCCAAATACATAATAGAGTAGGTAATCATTGTAATCAAACACCAAAATATGGCCAAAAAAATATGGGTTCTAACATTGACTAGTTGTACAAATCTAGGGCATTGTGGATAATGGAAAAAAGACCACAACTCCAATTTAGGAAAAGAAAATATAACTAACTAGAAGGTAATTTAAATATTAAATTCAGTTTAGATAATAATAATTTGAATTAAAAAAATATTTGTTTAACTACTCTATATGCTTGATTAATGTATTTTGATTTTATATTTGCATACTGGCATTTGGAGAAGAGATTATAAATATTTTTTAAAAATAAAAATTGAACAACCTTACTTCTTGATGACATATGAAAAAACATGGGTTATGGTTTTTGGTCTCTACAATAATGATGGGATAGATGGAACCCCTAAGAAAGTTAATGACCTGGATTTCAAGCTAAATTCATTGGAAAATTTTATAGCAAGTTTATTTAGAGTCACAATGGGTATGTTTGTAGAAGAATTGGTAATAATAAACAAAGTTATGAGTGGAATTGTTTGGATACATATGTGTGTTGACCCTTGTGTGAAGGTAAAAACTTTAAGTTCTTGTTTTAAAAGAGTGAAGGAGACTAAATTTTCAAGAGTGAAAATTATACACCGTATGATTTCATGTGTTCCTAAATAAGTAGCTATTTTGGGGTGTGATGCATCAAATGTGATAAAAATTTGGATACATGAACTCACTTTCTTTAAAATTTCAAGGAATTTGGAAATACAAAGAGAAAAATAAAAAAAATCAAATAGGGTAAGGGATCTAGACAATAACATAAGATAATATGATGATATCAATGGATTCCATCGACCTCTTAAAAATTTATATATAATCAGTTAAAAAAATATCTATCGAAGGAGGAAAATACTTATGAGTTCACATGTCAGTGTGATTTTACATTTATATTGGATAGAACATTGGGAGCACTAGAACACCATATTTCTATTAGTTTAGAGGTGGTTATTCAACATTTTTACAACATTGTCACTGATTTCACATAAAATGATATTATAGATCTACTCTCCTACATTAGATCTAGTGAAATGACTTATGTGTGCATCTTTATTATTCCATTATTTAAATATTACTTGTTTCATAATTTTGTATACATCTACATGGAAAAGGATAAGTAAAATAATGAAATCATTTCTAAAAGATGTTACATGATTTTGAATGAGGAAGATGGGTTGGAGGGATTGTCGATGGTATTTAGCTTTTATGGTGTGCATGATTCAAAATAAAGGTTCAATGAGGAAGTGGGAATAACATTTGACCAATCACACATCGAGCCCTTAGACATTTTAAGGCCAATTGATATTTGGATTATCTTTTTAGAGCATATTTTCAAGTATGACAAGTCTACTAATTTTTAGGAGCATGTGTTATCAAGATGTAACACATACTCATCCCTTATTTTAGTAATTTATGGAGGAAAAAATGAGATATAATATGTCACATATTTAAATATGATGACACCCCAGGTATGTACATGGTTTTATAATAATGTATATCATATAATTTGTGTATTTACACACTAAATTATTTTTATAGTTGAATTTAATCTTTTGGATCGTAATATATTGTTGAATATTGAATTATCTATAACATTGCTTTGTTTCTAAGAATGTACTTCCCCCAATCTTAGATATTAGACTTTTCAATGTATTTGAGAAGTTACAGTCAATCACACATTCTAAATAATTTTGAATTCCCATTCTAAACTTATATGTTTCATGTTTAAGCCATTACAAAAAATGATGAATTAAATTAAGACTCAACTTCAGCTCGAGGGGAGACAAGTAAATAAATAGAAGTCACATATAACCAAAAAGATGAAATTTAGTAGAACATGCAATTGGATGTGTTAAACACATCAACTATATTAGATCATGCACCGATAATTATCATGTTTGGATCACAAACATGTATTAATTATTACTTAAATTAATAATCGATTATTGAAAACTTCATGAATAAATCCCAGTATAATTGGTTTGATATCTTTGTCAATCATTAAATAATTATAATTTTAAATTCTTGTGTAGATTTAACTAATAATGATGTATAATTTGTACAAATTTCTAAGAATGCATGTAAAATATTAACTAGCATATTACTATAATAATATTCAAACATAAATTGAATGCAAAACCAAATCTCAAAATTATTATTGTCTGCAGTGCTTCCAAAAAAATATTTGCTTATTCTCAACTTATAAGGGATGTTAATTCAAAAAAATTCTTCGAAAAATAATAACTCTACATTCCAAGTCAATAACAAGCATATACAACCAAGAGGACATTTAATCTAGTTTTTAATAGCTGTATCCGTACAATTTCAATTAGCATTTTGGTATATGTTAGATGTATATGTCAACATACAAAAAGTTGCAATGAAACTACTGTTAAATGCTAAAGTGGATGCCACTCCTTCATTTTGTTAGGTTTTTTAGCATTACCAAAACAAGTAAAAATATTTATTAAGAATTTGGACATGAATTGGAAGCAATTTGGAATTCATTTTAACTTTTCTTTCACTATTACAATCAACCAACTAAACAATGGTGTACCTCAAGAAAATTTTATTTCTCCAATGAAGGTTTTATCTAAGAAATAGTTTATGAAGAGAAAATGGCTTATGAAGACATTATTTACAGAATTGACCTTGATTGGGGATGCATATGATGTAACATTGTTTTAACATAAGATCTAACTTTATCTATGATAATTTTTAAATCAGGGAATAAATGAAATTGAGTTTACACTATTTATATAAAATAAATATTATGAACATTATTTAATTTATATTACTATTTGATGTTAATATTGATTCTTAGTTAGATGTTTTCATTTATATTTGGTTTAGATCTCAAATAATATTTTTAAATATACTTTAAATTTTAAGAAAAATATTTTTTGGTGCTTTTACAACATTATTTTATATTAAGGTTTAAAGTTTTTTTGATTAATCATGATTTGTTGATAAATAGGTACTTTTAAAAAATTAATTTTGCCCCAATATTTTTTTTTACTATGAGATTCTTCCCAAACACTTTTGAAACTATGAATCTCTCATAAATAATTGAATCTTTAAAGTAAATTCTAAGATTAACTATTAAACACAAACTATCGTGCAATGGTGTCAAGAACTTTATTTGAATAAAATATTAGTAATTGGCTAGTTATTAAAAAATAATTATTGTATTGGTTGACTATTTTGAATATTATCATTGTGCTTGGAAGGAAGTTGTTGATACTAGGATTAGGAGTGTTGTTCAAGGTTTTAAGGACCACTAAATTGAAATCACAGACTAAACACCTAGAATTTTCATATTCATGTTACAAATACTTTAGTCATATATTTAGCCTTGACTTGTTGAACATTGCAAAGAAACATTTCAATGTTGGGTTGTGGTTTACTTACTTAAACTCAAGAGTTTAATGTTATTTCATTCAACACTTTGAATGGATATGAAATATGGATTTTGTTTTTATGTAGAGGATATCACAGTTTGAAACTAGTGATAAATTTATCAGATCAAATAAAAGAAATATTGTGTTAGTATACATTAAAAACATAGAAAGGTTATAGACAAGTACACACACTTGTATGGGATACATAACATATTATCCATAGGCAATAAAACCTTCTTTATTTGCAACAAAAAAATAATCCATTTTATTTGGATTACCTCTAATATGCTAATATGATGGCACATTGCATTCTGATAAGAAAATATTCAAATACTTATGTACATGGTCAGATCACACGTGCACCCAAATATGCATCACTCTTTGAAAACATACAAATAAAAATTAGTGACTTTGATTGAGTTATCTTGCTACAATTACATAATTTGTATTTATAACAATAAGTTAAGGACATAAACCCAATAATAGTTGGTTAAATGATATAGTCAGAGATTGAATTATTTTGAAGTAAAAAAGTGATTGGTACAAGTTATAAAATTTTAATGTCCAAGTTGCATATTTATATGTAAGTTGATTAATTTTATAGTTGATATTTGAAATTATTTTTGTATATAGAATCAAAAGAAATTGTTTTTTTACATATAAATAACTTTTTCATCCTATTAATTTGATTAATTAATCTATAATATTTGATATAGTATCACCACCTCCCTATATTATAAATTTTATGTGAAGAAGAAAAAAAAAATTAAAAAGCATGGCAGGACTGATATCTTGAAAAATGACATCCCATGAAAGATATTTTAATACACACAATTAGGGATTTATCATAATTTCAAAAACAAAACTTAGACAATGTGGTACAATAAAACACTCGTGACTTTTAAATCAAATTAGGTTTATTTGGTCTCAATAAAAGGGCAAAAAATTATTATTTTTTGCCTTTTAGGGGTCCCTTTTTCTTCTGATATAAGGGACATGTTAATCATAATAATAACATTATCAATTAATAATCTAGTATTTATATTTTGTGTAGAGTATGCACATGTAGATTATACATAAGTGAAGAATATTATATTCTTAATAGATAACTTTCTTCTCTTAGATGTGTATAATGTGCCAATTATACACAAATTAAGAATATTAATAATGAGTAAATGGCAAGTGATGATGTGAGGTAAAAACACAATGGAAAAATGAAATCCTAAGTTCAAAATTGGTGAATGATGGTTTGGAAAATATATATACATAGAAGTTAAAAACACATAAATGACATGTTGCGGTCAACATACCCCCATTTCTAAAAAATGGGGACACTTGTCTTAAATTGTGCAAATTTATATCATAAATTTCAAAATTCATTTGATCAAAGTACCATTAGAATGTTTTTCACATTATATTTAATTGAAGATCATCCACACCTAATTTAGTTGGCACTTTTTTTCATAATTTTGAATTAATCTTGCCTAAAATTTCGAACATTTGATATTTATGTTTCAGGTCACAATTCCAATGGAGTCCATTTAGAATTAGCAATGTCTAGGTTTTATGATTTAATAATAATTTAATATTTTACTAGCCTTTGGTTTATTGAAATCAAGTTGAATTCATGTCTAATAAGCTTAAAACCCTAATTCTAATTATCCTAGCTCATTCCCTTTGAATTGAATACAAACTTGGTGAGAAAAATTTACATAGGAATGATTTATCATGCCTTGGACTTATCTTAATTATTATCCTAAGGTTTAGTCATGTTTATTAACATGACCAAACCTTAGTCTAAATTTTTTTATGCTTGGTCTCTTTATTTTCTTGAGCCCCTTTGTTCCCTTTTTATTTCCACATGGTCTAACTAACAATCGAGACCTTTTGTTATGTCTATAGACTTAGCCTAAAAATACTTGTCCTAAGACTTTATGCCATGTCTTGCTATTATGTGTGGGGTCCCCTTTATTATGTTTATAAATTAACTTAAGACTTTAGCCTAAATATTTATTCATAAGAATAAAAACATTAATCTAAGACTTTACTTAAGCTTTATGTTCCTCGAGGACTGACTTAAATATCATTTTTATTCACAAGATCAATGATCCATATTTGCCCAGATGAATGAGATCAATGGTGTAGGGTTAAAGTTGAAAATTCAAGACCCTGACCCTAAGCTAAGATTGAGAATCTTCTAAATATCAATGGTATTCATTTACTTAGGCTAAATTGATCTAATGGTATGTATCAAGTCAAAGATTCAATGAAGCCCTAGGACAAGTGTCAAAATCTCAATAAAAGAACACTTAATAGCTAATGGGATTTGACTTGACAGATCAAGATCCAATGGAATGTGTTTGATTGGATGAGGATGATCAAATAGAGTGTGATGAAAATTGAAAATTCAAGATGAATGTAGAGATGACACATGACATAGTTGTGGGACACAAATTAAAGCTCAGGCATATTTTAAAGATCAATGGTTTGAATATGAGCATATATATTTAGATTAATTGTCTATGGAGTAAGAGGTACAATTTGATAGATCAAGATTGATAGAGTGTGATTGATATGTTCAATCAAGATCAATAGTACAAGATTAATTTTGATAGTTTAATAAAGCTATAAGTGAATACAGAAGTCATAAGTGTCATAACTATGGGGAATGTAGTGAATAGTCAATGGCATTCAAGCTTTCAAATCAAGATTGATGGTCTTCATTTATCTGTGTAAGGATTATCCGATGGTGTGAAATCAAGTGGGAATTTTTAAAAAGATAGTGGTCATTTTTTAAATATGAATAAGTAGAATGTCATGAAAATTCCATATTAATGCCAGGGTGATGCCACATTAGAGCCACATAAGTATATTGTGCCAATTGGAAGATTTTATAGGCCCAAGAAATAAAAATCCATAAGAACATAGTCCAATTGGGATCTAAGTAATGAAGCTCATGCAAGTTCAGATAGTTGTTGCCATTGGAGCACTATAGAAAACCTTCAAAGATACCTAAGCACATATAGGAGCCCTAGTTTAGCCATTTATTCACCATAATCAAGTCAGAGAAGTTGAATAGTCATATATGTAAGGGTAATTCAATCTATAATTAAACTGCAATCTACTAGTGAGAAATTTAATAGAATTTTTATCCATGGTAGCTCATAAAGGCATTCCTATAAAATATGTGGAGCCTTACCCAACAAGATACAATAAAAAATATCTTAGTCACCCAATGGAAAAATTCAAGGGATAAAATGAAAGATTTGACCAACATCTTTATGGAAGATCAAATCCCTCATTTCAAAACCATTAGCCTGGCTCATCTAAAATATAGTTATGGAACTACTTGTAGACAAAATAAAAAGCTTTAACACAAGGTCTAAAATTTTGGAAAGCCTCCTTAAGGATGATAAATAACTACAAAATAGGATAGAATACTTGTTTGGGACCATGATCACCAAGCCAACTATATTTATCTCCATAAGCCTCATCATTGATGAATAGTTTAAATATAGAGCTAACTTGGTCATGTAGGAAGTGAGGACCAAGAACCAATGGAAATCTAGGATGGATATTATTAGAGTCATGGCTATGATTCTAACAACAATTCTTTTTATTGAAGATAGAAACATCAAAATGCATTAAGAAGGGAAGATAAAGACTATAATAGCTTGGCAGGTCAAATGAAAGAGCTCTTCATGAAACTAATTATCAACCTTGTACTAATTAAGGAGTGGCATCAGAGAGAAATGAAGACTTTAACAACACAAGGGTTCTAAAGATTAGTTGAATTAAGAATATTTTCCTATAGCTAAGCATTGTACATTTTTAAAATAGAATACTCTATTTGTAAAGGCATGTGTAGCTTGTAAAATGCATTGTCTATAGATTAGTCCATTGGAGAAAGTCTAGTGTATTCATAGAACATTTGTAGAAAGGATAACTATCATAACACTTGTACTTTTGTAATTGGATAAGACTAACCAACATACTTCCTTACATCTTATAAAAGAAGCATTGTCAATTGTAAAAAGGGGAGGGATATTTTTGAGCCTAAACCAATTATAACTTTTGTGAAATTAATATAAGTAATAGATTCTACAAAGTTTTTCCAAATTTGCTTGTCTTTTATTATCCTGACTTCTCTCTCACTTTTTTGTTTTGACTTCTATATTTGAATGGTTATTATGATTTTTTCATGTGTAAATTTGAATTTAGAGTTGTTAAATTGTGATAATGATAAGTTAATTAAAAAAAAATTGGTTCATTTTATTTTCTTACTCTTCTTGCATTTGGGATAATTTTGTTTGCCTACAAGGGTAAATCTTTAAAGTGAACTTAGTTCTTATTTTAATTATTTCCCACATTCCTTGGATGCTTGCTTGATGTGTGACAAGATTTGAGATTATGGTAATTCATGTCATACATTGTTTAAGTGCATACCTGGATCATATTTGAACTTTGTCATGATGTTTGGAATGAAGATCAACAACATCTCTTCCCTGCCTTACCTTTCCTTTTGCTTCTTTTTTAACTAGATCACTCTAGCTTAATTTTCATTATAAATATATTTCTTAGATAAGTATTTAGATTAGTTATTGATTATAATTCACCTTTCTTAGAATACTATACTTCATATTTTGCATAGATTAACTAGTTGTCCATAGTGGCTCCCAATAGATCACTTGTTCTGACTCTATTTCATCAAAAGATAACAGGATTATCATAACCTATAACTCATGCACTAAATTCTTAGAGTTAAAAAAAGAGAAATGTTCTTGAACACTCTAGGCACCTATGATACATATTTAGGCATCAATAGGAATGGTTCTTTTGGTGTATAAGGAGGGCCTAGTTTGATCTTTGTAGATTTGAAGTATCTTTGTTCATTCTTGTGAATTGTATTAAAATATTGGTGTAATTTTTGCACAATTTTGTCATTCTTTGCTCAATTATGTAAATATAATTAATATTCATGTTATTAGACCAATATTTATGTTTAATTATGGTAAATATAGATTAAAATTTGTTAATTCAATAGGTTTGAGGTTAGTAATAGTTGTTTTGATCAAATATTGATATATCCTTTACAAATTTGAGTTTATTTGAGATTAAGCGAGTAAAGATAAATCATACTTATGTGTTTGGATATATATTTCATCTAAATTAGTTAGATATTGTTGTCCTTTTTCATATTTTATATAAATATTTTCCAAATTTACTTAATTTTCAAGTTTGATCGTTGTTCCCTACAAATATAAGATTGACACATTGTTTTTCAAACAAGATTCAAAGCCCACAAGATAAAATTAACAAGAATATAAAAAAGGTAACATTAAGAGACTAGATAACCTCTAATTTCATTAGAAGTTCATAGGAGAACTAGGTGAGACAAATGTAATCACAAAATTCCAAAGTCTTTGCCATCTTCACTAATTTAGGGTGCTCTTGTGTTTGATCCCTATCAAGGTATGTTGGTTCTTCAATCAATGTGTCAGATGTGGTACTGTATACACCCTAAATTGGTTAAGAAACCACACATATGATGTATTTTCATAGTCATTTCATAGGAGACTCCAACTAGAGAATATGATCCTTGTTCACATTAGCTATGTCTTTGATTTAACTCATCTTGGTCTTATTTCATGCTATAGACACATTTTTTCTTATTTCCAATCACCTTGAGATTTTCAAATGATCATTCCACCTCAACTAGGTCAGATTTTACATGATAATTCCATCCCCCTAGGTCTTGAGCCTGTAGGATAGGAGCATCAAAATTGGACTATAGTGATGGACCCTAGAGTGTCCATTTCTAGCACTCATGGCATTTTTATCTCCAACAGTCAATTCCCCTCACTTAATGAGTCCCAATCCCTTCTTAGCTTCATCCTTAAGTTTTCCTAATGTTGACAAAATGCGAGAAAATTTCCCAAATTTTCAATAAATATTTTTCAATATAAAGGACTATACAAGGAATTTTATATCTAGCACTTACTACTTTGGCACAGTACATAATTAAAAATCAGTCAATAGTATAACTCAACATTCTACATTACACATAGAATTACATGCTTGATCAAGGAAGGGCCTAGGTGAAACTTAATTCTTGTATCTATCATGCACATTGATTATGCACAATCACTAAGGGAGAACTACATTTGATTTGAGACCCTAGCTTGAGGACAAATGTAGGCAATGATCAAGATAGTAGGGGTTATAGATCATGTAATCATACTTCCCCTAACCCAATTTTTCCCCCTTATGTTTTTTATGTATTTTTTGTTTCATACATTTAGATAGAACTAGGGTTTGGAATTTTAAATGGAACTACAATGAGCTTTGTTGACATTTAGCCTCAAAATTTTCATATACAGGCTCACACAGAAACAATGAACAAAACCCTGAGTCTCTGAGACAACAACGGTAGAAAAAGACTATAACACTAGACCCCAAGGTGTCTTATTCTATAACTCCTAACCTTTTACAAAGCAAAATCTAGATCCAGGTTCCTAACATATTCCTAGTCCTGTGCAGTAGATTTCAACCCCTAAATCATTCATTTCAGCTTATTTTTATAGATAAATTTATTTCTTTCTATATACAATTAATTTTATTAAATTGATCAAAACTTTTATTTTAATATATTTGATTGGATTTTTCCCCTTACTCTAGACCCTTAATTTTTTAGGAACTAAACCCTAATGTCCCAAAAAATAATAAAACATCTGGTGAACGTAACTTAATTTGAACAAATTTAAAACCCTAGGTACACTTAGGGTTTTTCCTTCAAATTTTGTGCACAAATTTAATTTTAAATTTATGATTTTTATATAATTTTTTTCATTAATTATATTCAAATTATTTTTATAATTTAAATTATTTCAATAATTTTTAAAAATTCTAAAACGCTAACCAAAAATCCTAGATTTCCAAACTAGGTTCTCAAACCCTAAGCCTCCCTCCCTTACAATTTGTAGAAAAATAGTTTGGAATTTTTTCAAATTGTTTGGAGTGTCAAAAATATTTTCAAATTCTAAATATTAATAGTTATTTTTAGCAAAATTTAAATTTCAAATTTCTGATTTGTGTATAAGTTTTTGTGCATTTATCTGATTCAAATATTGTTTTAAAATTTAAATTATTACAATTATTTTTAACAATTCTAAAACCCTAAACAAAAATCCCATATTTCCAAACTAGGTCCTCAAACCCCAAGCCTTCCTTGCAATTTTTAGAAAAATATTTTGGAATTTTTGCAAATTGTTTCGATTGTCAAAAATATTTTCAAACTTTCAATATTAGTAGTTATTTTATGCAAAAATTAAATTTCTAATTTCTAATTTTTGTATAATTTTTTGTGCATTTATCTTATTAAAATTTATTTTATAATTTAAATTATAGAAATAATTTTCAAAAATTCTAAAACCCCAATCCAAAACCCTAGATTCCAAAACTAGATCCTCAAACACCAAGCCTTCCTTGCAATTTTTAGAAAAATATTTTTGAATTTTTGTAAATTATTTTGATTGTCAAAAATATTTTTAAAATATCTATGTTATTAGTTATTATTTCATTCATTTTCTTAATATTACTTTTACATATTCTCTTTGGTGAAATAAATAAAATGGCCAGTAAGGCACTTCTTCCCTCTCATCCCATAGATCAATTTCTAAATTTTTCTCATCATTATAACAATGTGGAAAATGATTTCATTTACAATGAAGATAATTAATATTAATTTAATGAGGAATATGATGGTACATGCAAAAGTGACAGCGAAGAAAAATTAGATGCATCTTCTTCTCTCAAACCTATTTCTTTTATTCCTTCTTCTAAAGAAAATAATTTTGATAAATGATAAAGATACTTTTCACCTCATTCTCCTATGCATAATATACAAAATGAACAAGTTAGTAATGCACTTCTAAGTAAACCTTTCATTGGTGATAATTTTCTTCCATGTGAACCCCTCTCTCTCTCTCTCTCTCTCTCTCTCTCTCTCTCTCTCTCTCTCTCTCTCTCTCTCTCTCTCTCTCTCTCTCTCTCTCTCTCTCTCTCTCTCTCTCTCTCTCTCTCTCTCTCTATTTTGAACAATAATATAAATGCAATAAAATCAAATTGCCAATGCATAGTTCAAATGATGTATCTCATGTTCCTAACTCTACTTTGTCAAAAAAAATGTCTAAATTATAACTCTCTAACTCTTACTTCTCATACACTCCATCCATGGATAACATAGAAGCACATAATATTCCAAATTCACTTGATAAACTATTTCATATTAGAAAATAATTAAACTCTTCTCTTACACCTCTCCCTAGTGACATTGGAAGTGATAATGAGTATGATAGTGAACATGTAAATGAATATTAAAATGAGAGTGACTATGAAAAATATTTCATCTATGATAATGCATGGAATAATGATGATCCTTATGTACATAGTGAAGAATAAAATTCATCACATGTTTCTAACTCTTCTCTCACTCTTCCTCTCAAACATAATGCACTACCAAATGTTTGTTATACTTCTATGCATGATTCTATTTCAAATAATACACATGTTAATGATAACATCACATCTTCTACTCAATTAGAATGTGATTCACTAAAACATAAAGATACAAATGAGTCACCCAAGCCACCACTACTATAGTAGCATATATTTCTCATTTTTCACCTAAAGAGAATGGTAGCTAACATCCCTCTACCAAGGTCCAAATTACCATTACTCTAAAGGTTCAAGTGAGCACACCCTCTCTCTATGATCCAATTGTTAATTGTAGAATTCCCATGGTTAAAATTAATGATTAAATGAACCACTTCAAGATGCTAATATACCATCCCAAGAGATTATTTTTTGAACTCATGTAGTTGGTGAATTACAACACCAAGTACATCTTCTCACCTTGGAAAAAAATTATTATAAGTCTTCAATATATGTCAATGATTTACATGATAACGCTATTATAAAGACATTCATAAAATCTTCATTGCCTCAATTTGATGGAACTAGAAATCCATTTATACACCTTCAAACCTTTCAAAAGGCTTTTCCATCTCATGCAAGTCCTTTGATTCTATTGAAATTATTCTAGTAAACATTAGTGGGGGAAGCACATAATTGGTTATTTCATGTACTCCCCATTGGCTCCTTGCACACATATGATTAATTAGAGGAGGCATTTCTAAAATATTACATATCAAACATGGGTCTTTGTGTTACATATGAGAAACTTGCCACATTGTATCAAAATAATTTAGAGCTAGTTAGTGATTCTATCTTATGATTCAAGATGCACATGTTAAGATTTATCTATAAACTAGTAGATTTAGAGATTCAAAATATCTTTATTAAGGGGCTTCATCAACCTCTCTTTAACATCAATTATATCAGATAGAGTCTTCTTTCAATAATTTATGTTATACAGTTCTAGCCTTGGAAATGAAATTGGGATTGATTGAGGTAGATTCAATTGATTTAATTACTCTAGACTTCAAGTAGTACCTCCATCTATAGCTCCTAGAACATAACATCCACCATTTCCTAAACAAGATAAGAGACCTCAACTAGAAAAGCAACCGGTTATGAACAAAGAGCTAGTTTCTAGAGCATAACCTACAGTATGTACTATAGAGAACAACAACAAGGCACTATTATAGTTTGATTCAGAGTAAGATAGCCCATGTGCCATATTAACAACACTATAGATATGAGGTCAATCACATTACCTTCTAATCATCAATGAGATCCACATCTCTTACATAGATAGACACATCGTCCCTTTTTTAACTATGATCATATCCATAGACATAAAGATAATTATTTTTATGGAATTAGGGATTGAATTATTAGATGTGTTGATAATGGAATCATAGAATTTACATAAGGGGCATAGAGATCTCCTCCATCATATAGTCTGAGACCTTGTTCCTCCATGACTGAGTCATCCCAAGACATTCCTTTATAGGAATCATCAGTCACTCATCATGAGAATAATACGGGTTCTAGGATAAAACCTCATAGGAGATCTACTATTCCACCTATTCAGAAGGTTTGGAAACTAGTAAAATGAGAGAAACCTACATATATAACTATAGTCTGAGAAGTACATAGTGTAGTTACATATACATATCCATCATAGTCATATGCACCATAGAAAAGTATCACTTTAGAGAGATACTCATTAGGGCTGATATTTTTGGGTCATATCTCACATAGAAACCCACTAAAGTTAAGATTAGATGAACCTACATCATATATTATTATTATAGATAAATATTCTCTATGATCAAGCTTTTTAGGACCCATTTCATGTTGTAACCTACTATGATTGATATTAGATGAGCCACCATCACAAGTCTGAACTCCTTATCAAGATATTGCTTAGTCATATATATCACATCAGAGGCCATAGGGTACTATTTAATGCAAAAATATACTATGATTTTAGATAGATGATCCTTATTCATAACACATATCTTCAGTTGCACATCCAATAAGGTTACATTTGGTAGATTCTCCATGTATAGCTATAGTTAGAGCATAATAGATAGTATCAGATATAACATATGTTTGTACACAATATGAGTAGTATGGGCACTTGTTCATTTGACCATTAGGGTTCAAATAGATAAATAACACACATTCATACTGACATCAATTCATATCTTTACTTAGTGGGCAAAGATGGAGCCAAAAGTCTAGCCTTTGTATTCTTGAGCCACTCTCATGGGATTGAGCATATAATGCTCTCTTGCATCCCCTTATACTAACAACTAACATTCCTAGTTATAAATAACCATCCCCAACTAAACCAACTTATCCAACTCCTGACCTGACTAATATCCTATTTTTCCAATCTTAAACTAATTCACTTTATCAAAATAATTCAGTAATTATAAATCTAACAATTGTTTTACTCACATTTGATTACAAGTAAAACCTAACATCACACTTGGACATATCATGAATAATCAAATCACATCCCAAAATTTTATCCTATCAAACATACGTAACCTCAAAATAAATATCAAATTAGCTACTTCTAAATCAACTAGTTATAATAAAAATACTAGTATATTCCAAAATCCATAACATAATACACATGATTCAAAATAAAATAAAATATCCATTTATATATCAAGTTTTCAAAACATATACATTATATAAAATATAATTAATCATGAATGGGCATCAATCCCTCACTCCCAATCTCACTCTCTCCTCTAGTACTAGTCCCATAATCTAACCTAGCACTCGATAACACCACACCTCCTCAGCTCTTGAATGCCTCTTATAATGATTCTCTCACTCCATTAGTTGACCATGCTTCTCATGCAAGTCTATATATCACCTTTGAAGCTCTATGTACTCATCCATAATCCTCATATTCACTAATCCAAAATTGGGTGGAGGCATTCTACGCCTATCTAGCTCAGCCCTCAGCTCATCTCTCTCTCCCTCTACTCTAACATATGTAACTATCACTATCGTATCTCTATCAAAAAAATGAACATGAAAACTGACTATAATTATCACTCACTCTATCAAAACCTTCTCTACCATGTCATTAGGTACATGTCATGTAATCTCTCAAAGTGTCGACTCAATGATGGTCTCCTAATACTTATCATCTCCACTTCCTATCCTAGTCTGTGATTCATCCTAAGAACCTCCCACTCCACCTACACATAAATTACAACACTAAATTATATATATACTTTCAAATCAAACTAAATAAGCACACACTTGTACATAATTCAAATATATATACTTCTTTCCTCCTATCATCTAGAATGATGTAGGATCCTCATACTCAGGAGCATCCCCTCCATCAACAAGATACAATTAAGTCCACCAATTCCTAGCCCACCATGTGGTTTATGTCTCTATACATCCAACATCATATACATTAAGAATATCTATATTTGTATCCTACAAATCCAAAGGTAATGGTGCTAACTCAACCTTAGTAGGCTTAGCATGATCTCCTACCTCACTAGTGCCCATGCACTCCTCACCCATACCCATACTACTAGGGGAACATCTTGTGTTACCCCAAACTATCTAGTCATGTAGTCATACTAAAATCACTCATACACTCCAACCTAGTGGTCATGTATCTAACAACTAACCCTTATATACCACAATTTCACTCTATCCTTAGCCCACCTAGGAAATACTTTGTAGGGCTTCCATATGATATCATGAGCCACAAATATATCTAAAATTCATCTATAATGATCAATCCTAAGAGATTATATAGCCAATATACTTTTCCACTACTCTCTAAATGGATGTGGATGTGCCCGCTCTAGCCTAGGTAATCTAATCGATTGTATAACTGCTATGTGCTCATAATCCCAATAATGCAATAGGTAGTTGCACTCAGACTACCACTAAAGGGCTCCTATGTGAACCTATAAAGATCCTTATATAGTTGGGTAAGCATAGTCCTACCCCATGAGAACACAATGCCATATACCTCTAAACTACACATGATCCTATGCATCTTAAATGCAATCGACACTCCACTCCTATTCACAACAACAAATAAGGCCAACAACATGGCCAACCACTTTTATAGGTGAAAAACACTAGATTTTACTATAAATAATAGTATCACATCACTATCACTACCTCTCTAATGTATACCTAAAAGTACACCAATAAAATACAAGGATGCACAATCAATAGTATTAGTACCCATGTTATCCTATAATGCCACCCACTGACCACTAACTGATATATGAAAAATGTGATACACATCCTCCAATAGCATAGTAATATCCCCTATATGAAGCTAGAAACTACATGTATCTACATTCCACCTCTCACATAAGGTGGTAATCAGATATATATCCCACTATACTATTCCTAGGTCATACACATGACCATATCTTACCCTATACATGATAGCTCTCTCATCAATAAATGATGGTAAAAACCATAATATCTCCATAACCTAACCCTTGTAGAACTCTCTCATCTTCACCTCACCCTAAAAACACCAAAGAATAACTTATATATTAGTCCATAATGACAAATCACTAACCAAGTGAAAATAACAACACTTAACCAATCAACATCTTAAAAAACCAAGCCTTAAGGACAATAGTGTTGGGTACAAGATAGTAGCACTGGATAGGAGTGTTGGACCCTAGATAATAGCAATAAAACTAAGATAAGAGTACTAACTTGAGGCTAAAAGCACTCAAACTAGTCAAAATTTTTATAGGACTCTTAAAAAAACTAAAAAATTACCAAAATAGGCTTCAAAATAGACACAAATTAAGCATTAAGATTACTCACTAGGATAACATCACCACTAGCCTCCATCTGGCTTGACAACTACTCAAACTGGGTCACGATAGGTGCTCATTTCTTCAACATATCTCTTACTCTAGAGCTCCAAATCTCAACCTAGTCAATATGTAAATGAATTGAGAATTAGTCCAATTTCCTATATCAAACAACTTTTTCATTCAAATCAAAATACCATTTTCCCCATAACTTGAACCCTGTAACTCTATTTTACAAACCATTTTCTACCATGAAATCATGACAATGATATCTTCAACATAATGCAAGATTTGATCTCTTACTACCTCATCTACCTACTATGGCACAAACATATTTATACCTACACTATACCTAAACACACATATTGATCATCACCAATCAAAACTTGTTCTAATTTCAACAACTTAGTCTAATCAATCAAACAACTTTTCAATCAATTCAAACTATACCAATCTTATTTCTATCATTACACCACTAGTCATCACTTTTAGCTCAACCTCCTCTATCATAAATTTTATCCCTCTACCCAAAGGGGGGCATAATCATACTATTCCCTACACTTACTCAACATACCCACCCACCCTCATAAGTGGACACACCATAGTTCTTACACATCTAATAGTCAGATTATCAGATTTAGCTCAGATCGGTCAAAATATATAGTGATTCAGATTACATGGGTCACTAATCATTACTCAAGATATTCAAGGGGATACACCTTTAGTTTATAGATATACAAACTATTTATATATAGTGGTTCAGATCATATATATCCACAATGATTTTAGCTTATAAATACATAGACTATTTAGATACAATGTTTCAAAATATATGGATTCATAGTGACTTTGATACAAATTCAGACTTAGATACCAAATTTATGGGTATGTACATTATTACACATCTCACACATACATATTCATATAGCATGACAAACTTATAGGACCAAATAACAAATTATAGGCACAATGTCTTGATCTCTAGTTTTGTACATAGGGCATGGCATGATAGATCATATCACATGTGGTTATACAGATTACTAGATTATACATACACATAAATCACATACTAGATTTTGTGTATGGAATATATTTTCATGCTATTCATCATCTAGGATTTTACAAATAGAATGTAAATACATACCATTCTTCTTACACCTAGAGTTTCAAATTACAACCAACTATACCCAAGTTGTCACTAGGTTGGACCATACTATTAAATATGGAGCCTATTTCACCCCTAAGGTAAAAATAAAATTACTAGGGAATTTTTAACATACATTTTTTACTTTCATGAATGGTGGGATGCATTTTTGAGTGTGTTAACCACTTTCCCCACTTTTGGCATAATTTATGGAGAAGTGGGTGTGATCTAAGGTGTTGAGAGAATCGGGGGATTATGTGGTTGAAACCTCCCTTATTTTTTCCTTATATTTTGGGGATATGGTTATCTCTATGGTTATGGCACATTTTTCAAAGGATTTTGAAAAGTATAAATAGGGGTGAGGCATAACACATTATTCATTGCATTTTGCATCTCATTTTGAGCTCTATAATTCTCTCTTCAGTTGATGTGATCAGGTTTGAGGTATAGCTTAGCATCTCAAGAATTCTGGTGTGAATTTAGGTTGGATAAATTTATCTTTTTAAGAGGTTTTTTGTTGATAATTGTTTTGTAATATTGTTTATAATATTATATAGATCCTCTCGGTGGACATATCCCATATTGGGTGAACCATGTTATATCAGTGTTATGTGTGTTTTTTCTTATATCTAAATTTTATTCTATATGTCTCTACTACTATGATTTTGAAGAATTAATTCTATGTTGTATTTTATTGCATAATTAATCACCTACTCCTAACAATTGGTATCAGAGCTAGATTTAATGGTTTTACTAAAGTGGTGAATCGTAGGGAAATATATTAGCTTGAGTAGGAGCTATGGAAAAAAATCATAGATCTATAGTTTAAAATTTTAATGAGAAAAATTTTAGATTGTGGAAGATATAGATGGAGGATAAATTTTTTTATAAGGATATTCATCACCCTTTGATGGGGAAAGTAGGCCAACCTTCGATTCTGGATTAGGTAGATTGGAATTTGCTCAATAGGAAAGCATTAGGAGCCATATAGCTGTGTCTTGCATCTTTGGTTGCCTTCAATATTGTAGAGGATATGACCACATTTGGTTTGATGAATAAATTATGGGAGTTTTATTAAAACCCCTCTACCTATAATAAAATATTTTTGATGAAAAGGTTAGTTAATATGAAAATATCTAAAAATAGTTTTATAGCTGATCATCTAAATGATTTTAATATGGTTGTGAGTATGTTAACTTCTGTTGGTATTAAATTTGAAGATGAAGTTAACGATTTATTGATTTTATGTCCTTACCTAATATTTGGGATAGCCTAGTTATGGTTGTGAGTAATGTCATCCCTGCTAAGGGAAGTTTAATGTGTGAGGATGTTATAGGTGTGATTCTTAGTGAGGAAATGTGAAGGAAGAGCACTGAGGAATCATCTTTAGGGAATGATTTAACCATAGATACTAGAGGGAGATAAAAGGATAGAATCAAATAAAACTATGTAAATTTAAAGGGTCAAGCAAGATCTAAATCTAGAGCCAAGATGGTGTGCTAGCACTATGAGAAATGTAAACACACAAAGAAGGAATGTTGAGAACTTCAGGACAAGAAGACCAAACATGAGGTGACCAAGGAGGTAAATATGACAATAGGTACTATTGGTTAGGATGCTTTAATTATTTCCTTGGATAATGTTTTTGAATATTGGATATTATATTCAAGGGCTTCGTTTCATGCCAGCCCACATAGGCATTATTTTAATGATTGTATTGAAGAAGATTTTGGACATGATCTTGGTGATGTTAAACCATGAAGTATAGTAGGGAAAGTTTATGTTCAGGTGAATATGTAGAATGGGAACACATGGCTACTAAAGATGTCAGACATGTTCCATAGTTAAGGCCTCATTTAATATCAATGGAGAAATTAGATAGTGAGGGTTTTTTGGTGATCTTTATAACAAACTCTTCAAAAGTTACCAAGGGTGATCTTGTGATTATGAGAGGTAAGAAAATTGGAACTTTGTATTTGACTAGTAGTGTTGATCACTATAATTTAGTTCATTCAAATGAAGATGCAACTTTTTAGTACTACAAGCTTAGTCATATGAGCTATAAGGGAATAAATATCTTAAAATACAAGTTTCCTAGATTTAACTAGGTTAATTTGGATTTCCATGATGATTGTGTGTATGAGAAGTAGAAGTGAGTTAAGTTCCTAAGGGTTGGACGTATGAGTAAAGATAATAAGTTGGATTTGGTTCACTCAGATATATGGGGGCTAGCTTAGGTATCTTCTATTGGTGGTTTAAATTATTATGTTACATTTATTGATGATGTAACTAGGAAATTTTGGGTTTATTACATTAAGAATAAATCTAATGTATTTGAAACATTCAAGAGGTGGAAAGATTTTTTTGAGAATGAAATAGGTCTCAAGTTTAAATGTCTCAGGTTGGATAATGGAGGTGAGTATGTAGAAAAACATTTGATGATTATTGTTCATAGAATGGAATTTGTAGGCAAAGGATGGTTATAGGGACACCATAAGAGAATGGAGTGTTAGGGAGGATGAATAGGACAATCATGGAGTGTGTTATGAGCATGAGCTTGCATTTAAGGTTACCCTTAATGTTTTGGGTGGAAGAAGTTAGCACAATGGTATATCTAATTAACAGAGGACCTTTAGTGTCTTTAGATGAAGGCAGACTTTAGGATGCTTGGTCTAGTAAGAAATTTTATTATTATTTTCTTAGGGTCTTTAGATGTGAGGCATTTATTCATGTTTCCAAGAAATATAAGACCAAGTTAGAGGATAAGGCTAAGAGATGCACCTTTATTGGTTATGGTGAGGTTGACTTTGGTTTTTGGGTTTAGAGTCTTAGAGACAAGAAAAAAAATTAGTCTAGGGATGTTGTCTTTAAATAAAAATTCATGTGTAAGTATTAGTTGTAGGAATAGGAAAAAAATAATACACAATGTTGTATGATATTAAAAATGGTAAGGTATCCAAAGAGATAGTTCAGGAACCTCCTACATAGGAACCCCATAATATTATATTAAGAAGGTCTTCTAGGGTAAGAAGAGCTCTTGAATTTTTTTTCCCCATATTTGAGTTATTTGTTACTTAATGATAGTAGAAAACTAGAATGTTTTGAGGAAGCAATGTAGGTGAATGCTAGGAAGAAGTGGGAGCAAGCCATGGAAGAGGGGCATAGTTCTCTCATGGAAAACTAGACATGGGATTTGGTGAAGCTACCCAATAGAAAGAGAGCATTGCAAAACAAGTGTGTATATAAAATCAAAGAAGATGATGAAGGAAAAGGTACAAGGCCTAGTTGGTGGTCAAGGGGTTTGCATAAAATAAAGGTATTAATTTTGATGATATTTTTTCTCCTATTGTTAAGATGACTTTCATTATAACCATGATTGGTATAATTACAGTAGAGGATTTATAGTTATAGCTAGGTGTGAAGACTATGTTCCTTCATGGTGATTTGGAGGAGGAATTATATATGGAGCAACCAAAAGGTTATTATATCAAAGGAAATGATAAATTGGTGTGCAAAACTAAAGAAGAGCTTGTATGGCCTGAAATAAGCTCCATGACAATGGTATAAGAAGTTTGAAAATTTTATGTTGGAACAGGATTACTATAGGTGTCATTCTGACCATTGCTTGTATTTCAAGAGATTTGAGGATGGTAATTATATTATCCTATACTTTTATGTAGATGACATGTTAGTTTTAGGAAAGAACATGAAATAGATTCAAGTACTCAAGAATCAACTTGGTGATTCCTTTTATATGAAGGATTTAGGTACAACAAAGCAAATATTTGGTATGAGGATAACTCAGGGCATGAAGGAGAGGAAGCTGATTTTATCCCAATAAGAGTACGTGAAGAAATTTTTGGAGAGGTTTAGTATCTAGGATGCTAAGATGGTTGGGAATCCTTTGGTAAGCCATTTTAGATTATCAAAGGAGTAGTGTCCCAAGATAGAAGAAGAAAAGTTAAAGATTTCCAAAGTACCTGACTCATCAGTGGTTGATATCCTAATGTATGATATGGTTTTTACTAGGATATGTATTTCCTATGTAGTGGGAGTAGTAAGTAGGCACATGAGTAATCCAAGTTATGAGCACTAACATGGAGTGGAATGGATTATTTGATATTTGAGAGGAACCATGGATACAACATTGTGTTTTGGTGGATTAGAAACCACTTTACATGGTTATGCAGACTTAGATATGGTTTGGGATGTTGATACTAGGAGGATTACAATAGGTTATATATTTAATATCAGGGATACAATAGTTAGTTGGATTTCTATGATAGAAAATGTTATGGCTTTATCAACCATAGAGGCTGAGTATGTTGCTACTATAGAGACTAGCAAGGAGATGATTTAGTTACAATAGTTACTTAATGTGTTGGGGCATAAGAAATAAGTTGGGAGATTACATAGTAATATTTAGAGTGATATACATTTAGCCAATAAATCCATTTTCCACTCGAATATGAAGCACATATAATTGTTGTATCATTTCATCAGGACAACTTTTGAGTTAAACATGGTGAAGCTAGAGAAGATAAATATGAGCTAAAATATTATGGATATGATGACCAAGGTAGTCACATTATAGAAGTTGAGGTTATGTTCATCTTTTTTTGGTCTTTATGAAGATCATGGAGGAGTGTTAAATTTTGTTCAAGGAAAAACAAACTCTAAGTGGGAGATTGTTAAATATGGAGCCCGTTTCACCCCTAAGGTAAAAACAAATTACTAGGGAATTTTTAACATGCATTTTTCACTTTCACAAATGGTGGGATGTATTTTTGAATGTTTCAACCACTTCCCCCATTTGGCATGTTTTGTGGAGAAGTGGGTATGATCTAAGGTGTTGAGATAATTTGAGGATTATGTGGTTGAAAACTCCCTTATTTTTTGCGTTATTTTGTGGGGATACGATTATCTCTATGGTTATGGTGCATTTTTCAAGGGATTTTGAAAATTATAAATAGGGGTGAGGGGTAACACATTATTCATTGCATTTTTCATCTCATTTTGAGCTTTATAATTCTCTCTTCGGTCGATGTGATCAGGTTTGAGGTGTAGCTTAGCATCTCAAGAATTTTGGTGTGAATTTGGGCTAGAGAAATTTATCTCTATAAGAGTTTTTTTGTTGAGAGTTGTTTTGTATTCTTGTTTATAATATTATAGACAGCCTCTTGGTGGATGTAGTCCATATTGGGTGAACCATGTTATATCAGTGTTATGTGTGTATTTGCTTAGATCTAATTTTCTTCCATATGTCTTTACTATTGTGATTTTGAGGAATGAATTTCATGTTGAATTTTATTGCATAATTAATCACTTATTCCTAACACATACAGTCATCTTTATTAGTAGGTCCATTTTATTACCTAGACCTAGACTCCATGAGTTTATACAAGATAGAGGATAGACATTGTTTTTGGGCCTCCAAGCATTTCTAAGTTCTAGTTCAGATATTCAAAGTGGGGGGAATGATTATTTTATTCTTCACAGCATATGGATTCTATACAAACATTCTATATCACATAATTTTATGTGGGATACAGGATAGACATTGATTTTGGGCCTTTGAGCATTTCTCATTTCAATCAAATTTAGTACAGGGGAAAGCATTGCCTTCCTTCTCCATGTTACATGAATTTTAATTTTAGATTTAGTATAGAGGCATCCATTTTAGGGATTCTATTAGGTGTGGACCTTGATTATATTTAAGGATTAGAGGTTAAAATTTTGATGTTATTTTAGCTAGGTTTTGGATCCCATTCTTTGTATCCCTAATGGTGCAGGGGGTTCAGAGGCTGTGTACCCTAATGGGGGTTCAAGGGAAATTCCCTTGAAGTGAAAATTTTATTAAAATTTCCTTGTAAAATTATAATTTTGTAGTCAATCTAGGCCATTGATTAAACATTTCTAGATCTGATGATAGATGTTATGTTTAGGTGTTTTTCACCCAAAAATGTATTGATACATGGCAGAGATGAAAAAAAGGATATGGTACATAGAGAGAGAGGAGGTAGAGAAGGTAGAGAGGTGTAACAGGTTTTGTTGTAGGATTTATTTCTCCCTTATATTGTGAAAAATAATATACTAGAAAATTTTGGTGGATGTAACCCATCTTGGGTGAACCATGTTAAATATGTGTCTCCTATTTTGTGCATGTTTATGATTATTTTTTGTATGTTTAATTGATTTATTTTATAATTTCTCTTGTATGTGATTTGGGGATAAATCTATGTTTTATTTTATCCTAATAGATTCCTTCTTTATCCAAGCACTATTCACCTCTCCATCTACTTCCCTAGCCAAAAAGTGAGTTGGACTCTTTACAACACATTCATCTCCATGAAGGTAGGTTTAGGTACTCATTCCCTTCTTTATTTTACTCTAGTACTTCATTTCATTTCATCACTAGAATAAAAGGGGATAAAATGTATACACCCTAAATTAGTCAAGCAACCACACATATCATGTCTTTCTAAAGCCTTTTCATAGGAAACTCTAATTGAAGAATATAAGCCTTGTTCACTTTAGCTATGTCTTTTGTTTTACTCATCTTGGTCTCATTTCATGCTCTAGACACCTTTTTTCTTATTCCCAGTCACCCTGAGCTTTTCAAATAGTCATTTCACCTCAGCCAAGTCATATTTTCTATGTTAACTCCATCCCCTTAGGTCTCTAGTCTATAGGATAAGAACATCATAATTGGACTATAGCGTTAGACCCTAAGGTGTCTATTTCTAGTGCTCTTATCTAATGACATTTTTAGCTCTAATGGTTAGTTTCCCTCACTTAATAAGTCCTAATCCCTTCTTATCTTCTACCGTAAGGTTTATTAATTTTGACCAAATTCAAATAAATCTCCCAAATTTGAAATAAAGAGTCTCATATATAAAGGACTACATAAGGAATTTTATATCAAGCATTTACTACTTTATCACACTATATAATTAAAAATCAGTCAATAGTATAGCTTAGTATTTTACATCACACATAGACTTGCATTCTTGATCAAGAAAGGGCCTAGGCAAAATTTTATTCTTGAATCTACCATGCACGTTGATTATGCACATTCCTTAAGGGATAACTACATTTGATCTGAGACCCTAGCTTGAGAGTTAATATAGGTAGAAATCAAGGTAACAAGGGTTCTAGATCATGAGATCATACCTCTCCTAACATAATTTCCCCCTTTATGCTTTTGATGTATTTTTTATTTTGTGTGTGTCAATAGACCCAGGGTTTGGATGTTAAAATGGACCTACAGTGACCTCTATCAACATTTAGCTTCCAAAATTTCATAAATAGGCCCACACAGAGATAGTAGACAAAACTTAAAAAACTCAAGTCTCTTGGATAATAATGATAGAAAATGACTATAGTGATAGACCTCAGGGTGTCCTATTCTAATGTCCCTTTATTTTTACAAAATGAAAGCTAGATCTAGGTTCTTGACATCTTCCCATTCCTGTGTAGCAAATTTTAACCCCTAAATCATTTATTTCAGCCTATTTTTCTAGATAAGTTTATTTATTTCTATATGCAATTAATTTGATTAAATTTATTACAACCTATATTTTAATGTATTTGATTATATTTTCCCCTTACATCAAACCCTTTATTGTTTGGGAACTAGACTCTAGTTTCCCAAAAAATAATAAAATAGGTACATGACCTTCCTCATCATCCTGAAAAGTATTTGCCAACATTTAGTCCTAGTGGTATTATAACCACTAAATAACACATTAAGAGTTTAAAATATAATTTAAGATTATTGAATTTGTATCATGAATATGTATCATATGAATTATTACTAAACCTTCTTGAACACTATATTACCAGTTGAGTTGATTTTAACAATGTTTTCATTGATCAATTTGGTAAAATCATTAGTCCTTGTGTCTTATGCCAGAAGTTCACCATAATGAAAAGAGATGAAAATAATTCCATAAGATATTTCAATTCTAAATTACAAAATATGTTTAGTAGGACCATATCTCCTTACAAACTTGATGAGGCTTTAACTTTAGAAATCTATATGAATGTCTTAGATCCCATGACTTTTATGTTTATAAAGAGATATATTAGGCCCATGAATACATAAGCTTTAGCTTATATTGAGGCTGAAATCATTAATGAATAGATGTAACCCCAAATTAAATTGGCATACTCCATTCCCAATATCAATCAACATTTATCTATTTTGAATGTCATTCCCAATACCAACCAAAATGTGCCTACCCTAAACCAACCTCTAGTCTTGAACCAACCACCTTTGAGGCTGCACATCATACTCAAAACTTGGTATCCTTGAATAATGTTTCCAATAGATATCATTCATAGGATTATAAATATTTAATGCTTATAGATAACAATAATACTCAAGTTCATAATTTTGGGGCACCAAATAATGAGAGTGACTATATCCTCAAAATGGTTCAAAATCTTAGCACTGACTTCCTTCAGTTGAAAAATAAAGTAAAAAATATAGGAGAGAGATCTATTAGGTTTTTTTCCTTTCAAAGGTTCAACATTCCCACTATTATGTTTTAGAATGATAGATACTATAATAATAAGAAAAATTATCCATCTACTAGCAAGAATGTGTCTTATATAAATCTTGTTGATGTTTCTTTGCATGACTATTGTAGAGTTCATTGCACTTCTAAGCATGGGAAAATAGATTGTGTTGAAGTTTTTAATGTTTTTTAATAATTTAAAGAAGAGTTATATACTTTTAAAGTTGTCTCTAATAAGGATTATAATGCAGGTACATCTAGTTCTTCAAGGCCATCTAGATTGTCTAACTCAAATCTTATGGTGGAGACATTTGAGTTCCATTTCTAAGAGGACAATGAGCCTAAGGATATTTTTGAAGAGATTCATGTTTTTCAATAATTTTTGAAGAAGACTTATCATCTAATAAATAGGGAGTATAATTAACCATTGACCACTTCAACTCTTATGAATAACTTTGACACTCCTCCTTATACTACATTACGTAATAATCCAAAGCCTGCTAAGAGAAGTACATATAAACCCAATGCTAATTTATATAATTATTCTAATAGGAATGGATATAATATAGTAGAGGACATGAAAAGTACCAAAGCCAACATTACCTTGCATGAGTTGACTTAGATCATAGAACAAAGGGATCTATTATTAGAATCTTTATCTAAGAAACCTAGTAAGTCTCAAAAGTATACAAATGCTAACATTGAAATACAAAAAATTAAGGTAGATGTTCCACCTTTATTATTTATAGTCAACATATTTGGTAAGGTAGATGCATAATTATTTGTTATATTCTAGTGCATTTGCAAATATTATGCTTGAGGGTATTTGTAAGCAATTAGGTTTGACTCCCATTAAATCTAATAGAGTTGTAACTCAATTAGATAAACCAAGATTCAAAGTGATTGTTGAATTATTGAATGTTCACATACAATTACCTCAAATCCAAGGATCCAATAGTTCATTGATATCTAAGTGGTGGACATCCCTGATGCTTATGGGATGCTATTGAGTAGAGATTGGACTAGGAGCTTGAATGGTTATATGTCAACAGACTATTCACATATGTGGTTACCTTGGAAGGGAGTCCCAAAACAAATAAAGATAGAAAGAGAGTCCAAAATGAAGCATATGATCATTGAGTATAATGCAATCAATGAGAGGGTCACTATGGTTAACTCAAATCTGGGTGTTTACACTCTTGACACCACAAAAGTATGTAACTATAAAAATTCTCATGTTATGCCTAGATTATGGAAGCTTTATTTTGAATGTGTTAGATATAAATTAGGTTCTACAGTAGGAGTGGCATTAATCAATCCCATTGGGAAATAATACAATGAGTCTTGCAAACTTTAGTTCTCATGCACCAATAATTTGGCTGAGTATGAAGCACTTATTCTTGGATTACAATTTGAAATCAAACATGAGGTCAAGGAACTATTAGCTTTTGGTGATTCTAAACCAATAGTTAACCAGGTCAAAAGTAAATATCAATGCAATTTTTCATATCTTAAGAAGTATAAATGTAGAGTGTGGGACTTAATTGAATTTTTTGATGCTTTCAACATTATGTCAATCCCTAGGGAATAAAATAAGGCTATTGATGAACTTGATTAAACTAAGACTAACCTCATGCTTGATCAAAGTTATAAGTTATATAACCTTACAATTGAATTAATCCCATGTCCCTTAGAGCCAGATAATGTCAACCATTTTTAAGTATTCAGTGATGATCAATAGATCATAGACTTCATGACTAGTTTAGGATTACCTGAAGGTCAAATTATTGATGAAGCTAGTGAAGATGCCCTTGATGATGATGAATTTGAAACTAAGCTTGATAATAAGGTTATTCAATTGAATTACAATAAGATTCCCAAAGGCATGATTGTCTTAGAGAGACTATTTGACATAGAGAGACTAGCTGAGACTATTAAGATTCCTAAAGTAAATGGGAAAGATTATAATGTAATTAATCTTGGACTTCAAGATCAACCTCATCTGGTTAATATTAGTATATCTTGTACAATAATTGAGTCCAAAAGAGCCAAAGAATTGTTAACCAAATATAAATATGTCATAGCATGGTCCTATGAAGACTTAAAGATCTTTGATCCAAAGCTCATAATGCATATCATACCTTTAAAGGAAAACTACAAACACTTCAGACAAAAGCATAGGCATATCAACCTAATCATAGAACCACTGATATACAAAGAGATCAAGAAGCTCTTAGATGCCAAGTTTGTATTTCCCATTAAGAACTCCACTTGGGTATCTAACTTAGTACCATTAAGGAATAAAAATGATGAAATGAGACTCTGCATTTATTTTATAAATATAAATAGAGAATCTAATAAAGATAATTACCCCTACCTTCTCTTCACTGAGTAATCTAAATTATTTCTAGCTCTCCCATGATGTCTTTTTCTGATAGATTTTTATGGTATAATCAGGTGCTAGTGAACCAAGAAGAAAAGATGAAAATTGCATTTACTACTAAGTGGGGCACCTTTGCCTACAAAAGAATGCCATTTGGACTTATAAATGTAGGGGCCACTTTTTAGAGGGCTATGAATCATGATTTTTAAGGTCTTTTGGGTAAGTACATTATCATATGCATGGATGATTTGACTATATTTTCCAAAAATAGGGAGGATCATATTATGCACCTACAACAGGTATTTGAATGATGCAAAAGGTATGGGATTTTTCTCAACCAAAAGAAATGTAATTTTTATGTTACTAAGGAAAATTATTTGGATATGTTATCACTAAGGAGGGAATCTCTATAGACCCTGATAGAGTAGATGCAATATCTAATTTATATCCCCCTAATAGTAAGATTCAAGTCATTCTTTGGTAAGATAAACTTTGTAAGAAAGTTCATTTCTAGTTTTTCAAAAATAGTGAGACCTTTTAATGACATGGTGAAGAAAGAAACTAAGATCACTTGGAATGAGGAGACCAAGAAGGATTTTAAATACATCAAATAGTAAATTAGATAAGCCCTAGTCCTGATAGCTCTAACTTTACTAAATATTTTTATCTTTACTCCTTTACTTTAGATCATACAATAGATGCAATTCTAACTCAGAAGATAGATGGATGTGACCATCCAATAACTTTTATGAGCACTAACCTTAAAAAATTTTAGTTAAACTACTCCTTGATTGAAAAATAATCATGTGTTTTGGTCAAGGTAGTGAAAAAGTTCATGTATTATATCCTTAGATATAAGGTACATATAATACTACCAGTCCCTACCACTAATCTCATGCTAAGTCAAAATGAACTAAGAGAAAGGAGAGGTAAGTAGATGTATGTTCTCCAATAATATGATCTAAAGATGAAGATTATAAAGTTGGTGAGATTCCAAGGTTTAATTCAGTTAATTACTAATACTAATCCCAAACTGAGTGTTATGTAGGTTGATCAACAAATATTTCAATCCATTGATTAGTATGATCTTATTGTTCACCTATTGATCAATGGATATTGTCTAATAGGGTTAAGTAGGGAGAAAAAGAGAGCTTTAAGGCTCAAAACAACTCATTATCTGTTTAAGCATGGAGTGATGTATAGGAATAAATTTGAAGGAATTTACTTGAGATGTGTCTCCAAGAGTGAATCAGTTGAGATCATGAACACCTTCCATGAAAATATAGGAAGTGGACATCGATCCAAAAGCACTACATCCCACAAGATCCTTAGAGCTAGTTATTACTAGCCTACAATCTTCAAGGATGCTCACAATCATGTGAGAGAATGCCACTCATGTCAAGTATTTAATAATAAATATCCCAAGGCATCTATATCACTAAGATTAATAATGATTGATAAACCCTTTCACCAATGGGGACTAGATTTTGTGGGGGTTATTAACCCCAATTCCTCTACTGGTCACAATTATGTTCTAACTGATACTGACTAATACACAAGATGGATTGAAGTATTGGAAAATAAATAGTGTGGGACCAAAGAGGTGATCAAATTTTTAGAAAAAATCATATGCACAAGGTTTGGGATACCTATATCTCTAGTCTATGATAATGGATCTACTTTTATATCCATTAATATGATAAAATGGGAATATGATATCGATATTATCCTCAATTTATCATCAAACCATTATCATTAAGGTAATGGAGTGCCTAAATCAATAAATAAGAACTTGATGAACTCCATAAATAATTCTAAAATTGATAAACTGAGAACATGGCACAAGCTACTCAAGTATGCCCTTTGGTCAAATAAAACTAGAGTCAAACAAGCTCTCAAAGTATCACCATTATTACTATTTTATGGTCAAGAACCCATCTTTCCCATCACCCTCAAGCTTCCAGTATATAGGTTCATGTAATAGCACATGGAGGAGGACCAAGAATTTGCAATGTTAAGGTTGATGGACATCATACAGATGAAAGATGCAAAAGAGAAGGCTTTTGCCAACTTTAGTAAACACCAAACCATATTCAAGAGGTGGTTTGACAAAATTTCAAAGATAAAGGTGTTTATGAAAGGAGGCTTAATTATTGTTTGGGATAAGGCATCTGAGCCCAAGAGTAAACATGGGAATTTCACACCTTTATGGATGGGTCCCTATCAGATTGTTGAGATAATTGGAGATAATACTTTCAAACTAAAAGACTTATAAGGAGAAGATTTCACACTTCCCACCAATGGGAAGTACCTTAAGAACTAATTCTTTGTTGTCACACCAGGAGTCTTCATGGAATGAACTATAAGACTAGTTAGATTTAGTGTAGGTATGTTAGTTTAGTTTCTTTCATGTTCCTTTCCTTCTTGTCCCTTATTTGTACATAGTTTTTGTATATATTTGTTTTCTTATTTCTTTTGATTTCTATTGGTGTGCTTCATGTTTGGTTTGTTTGATTTCTTTACTTTTCTTCTTGATTTCATTAAGTTCTTTTAGATAGCCCTCATTTCAAGACGCATATGATTTCTTAAAAGAAAATCCATATTTTAGGAATGTAGATATGTTTTCTCAACATTGATTGATCATAGATTATTGAAATATGAGCTTGATGTTATAGTTAAAATAAACTAGTAAAGAATAATAAATAGGTTAATTGTGCCTTGAGATTATAAAACTTGTTCTAATCTAAGCTTGGTTTTAATAAATATTTCACATGATGGGTGAAATATTGGATTATTAGCATATAATCAAGCTTGCACTTAAAAAACATTAATTGCCTAAGACAAATTTTAAAACCAAGGATGATTTTATAAAGATAAAATACTTGACCAAATTCCAAAACCTATCTAACTTGGTTCCCAACATTGCTAAAAAGTCAAAATAACTTGAAAATATAAAAAATAAGAACCTTATTGCAAAATTCAAGAGCTTTCTAAGAAAAGGTGATTATTGTAATCTCCACTATGGATATGGATTCCTATATGGTAGTGGAAAAAGGCCTTATGTGGATAAAAAGGCAGTTCTATCAGGGATATGGATGCATGGATGGTAGTAGAGCAATGCCCAAGCCTTCCCTAAGCTAAAGCATGATTTTTAATGAATATCTAAATATGATGAAAGTTAATATGAATGGTTAAAGTCATGAACCTATAAGTTGTTCTCTAAATCCAATGGCAATAAATAAGTTAAATCAAAGCACATACACAATATGAATATGTCTTGATGTTTTATCCTAATTTTAGATGTGCAAGATTTGTTCTAACCATGAACTGATCTTAATAATGGTGCCTGATCAAATGAAATATGTAGCTTAATAATTATTCTAAACCAGAGTCTCTAAATTCTAACATATTGTTATGTTCCCCCTAGAATTTTCCATTTTTTGAGCTCAACATACCCCTTTTTAAAAAAATGGGGATCCTTATCTTAAATTATGCAAATTTGTACCCTAAATTTGAAAATTCATCTGATCAAAGTACCATTAGAATGTTTTACACATTATCTTTATTTGAATATTATCCACAACTAATTTGGTTGGAATTTTTGTTCATATTTTTTATTTAATCTTGCCTAAAGTTTTTAATATTTGATCTTTATGTTTTAGGTCACACCTCCAATAGTGTCCATTTAGAATGAACAATGTCTAGGTTTTATGATTTAATAATAATTTAGTCTTTTAATTTCCTTTGGTATATTGAAATCAAGTTGAATTCATGTTTGATCATCTTAACATCCTAATTAAAATTACCCTAGCTCATGCTCTTTGAATTCAATTCAAATTTGATGAAAAAAAATTATATAGGAATGACTTATCATACTCTGGACTTAGTTTAATTGTTATTCTAAGGTCTAATCATGTTTATTAACATGATCAAACCTTAGTCTCAGATTTTTTATGCTTTTTCTCTTTATTTTCTTAAGCCCCCTTGGTCCATTTTTATTTCCACGTGGTTTAACTAACCACCAAAACCTTTTGTTATGTCTATAGTCTTAACCTAAAAATCCTTATCCTAAGACTTTATGCCATGTATTTTTACTATGTGTGGGGTCCCATTTATTATGTTTCTAACTTAGCTTAATAATTTAGCCTAAATATTTATTCATATTTATTAATATGAATAAAAATATTAGTCTAAGACTTTAGCTTAAGTTTTATGTTCCCTGAGCATTGACTTAAATGTTATTTTTATTCATAGGATCAATGACTAGTGTTTGCTCATATGAATGAGATCAATGGTGTAGGATTAAATTTAAAAAGTAAAAACCCTGAACCTAAGCTAAAGCTTGAGCATCTTCTCAAGATCAATGGTATGCATTTGCTTAGGTGAAATTGATCTAATGGTGCATATCAATTTAAAGCTTCAATAAAGCACTAAAACAAGTGAGAAAGTGACAAGTGTCACAATCTCAGTCAAATAATACTTAATAACCAATGAAATTTGACCTGGTAGATCAAGATCCAATGAAGTGCATTTGATCACATGGGGATGATCAAATGTTGCATGATGAACATAAAAAATTCAAGATGAATATGGAGATGACATGTGGCATAGCTATGGGCCACAAATTAAATCTCAAGCATCTTTTAAATGTTTATGGTCTGTAGATAAGTGTACACATTTAGTTCAATGATCTAGGGAGTAAGAGGTACAATTCAATAGATCTAGATTAATGGAGCATGATTGATCCATGTAAATCAAAATCAATAGTGAAAGAAAAACATTGACATTTAAACAAAGCTTTGAGTGAATACAAAAGTGAAAAGTGTCATGACTATGTGGAATGTAACAAGTATCCAATGGAATTCAAGTTATCAGATTGAGATCTATGGTTCATGTTGATCTGTGTAAGAATGATCCAGTAATGCAAAATCAAGTAGGAAGTTTTTAAAAGGTAATGATCATTTTTAAAATATGAATGAGTAAAATTCCATGAAAATTTTATATGGATCCATGGTGATTCCACGTCAGAGTCATGTAAGTATAGCATGCAAAGTGGAAGATATTTCAAACCTGAGAAATATAAGGGCATAAGCACATAGTCTAATTAGGATCTAAGTAATGAATCTCATGCAAGTTTAAATAGATACCAACATTATAACACTATAAAAAAACCTTCAAAAATCCCTAAGAATATTTAAGAACCCTATTTCATCCTTGTATTCACCATAATCAAGCTAGAGAAAATGAATTATCATTTTTGTAAGGTTAATTTGATCCATAATTAAACTATAGTCCACTAGTGAGCAATTTAATAAACATAGGAAATATGCGGAGGCTTACCAAAAAAGATACAATAATAAAGAGCTTAGTCACCCAATGGCAAAATTTAAGGGATAAAATGAAAGAGTTGAGCAACATCTTGATAAAAGGTCAAATCCCTAGTTTCAAAACTGTTAGCCTAGTTCATCTAAAATGCTATTATAGAACTAATTATAGTTAAAATCAAAAGCTTGAACACATGGTTTGGGAACTTGAAAATCCTCCTTGAGGATGATAAGTAGATTAAAAATAGGATGGAACACTTTCTTGGTATCATGATCACCAAGCCAACTACATTTAGCACTATAGGCGTCATTATTGATGAGGAGTTTAAGCACAAAGCTACCCTAGTCATGCAATAAGTGAGGATCAAGAACTAAGGGGAATATGGGATGGAAAACATTAGAGTCATGGATATGATTCTAAAAACAAATGTTTTTTTACTGAATCTAGAAACATCAAAAGGCATTAAGAAGGGAAGATAAAGACCACAAGAGCTTAGTAGGTCAAATGAAATAGCTCTTCATGAAACCAATTGTTGACCTTATACTAATTAAGGAGCAGGATTAGAGAGTAATGAACACTTTAGTAGCATAAGGGTCCCAAAGATTAATTGAATTAAAAATATTCTTCCTATATCTAGGCATTGTACATTTTGAAAATATAATATTTTGTTTATAAAGGCATGTGTAGCTTGTAAAACACATTGCCTATAGATCTATCCATTGGGAAAAGTCTAGTGTATTCTAGAACATTTGTAGAAATAATATGTATCCTAACACTTATACTTTTATAATTGGATAGGACTGACCAACATACTTCCTTGCATCTTATAAAATGAGCATTATCAATTGTAAAAAGGGGTGGGAGTTTCCTGAGCCAAAATCAATTGTAACTTTTGAGCAATTAATATAAGAAAGGAATTGTACAAAGTTTGACCAAGTTACTTGTGTCTTTTGTTATCCTAGCTTCTCTCTCACTTGTTTGTTATGACTTCTAGATTTGAATGGTTATTATGAATTCTTGGTGTGTACATTTGAATGTAGAGCTATTAACTTGTGCCAATGCTAGGTTAATTGAATGTTCTTAGTTTCATTTCATTTTCTTACTCTTATTTCATTTGGGATAATGTTATTTACCTATAAGGATAAATCTTTAAAGTGAACCTGGTTATTATTTACATTATTTCCCACATTCCTTGGATTCTTGCATGATGTGTGATAGTATTTGAACTTACACTAATTCATGTCAAATATTGGTTAAGTTTATACTTGGATGATATTTGAACTTTGTCATGATGTTTGGAATGGATATCAACAACATCTCTTCCCTACCTTACCTTTCCTTTTGATCATTTGTTAACCAGATCACTCTAGCATAATTTTCATTATAAATATCCATATTAGATTAGTCTTTAGATTAGTTCTTGATCATAATTCACCATTATTATCATAGAATACTTCATATTATACATAGATTGACTATTTGGCCACAGTGGCTCCTAACCACCAAACATCATAAATATTGTGAGATAGATCAGTTGTTTTGCCTCTATTCCATCAATAGATAATAGGACTATCACAATGCACTAAATTATTATAACTCTAAAATGAAAAGTGATCTTGAAAACTCTAGGGACCTATGATACATATTGATGCATCAACATTAAAATTTATGAATAGGAGAAAATATGGGATAGTAGTCTTTGGTCATGAAAATCCCTTGGGTAAATGAAATGAAGATAGGCAATTTGAGGAAAGATATTTTTGCATTTGGTTCTATACACCTAACTAAATTAGGTAAGTTGACTAGATACAAATCCCTTAACAATTCCAATTTCATTAATTAAATTGAAGTATTGGGAACTACCAAGTGGATCATTAATTAACCATATTAACACCATACATGTGAAAAGTCAAAATATAAAGCAATCAATGGGGAGTCATAAAAATATGGTTAATTCAAAGTCTATAAGAAGTGTGAACTTGATACAAAAAGTGGCATCATCTCAAAAATTTAGCATGATCATGACCATTCCCCATTACAATGTGAATAAATATGAATAAAGATTTAATAATTAAAAATATATATAAAGACCAATTACAAATAATTGTGAAGACCAATGTAGTATAAAATGTGAAAAAATATAAAGAAAGCTGTCATAGTCTTGTTTACCATTAATAATGCACAAAATATATAAGAATATTATCACTTTGGAATATAACAGTCTAATATATTATTATAAAAAAATTAGAATGGGCACATGATCATTCTGTAAGTCAATATAAGTTTTTTATGTAATAAGATTCTATTAGGCCCCATACCCATATAAATACATTAATAAATTAATACATTAAATAAAGAATATAATGGAGGAATTCAATGTCGAAGAAGAAGATATAAGAAGATATGCAATAGAATAATTTTAAAAAATATTACATTGATAAGATGGTTTGACTATTTTTTTCTTTCTTAGACATAGTTACATCATATCGATCTAGGAATGCCTTTATGCAAGAGTAGAATTTACCTAGTGTGTCCGTATCCATGAGAATATAAGCAACATCTTGAGAAAATAAAACACATGTATTTTAATTAATTATAAGTTAATTCATTATCGATTCTTGGCCATAGATAATGGTTTGTATTAAAGGTAGACCTGGAGGGTGATCAACATGCTCAATCATCCATAAATTTCCATCAAGAAGGTCAACATGTTTCTTTTTCTTAGCTCCTTTCCTTGAATATCTTCCAACCATAAAAGGGATACTAATGAGGTTATGTATTCAATGAAGGTTGAGACATTAGGTATTCAAAGTAAATTTATGATTGACATCATAAGCTTTGAACTTGGAACATCAGCTCAATAATTTATCTAGCTTAGCCTCAATGGATTAAAGGTGAGAGAGAATTGAGGAGGATGTGTCATGATTTCATTTTATCCTTTTGAGAATTTTGTATCCTAGATAAATATTTAAATCTCTCTCCCATTTATTTTTATTCCACCTTCCATAGCTCAATAGGACTTCTTTTACCTTTTTAACAAGTTGGTAGAGCTCCCGAATAACCTTTAAATATTGCTATGTAGAGTCTATTCTTATCCCATCACTTGGATAGTAATGAATTAGAGGGTAAAAAATTATGGAATAATTAGGAAAAGAGAAATGATTAGGTCATGACTCAACTTGTTTTTCTTGAAGGTTGTGTTGACTATTAATTTAAAGATCAGCAGTGCTTGGCAAATCAATCTTTTGAGGATGATATCACCATCAAAACAACTACACATATCTATGAAAGATGGAATTATAGAGGGAGGATTATAACAAGGGAGAAATAAAATGTTTGAAATAGTGAAGGAGGAATGACACATTTTATAGTGTAAGGAGATTGACAGTTCTATATTTGATGGAAATGAAGAATTTAATGACAAATGGAGGGCTGACATCATAAATACACGATATTATGACTAACCTCTAAGCATTAGAGATTAAATAATTACTTTTAAAATTTCCATACTCTTTGATCATGGGAGATTTAATACTCTCTTTTTCACATTTCCATCAGACCTATTTAAGTATGGGAGAGATTAGCTATTTTGTCATTGCTATCAGACCTCCCTATGTGTGACCCAAATTTAATATGTTTTTTTATCAAATTATTATTAATATCAATGAGTTTGTCAAAGTATTATATTTTCAATAATTATTTTTAATATCATCCTTTTACTTTTTGTAAATTCTTAGTCCCCCAGATTGGCTAAGATACCATCATCTTGATTAGTGTCCCTAAAATAATGATTATGATATCAAGAAATTTAGAATCTCAATTTCACAGAAAATATTATCAGTTTCAATATTATCTAAACTGAGCTTCCAATTAGGGGAGGATCATTTCATCAATTTTTAATCAATTGCATCAAAATGTAATATTTTTTATTTAACCATTATTTTAAAAAAATGAATTATTCCAACAAACTAGAATAATATTTACTACTAGTAGATTAATAACTTTGAATTCCAAAAACATTGAACTTGGAATATGTAAAATATGATGTATAATTCCAATAAGTTAAAAATTAGAATTTGATAATATCAAATTTTGAATCCCATATTTGAAATAATTGATACTATAAAAAACCAATAATGATAGTTTCAGCTTTCAATATTTACTAGAATATGTCCAAATTTAATGAAATTATGTTTTAAATATTTAAAAAAAATAAGAAATGATAAATATTAGTTAAAACAGCCAAAAAATCATTATAAATAGCCACATGTATAATATTAAGATTCGTATCATAGTTATTTTACACTAAAAATCACCACTTTAGCATGAAAACAGTGGGAAGGCTTCCACAAAGAAATCCCAATAATCATAAAATATTCATAATTTTTATACAATTACATATATTTTAATTAATAAATATGACCTAAATAACATTATATAAGCATGTATATATATATATATATATATATATATATATATATATATATATATAAATATTGATACCTACCACCTAGTTGCACAAAAAAACATGTATATCCCTCAAGGCCCAAACACAAGCATAAATTGCATCCAAAAGAAGATAAGAACAAGTGGGGGCTCAAATAATGGACACAACATTCACACTTTGGGACCACCAAGATACAAAATCATCAAGTGCTAGCTTGAGCCTATTGGGGGACCACCACCCAATTTCCTTTAGGCATTTTTCACTACCAACACTTGAGCAATCAAATTGGCTTCCTAGTCTAGCTTGGAAAGGTTGATAGGTGGCTCTCTAAAATTCACTTCTCCATGTGTCATTGGATCCTTCTAGGTCTTTTTATGGACCTACATTTATTTATTGACTGTGTTTATATTGTTTATTTTTCCCATAGACTATGTGGCTAATTATAATATGGAGCTAGCTCTAACATTATTAGGTATGGTGATACTTTTCTTCAAAGAATCTAGAATCCCTTGAGATGAACTCTAAAATCCTCCCTATTGATTATTTTTAAATTAGGATTGATTATTATAGTGATGATAAATTCTTTTAATTAGGTCACCATCTTGTCTCTATTTTGATCCAATGGGACCAAGGCTAATTTCATGTATGTAATCCACTCCTCTAAATAGGTCCTCATGAACCTTATTGAGGTCCATAAGTGGTATGATTTTTAACCAAGGGAACACACCTTTATTAATTATCACTACCATATGTTTAAATTTATTATCCATTTTTATGATTCTCTATAGATATTCCTAGGCATTATAGTAAATCACATTCCCTTGTGCTAGAAACTCTATCACTTCTTGAAAAGTGAGAAATAAATCAACTAATGAACCCTCAACCTTAGCCACCAACTTAAGTGGGAAATTGATCTTTACTTAAGACTCCAACATCTTCCATTTATCCTTTAGCTCATCCATTATATTCTTAGTCATCTTGTTGGATGCTCTTACCACTAAGATAGGGTTCTCAATTATGCACTCCTCACTAATTTTTAGTTTCTTATAGGTCAAGGAGGAAAGGTATTTTTATATCTAATAGACCACTAGGTTTCCCTCTGAGGTGAAATTCTAAGTCATCACCCTATTTATGAAACCTTAATCTTTATAAAATTTAAATTCAATGTCTAGGTATTTTTGGTAGACCATTTTTAGCCCTTGAAACACATCTATCTGAATTGGTCCCATCCAAACTCCTCCTTGGAGAAGCCCTAGAGATCCTAAAGTAGAAAAAATAAATGATGCAAATAATTAAGTGGATGGAGGAGTTGGTGAAAAATTAGGAATGGTGAAGGGATATACCAATGGTGTCATGTGGGCCCTATTTTACTCTTGTGTCATATAGGCTAAGAATATAAGGACAACAGGGAGCTTAGTAATCATCTTGAGGGAGTATATGAGCCTTTTTCAAGTGAATATTTGGGGCCCATAAACATATTATATTTAAACCCATGGGTATATATAATTTTTATTAGGGTCTAAATTTTTTTGATATCTAAGAGGAGATATATGGCCATTGTAATGAAAAGGAAGGAAACTAAAGTCCCATTGTGAAAGGTGGTACTATGGATGGGATTCATAGAAATTAGTTTAAATTATGGAACTGGTCAAGGCTAAGGGATATGAGAAGCTTGGATTTCATAACCATGTTTTGTGTATAATAATTTTATAGAGAGGGGAGGAGTCCCCATGGGGAGAGCAATGAATATTAGGGAACTTGGAGCTGTAGGACTGAGGATTAAATTGATAGTGGTTGTAGAGGTGCTATGAGGACTTGGAGGAATTGAAGTTTCTATATAAATAAAAACTATAGGACCACTTAGGATAACATGAGGCATTGAAATTAATTGAGGAGTTATAAATATAGGTGAAATTGAGAATTTAGAGGAGTTATCAATGCATGTGAAATTGAGACTAATAGATAAGGGGAATAATTTGGGGATCATGAAAAATAGGGCCTTGCATTGGAGTTTTGATAATTGTGACCAATGGGAGGATGATATTTCTACATTTTTCATTGGGAAACCATGAGTCAAATGATAAATTTGATTTATAATAGGACTATGGAGGCTTTTCTCTAAGGTAGACTATCTGGTGGAGTAACAACCTATGGTAAAAAAATTTATAGGTAGGGGTGATTGGCTCAGATGAAACCTAAGATAGGGAATCTTAGTAGCTCTGTTGTGACTTAAAACCAATTCAAAAATGAAATTATTTCTATATGTGTAACTACTTGGGTTGATGCTCTAGATAGAGTAGTAGTGGATGATGAAGATGAAGAAGCCTCTAAGAGGATCCCCTATAAGTCTATTATTTTGAGCTTGGCATTAATTTTTGAGGTTTCATCTTAGGGTTGAGTCCCATCATGCCTCTCTTCTAAGATTGGTCTTCCAACATGTTATTCCCAAAGTGATTTGGATCTTAGCATCATAGTAACATCATCATAAATATTTATGTTTAGGTACAACTCGTCATCATCATGAGGTTCATGATAGTATTGTTGGAAATATTGTCATTGATGTCAAATCAGGATTTAATGTCTAAAGGTGTTTTTAATGTTTATATCTTGGATAAAAGTGTGCTAATATTAATTAAATATTAATGAATATATTTTTGGTTGCATAAAGACAAAAGAGTGCCCATGAGGAAGTTGAAGAGTCATCACTAAAGACAAAAGAGGAGAAGGATGCATTTCTTCATGAAGGGTCACCTTGAAGAATCTGAAGAGTCATCACTAAAGACAAAAGAGGAAAAGGATGCATTTTCCCATGAAAAGTCACCTTGAGGAATTTGAAGAGTCACCAGGTAAAGACAAAGAAAGGATTCAAAGGGTCATGTAATTTTGGCACCATTTTCTACATGAATTGAAAAGTCACAAAGGGGTCAATACCAAAGGTCATTTGGAAATATATAAATGGAGACTTGGGAAGCAATTTGTAATAAATATAAAAGCAAATGATTTTATCTCAGCTAAAAGATTAGATGAAAGAAAAGAGAAGAGATATTTTAGAGTGCTATCATTTATTGAGAAATCAACATTGAGAGATAGTGGTGGTTTCATACACAAGAGGGGGTGGGTGCTCTCTATGAGTGGGTGCTCACGAATCATTATTGTGTTGGTGCTTAGAAAATGGGTTGGTGTTCCTACAATTTGGTGCTTAAAAACTTTATAACTTGAGTTGGTGCTCAATTTATATACTTGAGATTGTTCTCTGTGGTTTTTCCCACTTTGGGTTTCCATGTAAAATATGCTCTCTCTCTCTCTCTCTCTCTCTCTCTCTCTCTCTCTCTCTCTCTCTCTCTCTCTCTCTCTCTCTCTCTCTCCTCTCTCTCTCTCTCTCCTCTCTCTCTCTCTCTCTCTCTCTCTCTCTCTCTCTCTCTCTCTCTCTCTGTGTGTGTGTGTGTGTGTGTGTGTGTGTGTGTGTGTGTGTGTTATTACTTTCAATTTTATTTCATATCTTGAATGTATCATTAAGTGGTTATAGTAAAAGGAATTTTATTAATTAAAATATATATCTCATGCTTAATAATTGGTATCAGAGCAAGTTCCTTTGGAAAGGGTTTAACAATTTGAAGGTAGATTAGGGAAAGCACAAGATGGCCAAGCAGCTAAAGAAGGAGAAATCAATAGTTGAAATATATGGCTGAGGCTCTTAAGGAATACGTGTATATCTTGGATTCTAAGTTGGCTATAGAATCAAAATAAAATAAGATGTTTATTCAAGATCTTAAGAATCATTGAGAGGTTGAAAATTCAAGTTTGAAATCAAGAGAAGAAGAGTGTAATTAGTTTAAGGTTGAGTTAGGTTCTTTAAAGGATAATCATGAGAAGCTCATAATCAAGGTTGAGAAATATCATGAAATATCAGTCCAAGGTAAGAAGGATGCAATTTTTAAAGGCAAATTGAAGAAGCCAATCAGGCAGTCCAATGCTCTTAGGTTTTCAAATTATTTTCATGGCCAATATTTTTTTTGTCATCATGTTGGTCTTAGGGAAAGAGATTGTATGAGGAGAATCAATCAGTAAAAGGGAGATCTCAGTCACATTCAAGCAAAAGGCATGAGAAATTTTGTTTTGTTTTTGTTGTCATAAGGTTTTCCATATTGTTAAATTATGTCCAAATAGAGTAAAGAGATCTTCAACATGTGTCAAAGGATACATATCCCTTAGAAGGTATGAGAAGATCCAAATTCAGGTTTGGAGACCTAAGACAATAAAGGTTGATCAGGTTGATTTTAAGAGTGAGAATAAATTACTTGCTGTAGTGGATAAAGAATCAAATAGGAAAGACTGTGAATAATCTCTTGTTACATTTGAGCATGAACCTTGTCAATATAATATAATTTTAAGAGTTGAGAAGATGAAAAACATCATGAAATGTTGAGTTTAGTAAGTAAAATAAGTTAGACATGCTTAAATGGGTTCTACAAGAAAGACACAAGAAGATCAAAGAAGTAACAAAGGAGATGTGGGAATCTCTTGATATTTTTATCTAAGACATTTTATGTGGGGTGTCTCTTCTAGGCTTCAAGAAGACAATTTTAATAAAAATTGAAGCATGGTGGAGGTTTTTGGGTCTTGGATATGTTACATGATAAGAAGGTGAGTTGACAAATTAATTTTTATATCAATTGAGGGGGAGATAATTTTAAGCTACATATATAGGAATAGGTATAGGGAATAGGTGGAAAAATAGGTATAGGTATAGGAAGAGGTTTAGGAAATAGGATTCTATAGTAAGGGGGAGTTACTTTATATTTTTAGTTGGTTTAGTTTATAGGTCTTAATTTGAGGTTAGCATGTGCAGAATAGGTTTTTAGAATTGGTGACAGTTTTAAGTTACCATCAAAGACAAAGGGGGAGATTGTTGGAAATATTGTCATTGATGTCAAATTATCATTTAATGTCTAAAGGTGTTTTTAATGTTTATATATTGGCTAAATTTTTTTTTAATATTAATTAAATATTAATGAATATATTTTTGGTTGCATAAAGACAAAAGAGGACCCATGAAAAAGTCAAAGAGTCATCACTAAAGACAAAAGAGTAAAAGGATGAATTTCTCTATGAAGGGTCACCTTGAAGAATCTGAAGAGTCATCACTAAAGATAAAAGAGGGAAAGGATGCATTTTCCCATGAAGAGTCACCTTGAGGAATTTTAGGAGTAACTAGGTAAAGACAAAGAAAGGATTCAAAGGGTCATGTAAGTTTGGCACCATTTTCTATGTGAATTAAAAGGTCACAAAGGGTGAATACCAAAGGTCATTTGGAAAGATATAAAAGGAGGCTTGGGAAGCCATTTGCAATAGATATGGAAGAAAATGATTTTATCTATCTAAGAAGAGCAGATAAAAAAGAAGAGATATTATAGAGTGTTATCATTTGTTCAAAAAGCAACATTAAGAGATAGTGGTGTTTTATACACAAGAGGGGTTCGTGCTCCTATGGGTAGGTGCTCACAAATTATTGTTGTGTTGGTGTTCAACAAAGGGGTTGGTGATCCTACAATTTGGTGCTTGAAAAAATTTTAACTTGAGTTGGTGCTAATTTATATACTTGAGATTGTTCTTCGTGGTTTTTCTCACTTTGGGTTTCCATGTAAAATCTAGTGTCTCTCTCTCTCTCTCTCTTATGTGGTGCATGTTATTGATTTCAATTTTATTGCATATCTTTAATGTATGATTAAGTGGTTAAATAAAAATTAATTGTATTAAGTAAAAGATATATCTCATGCTTAACAAGTATGTCATGTTGATCTTATACCTTAGTTCATCCACATCTTTGTGCACATACCCATAAGGGTCCCAATGTATATAATATTAAAGTGCTAGATTGAGGGATGCCATCTATGTTTTAATCACTTGTATTTATACCATGATCTTATATTATTGGTACCTAATTAGGATTTTTATATGTGGGTGCACACCTTGTGCTTCCTAGTAAAATAGATACCTTCTATATCATTAGAGAATTAGAATTCTACTTCTTATTCTACTATTTTATTAAGAACATAATAGGGAAAACTAAGTGTGTCACTCATTATTCCATTAACCTTGATCACTATGAAAGTATCATAGTGCCAATATACTCTAATTTTTTGATAGAGGATCTCATCTCCTCAAACAATTTGAGCATACTCCTCTCATTGATTGAAATATTTACTAGGTGGTAGAAGTAGCTGCATATGTCCTCAATGTGTTCTATAAAATGGTGGATGTACAAATTAGAGAGAACCACTTAAATTATGGAGCATGATAGTGTCCATGGTGTATAAATTTTATGATTATAGAGTACCTTAGTATTATACACTTGGTAAACATAGACCTTGTCTATTAATCTTAGTTCTAGACCTTTTCTGCTTCCATAAGTCTCTCATCTATTCTATCTTATGACCCTTGGTCTATATCTAAGTCTAACCAATCTTATTTTGATGACACATACCTTATATCTTTCCCATAATGATTATAACGTATCTATCTTCCACCTCTACAAGTTCTAAGCATGTACCTATTTTCTTACTCCTTGAAAACTAATGTCTTAGATAGACACTTGTTTTGATGCTAGTGTATTTCCCTAAAACATGTGTACACTTCCCAAAAATTTATCTAATTTATAATAAAAATGTATATATATATAGTAAACTTAAGTTATTTAATGTGAGTTATTAATACAAAGGGATTGATATAGATACAAGATCATCCCTCACTCTTTCATCACCTAAAAAATTCTTACCTACTCACGAAGTGACTATCAAAAGGCATTTAATCAAGAAATCAAGTGAGAAAATCCTCCTTATTATATCCTATTTATATATCAATCATAAGGATAACACATCCATAGGTCAAAAGTAATGAAATAATAACCCAAGATCCTAATTTTATAAGTTTCAAGCTAGGTCAACTTACTTTCAACATATTACATAGTTCACACAAAATCCAACACACAAGGGATACGTACACAAATAAAATTTCTTATTTTAGACTATTGGATATGTAGTAAGTTCCCAATAATAGTGAGGTTTTTGGGGTCAACTCAACACCATGTTCCCACTAACCCATTTTTCTCCAAGGTCATTATGAAGAAGGAGAACGAGGGTTTCACCATTTCACAAGGAGTGATAGTCCATGACCCAGATATGCATGCACTAGAATGAAGGTGAATCCAAATCCATAATCATCTAGGTGGTCACATCCTTTTCCAAAAATTATTTCATACAAGATACTTACATTGAACCTAGATAGTAGTGAAGATGTAATCATCCTAGGATAAAGATAGTGTCTATAGCTCTAGAAGTCAAATTTAAATAATTAAAACCCATTATAGGATCATATTACATCTTAATTTATACTTGTTATAGATACAAAACTTCTATAGCATCAAAACTAGATAATTACCTTATTTTTTATGTCATTTTCATAGTTAGCATAGTTGTACTTTCAATATTTAGACTATCTTAGTTTTATGAATTTAACATATGTTTACATTTGAGTTTAGCATATAATTGGATTTCTATATATCTAATTATCACCTTTGTTAATTTAATTTATAAATACACCTTTAATATCTATACTAAAGGCAAAGTCATAGATCCATTTTAGGGTTAAACATTAAGTGAACCTGATTCATATGACTGTAAACTTTTCTGATTTTTATACTTTTTTATCAACTAGGGTTTTAGACTACTATACCTTTTCACTTCTTAATTCAATTGTTTTGCATGTAACATAGGCATAGCCCTAGATTGAGGGGTTTTCCTACTAATCACATTGATATTCCCCTTTTTATATGTCTAAATATATTAAGGGACCTAACCCTATATATAATGATGATACCAATGTTGATAATGAAAAACATATTGATGAGGTTATCATAGAAGAAGTTTTTGATAATTAAAACCATGATTATAATGAAACTAGTGAACATGAACAAATATGCCATAACCAAATGTGAGCAATTGACTTTTTCCATGAGCATATTTGTCAAAATCCTAAAGATCTTGATGAAATCCTCAAAAGTATATTACAAACTAAAAATGCAAAAAAACATAGATAACCAAGAAGGTCCATCTATTGATCATGATATTAGAGCTATGGGTCATCTCCATATACCAAAAACCTTCACCTTTAATGCATTATCACTTTATACATCTAATGGGGTCAAATTTTATATTTTTAAACCTTTATTTCCTAAAAACAAATTTTTACATCTACCATGGAAATACCCATTATTTAAACATAAATAGTAGTTTCACTGCCTATTACTACTCAAACCATGTTTGAATCCCCTTTGGTTATACTAAATTTGATGATATCAATACGTCTATAGTTAAAACACTCCTTCAAGTTATAAATAAATTAGATGACAAGGTTACAAACATTGAAAAAAATGCTTTAAAATATCCCCATATTATTGATTCATGAGATGTGTTGCATAACCATCTTGTACTTGACATATATTTTCACCCTTTGCCAAATAGTTTTATTGCAACTAGGTTTGAATTTTATGATGGAAATGGTGATATTGAGAAACATTTTCAATCCTTTTATGTTGCTTGCCTTTAATATGACTTCAATGATAAAATTTTGACCAAATTACTCTAAAAAGGTCTCAAGGACTATGCTTTGAGGTGGTTCTATGATTTACCTCTCCAGTTCATGAAAGCATTCAAACCTTTTGCAGATCACTTTTTGGAACACTTATCCATTAATATTTTTGAATAGGTTTCATATGCTCAAATTTTAAAAATAAAATGAGGAACCAATGAACCTGTATATGAATATGTCTTGAGATATAAGACAATGTTAGCTAAAATGACCAATCATATGGAAGATAAAGAATTGTAAGACATATTCAAGTAAATTTCGATTTATACTTTACATGAGTCTATAGTTTTCAAGAAGATATAATGTTTTGATGAATTATTCCATGTTATACAAGACTATGAAATGAAGCTTATTTCATTGAATAAAATCAAGTATGTAGAAAACACACTAGCTACATCTCTATTTATTACTAAGTTTACAATCAAACCAAGTTATAAGGTCAAACCTAATAAGCCTAAAAAGGAAGCAACCACCATGGTTAATGTAGTCTCAAATCATCCTAATCAGCTTGTTTTATCCAATTCACTAAGGAGACAATTCTCACATTTGCCTAAGTCCTCAGCCTCATTACTCTCATGGTTAATTAAGTGTCAGATCATATCTCTCCCTCATCCTATAGAGGTTGATATGAGTAAAACTATACCTAAAGGATATGATTTTAATGCTTATTATGATTATCATCAGGGACTAGGGCATTCTAAGAATAGATGTTTTACATTGAAATATAAGATCCAAGACCATATTGATGACTAAAAGCATATATTTAAGGATCCTTAAAAGGAATTAGGTTCATAACCTAGTGATCACCATAAAAATAAAATATTGAAAAATCCTTTTCAATACCATTATAATAAATAAAAAAAAGTGAAAATGGTATATAATGCATGTAGCTCCATGAATCTGAATGGAATCACTAGTGTTTGGCAGGGTTCTAAATTAAACCACTAAGAGGCTAGAAGGCTCAAGGGTTATATGGGATATAGGATTCTATAGTGGCTATCTATTTTACCATCTTAAACCAAGATATAGATAGACTTGTAAACTTGGTTGGGGATAGCACAAACAAGCACACCAAGTAAGCAGGTACCTCTATTAAATCTAACCATAGTAAAGTAAGTAGCTAAGTCTAGACTATTGATTGCATACATAATGTGAAAACAATAATAACAAGTGAAAGGAGATAATAGTTGAAATGTAAGTCTAGAAGCTAAGGCACTTTGAGGCTAAATGAACTTCATTTTAAGCAATAAAGATGTTTTCAAGAAAGGGTTCAAAAGCATGCCTAGTCTATATTTGAGTTATCTTTCAAATTTAATGACTATTGTTTTATAACAATGTAATTTTCTAGTTTAGCAATAGAGGGAGATTATTTAATCAACTTATATAGATCATTTTGAGTATGTAGAGTCCTACTATGTAATGAAAATGTTTCCTAGACAAGCATAAACATGTAATGGTAAATATTTAAAGCAATGAAAATGTCTTGTAACCACATATGAATGCATAAACTTTAGAAAATATTCTAAATAATGCATAAAATAACTAAATCACTAAAACAAATCAAACCCTAGCATGTATACTATTGTAAATAGATTAAAAGGTTTCACTTTACAAAGCAAAGTTCACTCATATTGAACTCAAAGATAAGTATAGACTTTATACCAACTGATTGTCTAAGCTAAGAAGTAATAGAGGAAGAAGATCAGGCAATGTGTAAGCTGAGTCTAGACCAAGAGCCAAAAGCTATGGAGGAGGTGAAGGAAAATCCACCAATAAATGGAAGAGCTAAAATTCAAGGAGCACAAAATAGGTGAAATGGATTCTTAATGGAGAAATGATCAACCCAAAAGCTTTAGGAAAACTATTAATAGCAATGAGAATCACGCAAAATAACTACATTAATGTAGGGCATCCCCTATCACAATAGAAGCTATTGTGCCAAGCAAGATTCAAGAGAGATTCAAGGAGGAAACCAAGCTTCTAATGGAATGATTAAGTGGGAAGATTATAAAAATAAAGTGTTCAAGAGAGAGGCTTAAATAAATGATAATGAGGCATATATCTCAACCGTAATCTACTAAAAGACCTAAAATAGCCATTTTTGACTCTTTGGGTTCATTTTGGCACTTTTGGGCACATTCTACCTAGGCCATGACTTTGGTGAAGGAAACATTTAGCCTAGGCCATGCATTTGCTTCACACAAGATGCAACCTAGGTCAAATAATGGCTTAGGTAGGTAAACATGCTCCTAAAAGGACTTGGGGGGTCTCTAGAAGCCCTTTCTCATGTGCAAAATGGATAATATGGAATAATGATGTATGGAGGGTAAGAATATTATGTGAGAGAGGTCCAAGTAGGTGGAATATGTCTCAAAGTGGGATGATTAGGGTTGGTAGTCTACATGTGAGCTGATGTGTAATCATAGGGAGGAGTAGGGTTATGGGAAGTATGATTACATATGCCCTCAAGGTATAAGAAATCAGTGTTCGAATGAACAAGGAGTGTTATGTAGTACCTAGAGATCACACCAAAGTAAAGGAAATCAATAACTAAAAATATAAAAGGAAACATTACCTATACTTACCAAATAAGGATGGTGGTGGAAGAAGTTGACAATGTGATCCATGGGTGAGAGTGAAAATGTTACATAATCCAAAATCAAACTCCAACTTTAGATCTATCTCCTACAAAGAAGGGACATAAGTGATATTAAATCAGATCATACTATCCAGAATGACATTCACTAGAGCATTAGCCCTAGTGTTCTCCCTATGTGGGATATGGGTGAAATGGATGTCCTCAAAGAAAGAGAGAAAAGTGTGCACTACCTAAAAGAGGGGGAGTAACTCAATTCTAAGGATGGCATAGACACTAGTGAGTTCAGACATAGCTAAGAGTGATTCAGAGAATAGTTACATATAGCATGTGCCTAACTCATGGGAGTTGGTCAAGGTGCCAATGATTGCATGATACTTGTCAACATTATTCATCTCACTAGTAAGGAAGAGACTATATGTAATAATATCATGGCCCCACTGATCATTGATAACCCAAGATAAAAATATCAGTCTTAGGTTATCCTAACTACCACTATTAGTGTGAATCACCACTGAGAGGTACACCATGATGGGGGTTGAAAACACAAGACTAACAACTAATAAAAGGTAATATCAAAGCAAGGAAGTATAAGTGAGTTACATGAGGTAAATAATTAATGAAACCAATCCATAACCATAGTGGTTGACAACCACCATCCATAAAGAGAGGTAACAAGGGAAAGTGGGGGGAAGTTTAGAGAAGACAAAGACCAATCGACAAGATTATAACAAGTCCTTAACTACCTCAACTAGATAATGACCCTACTTGAAACCATGACAAAAAAGAGATAAATATGGAGTTAGAATGGATTGAATGTATAAAATTAGAGAAATGACTAACTAGAATAAGTTAATAAGTAACTTCTATCCCTAGGTGCCCATGAAATGGGGCATGGGCTCAAGAGGTAGATGGGGACCTAAAAGGGGTTTTAGGGGCCAAAATGGGGCCAAAACATGCCTAAGAAAGCCTTAGATTAAATATTTAAGTCCACTAATGTAATAAAAATATGTCAACACTTCTAAGATAGAGGTTTCATAATCTGAAATGCAAACATGGGAAAAACACCCCAAAAGGGCCCACAAGGTGCATCTAGCGAGCAGTGCATGGGCCTGATAGGATAGAGGACCTAGGGATATAAGATAATATAATGGTCTCAAAAAATGCCTAAGGATGCCTTAAATATAGAAACATAACTCACCATTGCATCCAAAATGGGCTAAAACCTCTAATATGAAGGTTTTAGGGTTTTAGGGGCAATAACAGGATGAAATGGAGGCCCAGAGAAGGAAAAAAACAAGATTATAGCCTAGGTCGAGGCTTGAATAGGATAGGCCAAGGCCTAGGCATTGCCAAGCCATGGACTAGCCTACCTAAGCCATAACTTTGCCCAGAAAGATGTAACATGGACTAGAAGAGGCCAAAATAGGCTTATAGAGCCCAAAAAGGGCCCAAAACTGAATGAGTGGGGGGAAGATGAGAAAAATAGTTATTGAGATTATCTTAACATGTTTTTATCATTTTAATAGGCACATAACTAATCCAAAATCATGTTTCATGGTTGTGTAGATGTGAAGAGTCAGGGTGCTAGAGGCATGAAAGACATCTTAGCTAGTAGAGCCAACAATGATGCACAATGGCCAACCATGAAAGAGTGTCTCAATATTAACCATAATAAGAGGTGAGGAGGGGTAGTAGAAGACTCATTCAAGATGAAGAATATCTAGGGAAGGATATATTAAGCCTTAAACAACCACAACCACTAAATTTCACCACTTAAAAAGATTGTGAAAAAGGAGAGAGCAAGTTGGTAGAGGGTTAACTACAAGTGAGCAGTAACCCAACCAACTAAAAGAAGAAAAAGATTATGCTTCTATCCCAAGTTGTATCCAAGGAGGAGTGTAAAAGATAAATGGAAAAGGAGACTCACAAATTTTGGATTCTATGAGAGGGATAATCCACCAAATGGAGGTTTAAGAAGGGTCTTTTGGGAAGCTATGAAGCTCACCAAAGCACCACAAGCCCAGGTCCAGGCCTATCCTTAGGGACATGCCACCAATTATTCCTAACTATAGGCCTAACCCCAAGGCATTCCACTACTCATCCTAGTAAGAGGCCAAATAATAGGGAATATATGGGAGGAAGGAGATGGAGTACCCATATCCTTAGGTTCACCAATCATGACCTAAAACATAGGAGTGTTGAAGGTGGGGTCATTGTTGGTGAATTATACCTCTAAACCCAAACAAGTACCAAGATGGTGGCATGTAGGATGCATGGGTATGATATTATTATAATCTCTCCTCTCATTTATTGGGTTGGGTGTTATACCATAGATGGAATATCACTCAAGATCAAACTCGATGACTCTAGTAGCCTCAACAAGAGACATGTTGAGAGTGCCAATACTTTAATGGGAAAAGTGTGATGTAAGAAGAAGTTAAATGTATAAGGAAAAATCTTGGAAGAGGTCTTTAATAAGAGATAAGCTATCCTAAAATCATGGAATAGAAGAGGGAGTCAGTTGATTCACACTAGACTCTAAAGAAGTGAATGATGTTCGATACTCAGTCAGATTAAAATGTACATCCTTGAAGAAATGAGACTCAAAAATAGGGGATGTATGAGAATATAAAAACCCCCATGAGGAAATAGGTAAATCCTTTCCTAATGGATTTATCTTTATGTATATCAATTCTTAGGGATTTGGGTTAGCTTTTATGATATGAACCTCACCTTCATGTAAAAATTGTACCATATGAAACATGGCTGATGCAACAGCCTACATGGTAGTAGTCCAAAGACTGCTAAGAATCATGTTGTATGAAAGATATAGGTCTAACACAAAAAAATATATTATTACTATCTTAGGGACAAACTTGACTTGGAGCTTCACATTACCCACTAGTGTAATTGTGTCATTATTGAAACCAACATAGTTATGGAAAGAATCAAAGGGCTTCTTCTATTTGATCCCAATCTCATTGAACACATGTACATGAATGATATTAAATGTGTCTCCTTCATCCATGATGCACCTATTAACATGATATTCATTGATGGAGGTCTTGATATAGAGAGGGAAACAAGCCCTCTTTGTCAGAACCAAAATGTCAAGCAAAGAGGCTAGGTTGAAAGATAAGACGGGAGGATGAGGATTTTTCATGTGCATTAGATTTTAACAACACTTCGACACCATCACATAGTGGACCCTTACAAGAGAGACCAATCTCATCAAAGATAAGGAAATTTTGCTTAGAGCAAAGACAAAGAAGGTCATAAATGGAGATCCTAGCTAAGAGGCCATATAACTCTATGATGGAGTAAGGACATTGTCTAGCCTAGGGAGGTATGTTATGACTAAATTCAAATCTAACCTTAGGATTTCCTACCATTGTGGGATGGATAAGGGCCCCATTACCACTAATCTCTCCATCAAATTAGTGGATTGACCATAGTGCATGTTGACAAAGCACTCATACCCAATATAGGCTATGTTGATAGAATCAAGAACCTTACTACTCTCACACTTTTCTTTTCCTCTTGGGTTAGCCGAAGAAGAGGAGTTAGAAGAGGTAGAAGAGGAACATGGGGAATGTTTGGCCTTAGCCTTTTATTTCTTCTTTTTAATTTTATTCTTCTCCTTATCATGGTTAGGTATCATCTCCTTGAAAACATTTAACTTATAGTTGGGTTATGAATGTGGAAGATCTATGATGGATGCAATGATTACCCACCATAATTTTGGGTAGCACAATTTTTATCATCATGCCCCCTCATCTGATGGAAATTATAAAACTTGACAAGGTCATAAGAAAAGACTATCCATTACTTTTCTATGCCTGATTCAAAATCCTTTTTTTAGTTGGCTTATTTTTCAAGGCATTCACCTCATGCATGTCCTTCTTGTCTTTATTCTAAGGAGGATAATCAATGACACCATTTCCAATTGCATTATGGTTATGATCATGAGAAGAGGATGAATTTTGGGAAGGGATGGGATGCATACCCACACACACCTCAAACACTTTGAACTTTAGAAACTCATTACTAACTTCATCTTAAGAGATAGGTTCATGCTTGAGGACCTCAAGGTGAAGCTCCTACCTCAATGCCTATGTGAACATATGATAAAGTTGTTCATATAAGAACCTAGTCTTACATGTATGAATATCTAAGCACCATATATGCACAAATTCAAAGTTTGACTCACCCTTGGCCTATACCATAGAGGTGAGTGATTTGATGTCAAGGTTAAAGGGTTTATAAATATCAAAAAATTAGAGGAAGCATCTAGAAGGATATAGAAACTAGAGAAATAATCTTTTGGTAGATTCTAAAACTAGACAAGAGATTCAGCTCATATAGAATGAATGAAGAGCTTCAACACCATGCCTTCATCCTAATCCCAATCCTTAAATGCCATCATGAATTTCATAATATGTTTCATGGGAATGGAGTCCCTCATCCCATTAAACTTAGGTAGTTTAGGGATAGGAACAGGAAGGGGAATAACATGCATCCATGGGGATCAAGGATTTTTATGGAGATCCTTATAAGCATGGTTAATAGGAGGATGGAGATGAACTCCAAGGGGGGATTATGATGGTTATGATGTTTTTTATTCCTATATTCATCACCATGACTATGAGGAGGATGATGCCAACATGGTTCCTAATAGGAAGGATGATCGTAATGGAAATATCTCTACCACAGGGTGGGGAAGGGCCATGAGAAGTGTGATTGTCCCCATGAGGATAATGGGAAGATGTTGAATTCTCATGAAATGGTCATGATGACCAATATATCTATGATGGTGGTCATGTTCCATGAAATGAGTGTTAACTGATGGCTACTGATGCTCTCAATACACATCCCATAGATCTCTAGTCTATAAGTGGTGATCAAAATTAACATGCTTATTAGAAACTCTAAAAGAAGGACTAAGAGGATGGGAGGAACCCCTAGGATGGGGATAAATCATCGAGTTAGAATACCTATGACCCACAACATGGATATGAGTATGTTCTTGCTCTAGAGTCTCTAATTAGGAAAGAGTGAGGAATTCATGTGAGAACTAGTCAAGGCACTCAACACTGCGTAGGTGTGGGCTCTATTTCTAGAGGAAGCACACCACCAATTCCTAGGGGTATAAGGAAGAACTTTATTCAACTAAATATGTCTATGGTAATCATCAATGATTACATGTAACTCATCAGGTCCTAGTTGTGCAAGGAGTTCCTCATCACCTTGAATGGGTGAATTAGGTGTGACATGAGGCTGAGATGAAACATCCTTAGATAAATGAAGATCAGACTACTAAAAAGGATACTGATTTTGTTGGTTATAGTCTTATGAATCTTTTTCTCTTTCAAATTCAAGAGGGTGTAAACTACCATGTTAGGTTAAGGGAAGCTTCTTGGTCTTATGGTGTCTATAGTGTTCTATTGTAAATGTGGCTTACTCATTAGTGAGCTTAGGGATGAGACCTAAATCAATCAAGATTAGCATCCCAAGGGTGGGAGATTAGCCAGGGATGAAATAAATCATGAGAAACATGAGAGATAATAGAAAAGTCAAATTGAAAGAGAACCAATAGGGAGAAAGATACATAACTAAAGCAAGAGAAAATAACCAAGGTAAGAGCCAAAACATAACTAAAACCAAATCTTAATAGCTAATAGAGGGAATTTGGATAAGATATATTTAAATGGGATAGAACTAATTTGAATCCATATGTGAGGTTCCACTGTGTGTGCTATAATGTAACTCCAATAATATAAATAGAACCACCAGTGTTTGGCATGGTGCTAAAGTAAACTACTAAGAGGCTAGAAGGCTCAAGGCTTCTAGAGGCTCTAGGAGATCTATAATTGCTATATATTTTACCAAATTTCACCAATATATTGATATACTTGTAAACTAGGTTGTAGATAACATGAATAAGATCACAAATTATGCAAGTAACTCTAGTGGATCCAACCATAGTAAAGTAGCTAAGACTAGACTATTGATTGCATATATAATGTGAAAACAATAATACCCTATGAAAGGAGATAATAGTTGAAATCTAAGTCTAGAATCTAAGGCACTTTGAGGCCAAATGAAAGACATTTTAAGAAATAAATACATTTTCAATAAAAGGTTCAAGAGCATGCCTAGTCTAGGTTTGAGCTATCTTTCAAATTGAATGACTTGTTTTCTAACAATGTAATGTTCTAGTTTAGCAAGAGAGGGAGATTATTTAAGAAACTTGTAAAGATATTTTTGAGCACGTAGATTCCTATTATGTAATGAAAATGTTTCCAATACAAGAATAAACATGTAATGTTAAATATTTCAATCAATGAAAATATCTTATAACCACATTTGAATGCATAAACTTTAGAAACTATTCTAAACAATTCAAAAAATACCTAAATCACTAAAAAAATCAAACCCTAGCATGTATACTACTACAAATAAACAAATATATTCAATTTTCAAATCAAAGTTCCCTCATATCCAACTCAAAGATATGTACAACCTTTCTACCAATCAATTATCCAAGCTAAGAGGCAAGAGAAGAAGAAAATCATGTTGTATATAAGCTGAGTCCAAACCAAGAGCCAAAAGATATGGAGGAGGTGAAAGAGAAGCCACTAAAATATGGAAGATATAATGCAAAGAACACAAAATAGGTGAAATGGAGTCTTGAGGGAGCAAAGAGAAATCCATAAGCTTTAGGAACACTATCAATAACAATGAGAATGACCAAGAATAGCTAAAACAATGTAAGGTATCCCCTATCACAATAGAAGATATTGTGCCAAGCAAGAATCAAGAGAGATTCAAGGAGGCATCCAAGCTTCCAATGGGCTGATCAAGTGGGAAGATTAGATCAAGATTTAGTTTTAATCAAATGATAATGAGGAATATATCCCAACCGCAATCTTCCAAAATACCTAAAACTAGCATTTTTTTATCATTTGGGTTCATTTTGGTAATTTTGAGCACATTCTTCCTTAGCTATATTACTCATTATCATTTAATTAAACCTAAATCTTGATCTAATCTTCCCAACTGATTAGTCCAAACCAAGAGCCAAAATCTATGGAGGAGGTGAAAGAGAAGCCAAAATATGGAAGATATAATGCAAGGCACACAAAATAGGTGTAATGGAATCTTGAGGGAGCAAAGAGAAATCCACAAGCTTTAGGAACACTATCAATAGCAATGAGAATGGCCAAGAATAGCTAAAAAAATGTAGGGTATCCCTTGTCATAATAGAAGATATTGTGCCAAGCAAGAATCAAGAAAGAATCAAGGAGGCATCCAAGCTTCCAATGGGCTGATCAAGTGAGAAGATTAGATCAAGATTGAGGTTTAATTAAATGATAATGAGAAATATATCCCAACCCCAATCTTCTAAAATACCTAAAACTAGCATTTTTTTATCATTTGGGTTCATTTTGGTACTTTTGAGCACGTTCTGCCTTGGCTTCAGCCTAGGTTGTGGATTTGGTGAAGGAACCATGAGGCCTAAGTTGTGGGTTTCCTTCACACAAGCCATGAACTAGATCAAACAAGGGCTTAGGCTGGTCAACAAGCTCCTAAAAGGTCATAGGGGGTCTCTATAAAGCTTGTCTTGTGTGCAAAAGGGCCAATGTGGACTAAGGATGTATGGAGGGTAAGAATATGATGTGGGAGAGGTTTAAGAAGGTGGTACATGTCTCAAAGTGGGATGAATAGGGTTAGTATTCTACATGTGAGCCAATGTGTAATCATAGGGAGGAGTAGGGTCATAGGAAGTATGATTACAATGTAATCCTCCTCCATCACATTATGAGCACCCACAAAATGGTATTATTTGTACTTACACACTACATTTACCTCCTTTAGTTTAGATACCTTATATTTTTTTTAATGGTAGTGAGATTAAGGATGATGACTATGATATTCATTCTATATTCATTCAAACATACCTTGATAAACAACCTATATGAAGTGTTATTATTTATAATTTTGTAAGTGAAAATGTTTACACCATGACATTACTTATGCTCTTGGGTTGTACTCATGATTTACACCCCTCTATCATATCAATCAGATCATTTGATGGAACCTCCTAAAAGGTCTTTACTGAGATTGATCTACCTTTATAGGTTAGTCTCACACATGTGGTTACTACCTTTTTAGTTATCCATTCCATGGGCATCTTTGATATATTATTAAGAAGACCTTAGATACATAGTCTTCATGTAGTACCTTCTATAGTGAATGGGTGTTTTAAATCCATTCATTCCAATTAGGTAATTATAATTTCTAAAATCCACATGAGTATCTTATTGAACAAAAGAAACTTATATCCATACAACTAGCTATCAAGACTACTAAGTTTAATTCACCACAAAAGAGTAAGCAACATGCAATACCCTTTACTAGGTAACAAGTACTTGAGAGACCATTACATCAAAGACATATAGTGGAATCCATGAAATCTCCATCTTCTAGTATGCACCATGTTCAAATATCTGGAGCACCTCTAAATGTACCTATCACTATTATAAAAAATAAATAAACAAGCATTTAATGATGGGTTCTAATAACCCCTACTCCTGGGTTCTAATAACCCCTACTCCTATTAATCCTACTACTAATTCATGACCACAAAGTCCTATTTTACATACACCGAACACTAGTGATATTATAATGAAAAACATTACACTTATATATGCTCCTCAACAATGTCACAAGATTATTACAATAGGTTCACAATGGTGAGATATATATGACCATAAATTGGATGGCATCTTAGGATGATTTTTCATCTTCAAACATTCCAAAAATACCAAAAAAAAAAACATTCAAAAATACAAAAAACGTTTTTGGTACCTACATGTTCTATTATATCCTTGGCATCTATGTGTTAGTTCCATGTTGATTTATGGCATATTCAAGTACTTATACATACACACATGTGTCACATTTCTACTAGAGTGTGATACAAGTATAAGTAGATATATGATCTATTATTATCTCAAATGTTGGGCCTTCACTCTACTCATGTCATGTGGATATTGGGGGCATCTACTTAATTGATATTGATACACATAGTTTATATGGTTCAATGATAACATTTCATTATCATTTTTTAGCTTACACATGTACTTACACATGCCTTTATCTATGATTATATCTTACATAGGGCACTTGATATGTTATGCACTTGACATTTTTTTCCAACACATTTGATCCATGGGCTACTATCACATGTTTATGTTGGTTGATTATAATTTTATTTATGCATTTCCTTAGTATATTTAATTTTTATTATCATTGTTATTCAATAATTTGAATATGTTCCTTTGTTTGTGGCCCATATGCCTATATATTGCTTTCTTTAAAATTTAAACATGTCAGTGTTTGTTTTATATACAATTGAATATGTCATTCTTGATTTCAAGGACATTTTAATAAGTCACATCCCTTTGATTTTATGTAATTTGAGCACGTGCCTTGTTTATGATCTCCTTGGACAATTATCTTTTGACTTGCTTTTGAGTTCTCTTGTGTGTGTGCTTGTTTTCTTATTGAGCTTGTATTGTTAGTCTCTAGACATTGCCATAATATATATCATGAATATTATGCCATCATGTGATCAAATTTGTTCTATATGATTCAATGATATATCTACCTAGACATGTTATTTATATATTCTACATGGTTCCATTCAAAAATTATATATATATATATATATATATATATATATATATATATATATATATATATATATATATATATATATATATATATATATATATGTATGTATATACATATATATATATATATATATATATATATATATATATATATATATATATATATGTATGTATATATATATATATGTATGTATATATATATATATATCTTATCCTTTTGAGGTGAGGTAACTATCAATTCCAATATTTTCCTCACCCCAAAGTGGGGGGGATATTAGTGGGGGAATATCATAGAGGCATATTATCCAAATTTGGAACAAATTTTAGATTAATTTTAGGCATGCTATAGATTCATGGCTTCCACACACATTCAAAATTTTAATATATAGTGGAGGCATGCTTTGGAAACATGTTCTTTACACTTATTCAATATTCAACATATCTAGTTTACAATAGGGGCATGTTTTAGAAATATGTTCTCCATTGATACTTATATAAATTTTTATATTTATCCATACATATTGGGTTCATGCTTTCATATTTCAAAACTCTTCAATAGATTATTATCATAGCATGAACTTTTACATACTAATAACTCAATCAGAGTTTTACAAAATTTTATTCAGCCAATCTACTATAGTATTTGGTTCACTTTTAGGTATGGTTAAGGTGATTAATTCACTCAATATTGCCATTTTTTCAAGTTGGAATTGATTGTATCATCCACCCTCACTAGGTTATAAGTATCATTAGGTTTCATGGTTGATCTAATCTCAACTACCAAGTGTCAAATCACTTTTTATCCAAGATTGGGAACATAGGAATTCAAATATTTCTCTCTCTATCTCCTTTGATATATGAAATTTATATATTTTACCATATTTTTCCTAATCTTACTTTCAGATCCTTATAATGATACATATTTTTCAAATCAACTTTCCAATATGTAAGGTAATTACATTGACACATAAATGTACTCCTAACATTTCTCTTTCAATTTCAATCTATTCAAATAATTTCAATTCCAGATTATATGCACTGATTATACACTCTAACATGATCTTGGTCATAGGTCAATTACTAAGACATCACTTAAGTTGTGCACATGCAAAGATAAGGTGTGAATACATACTTAAGTATGCATTAATTTTATTTAAACTATAAATTTCATTATTATATTAAAGGGGAGGAATGTAGACACTATTTTATGAGTATATATCACCGCAGTCTTATAGACTTGGCAAACTTAGACCTTGGATGTTCATCTTAGTTATAGGCCTTTCCAACTTCTAAAAGTCTTGTATTTTCTCTATCTTGTGTCCCTTTGCCTATCTCTTAATATGACCAATCTTATATTGATGAAATAGACCTTATATCTTATCCATAATGTTTAAAATGTACTTATCTTCCACCTGTACAAGTTATACATCATATTCCTATTTTACTACTCCCTGGACACTAATGTTTGGGACAGATATTAGTGTTGATGCTAGTGTCCTACCTTGACACAAGTGTCTAGTGCCCTAAATTTTATCTAATTTTGAAATGAAACATATCCTAATGGTTAGCCTAAGTTATTTAACATGATTTATTTATCTAAAGGTATTGATATAAATATAAGATCAACCCTCACTCATTTATCACCTAAAAACTGATTACTTACTATATACACATAATATTTTTAAATTTTATCAATTACTGATGCTTTACATCTTATAAGAACCCATCAAGACTCAATCTATCTGAGTGCATGCTCTAAGGGGTGCATCAAGAAAGGGGTGGGTAGACCTTTGGTGCCTCATATAATTATTGTCCCTTATTTCCATATTATTACCAATCTAACCAGCTCCTAAAACCATTCCCTAAACTATTACTCCTCCCTTGCACACTCATCTAGTCTTTTTCCTATTTTCATCCCTCTTTTCCTTACCTTAATCCCCTATTCATATTCATTTTTACTAGGTCAACTGGGTCAACCCTATATAGGTTTTAGCCTTTGATTACTATACAAGATTGACTAGGTCAACCTTGTACTATTTTAAAATATTTTCACTTGAGAGTTGTGTTATCCCTTTGGGTAACATATTTCGAGACCTAGTAAATAATTGACCAAAAACATACAAGGTCAATTGGGTCAAGCCCATACAACCAACATAATCGAAAGGATTTAGGGTGAGATCCACCTATAAATACAAGATCCTTTCATCATTATTTGAATATGAAATCAAGATTTATTATTTACTTGCACTTCTTTACAATCTACTCTTCCACCATTCTACTTGAGGAGTCTTAGCTTAGGGTTTCTACTTGGAGAATCTAGTCTTGTGGATAATTTTTGGATGTTTTAGCCTTTATTAGTGATCCTTACAAACCACAACAACCTCTTGTGAATTCCTTTTAGCTAAGGGAGATATGGAGTCTTGATGAGTTCATATTTAGGTAAGTATATTATAACTTTGTACTCCATGTATTAGGGTATTACTCATACTTAGATTAATTTATATTCTTATATACATGTTTTGATTTATTTACTAATCCCTAATATTGTGATACAATCTTTGGTGAGCATTAGATTAGATTTACTTTCTTATTTATTAAACATAAGTGAAATATTAAACCTAAGATACTTTTAGGATTATTACGTGATTGTGTTAGACTATAGGCTTTGGAACCCTTCCTATCATGGTTTATTATGATAAGTGATCATCTATTAGGGTCTAGTATATCACCATATTGTGCATGCTCCCGCTTAACAAATGTATTCCCAATTAGAAGTATAGGTATGCTCTATCTTCTATGAGACAAGATTGATTTATAGACATTTATCATTTATGATTGCATACATTCTCATGAAATCAATGTGAACAAACCATTATAGGATATTTCCACTTATTTCATTCTTTTCATCATTATTTTTATTATATATTTACCATACTAGGTCAACTGTATCAACCCAACTCTAATTTCTATGCACAAGTTTTTAGGTATAAGTTGGTGGATCAACCCAATCCACCTAATTAAAGTTGTTAGCTTTCCAAACTTCCAATATAGACTATTAGATCAACCTAGTATACTTTTTATAATTTCACATATCTTGTTCAACATACTAGGTTGACCTTGTATAGTACATGTACTCAATAATAGGTTCTTGTAGAGCTTGAGCGACCCAGTCGACCTAATTAGTAGGTTTTGTAAGCATTCCATAAGGTTATTTGACAAAAATATTCCTTATCTACATATTTTATCCACCAAGGTTCATTTTTATCCTTCTATCTCTTTCTTTATAGTCTTTCCTTTCATAGTTTTTAGTCTTCAAAACTACCCTTGTACAGTCAACTAGATCAATCCTATTTACCCAGTTCTATATTTTATGTGTTGTCTAGATAACTAGCTCAACTCTGCCAACCCTATTCATTTTCAAACCTTTCTTCTATAGTATAGGATCGACCCTTTCGACCCTATTCTATATTCTATGCATACACTATTGACTACATCAACATTGTACCTTGTTTTAAATTTAGAATTAACCTTTATATGCTAGTAATTAACTCACACTATTATTTCTTATTGATTTCATGTTTAGAATATATCACATAGATTAATTAGGTGGTTTTAAATTAATCATTTAGTTTTAATATTTTTTAATTTATGCACACATGACCAAATGACAAAATCTAAACAAGCATTTTAACATTTGGCTACCCAAGGCCAACCTACTTAGATTTCATCACCAAGGGAGAAACCAACTTGATGTTATGGTCAAGTATAAATCATGGTTAATACTATATTTTGGATAATAAACCTATACCCTTATCACCATAGTATATTAATTGAGGGGGTATGCCCCAATACCAAGCCTGCATCCTTACCACTATAGATCCCTTTCAACCCAAACTATCTGAAATTATCCTTAAATTACGTTATAGTTCATTACTTATATCCAACTTCCCATCACATTTAAAAACATATTCTAATAATATTATAAATATTTAGGTTGACCAAATAGTCATCTCTTTACTTTCCAAGTTGATTGCTTTCTCTTTGCTCAATTATATTTTTCATTGCAAAAACTTGAATTAGCCAATGTTGGTGTAAGATTTTGTCCTATGTACCTCAATTAGATTAGTTAGTGTTAATCCAATTGATTGTTTGTTTCCATTTTATTATTTATTTAAAATTAATTTTTAAAAGTTATCTTGTTTTATTTCATAGTCTATTATAGGCTTCCTTATCTTCCCTATCTACTGTACTAGGTTAACCTAGTTGATCCTGTACCATTTTCTATCTTTTGTCTATTATACTGGATCGACCCAATCAAGCTTCTACTATTTAAAAAATTTATACTTTATTTTTTAGTCCCTATCTACTTTTTTAGGTCAACACATTCAACCCTATTCTATTTATAAACCTTATTCTTTGTACTAGGTTGACCCAGTCAACCTTGTACTATTTTATGCCTTTTCTATTTGTCAATCTAGTTCTCTATCTTTCCTTATTTTATATTCTATTTATTCCTCTTTATTCATAATGAAACATCCTATCAAAATATTTTTGGATAGTCTAAATCCATTTAGATACTATATGGGATGTTCATTTCTTCCTCTCTTTTCCTCCCAATAGAACCATCACTCTTGGGGCACCTCTTCCCCTCCTTCATCCATGAACTATAATATGGTGCAAATAACATGTCAAGATGAATTTGATGGGTTTGATCCTTTACTTAATTATCAAGATAATTCTCATCTTCAAAATATTCAAACTAATGTGGGATTAATTGACATAAGTTTAATTAACAATCCCACTCATAATCCATCTTCTAATAACCCTCCCCCTAATACCAATCTGGGGAGTGTTCCTACCAACACCAACAAACCTCCTAATACAACTCAACTTTTAGCTCAAGTAATCCAATGAATGAATATAATATAAAATTTTAATATCAATCAAATGATGTAACTTCAACATCATTTGATTAATATGGCCAATCAACCTCCAGCTATGCATCCTCAAGCTAATCCTAATTATATTCCTCCACCTCTTAGAGATGCCTCTGGTAATGTTATTCCTCGATCCATTATGAATAATAAGATGATTCAAACCAATAAAAATGAGCCTTTAGCTCTCTACATTATCTCCATTGATATTGGTAACATATCTCCAACTATCAAATATGATGGGACTAAAGACCCTGCCTCATTTTTTAAAGCCTTTGACAACCATTAGAAAGAGTGGATCCAAACTAATACCTTCACCACAACTAAAATATTATTCAAAACCTTCATTGGTAATGTATTACAATGGTATAAACAATTACCCTAACATTATATTTGGCAACTTGAAGATTTGGTTAATCCCTTAGTTAAAGATTTTCAACATAATGATCTACCTAAAAATTGTCTTAGCCACTTCATCCATGCTAAGCAATCTCCCATCGAGTTAGCTCATGAATTTATCAAAAGATTGAAATTATTGACCCATAAATCTGACCATAACATGATTGATGATAACTTATTCAAACTCTTTATTACATCTTTAACTCCCACTCTTTAATATAAGGTTTAAACCTTTGCTCCCCAAACACTTACTGAAGCCCTTGATCATGATAAACATCAAGACTTGATCATGAAGAAATTCAAACCTAATCCTAAACTCTTAAAAGGATATTTTCAAACATCTACCAATGTTATCACTAGAAATACTTTCTAAGCCAAACTAGGAGTTCCAAAATTGATATTCCTTCACCTTATCACATACCTCTTTTGGTTTTGTAAATGAAACAATTTTTACCACCCTCTAAACCTTTCATCTATTCCAATTCTCATCTTAAGTGGTATGACCCCAATCTATTTTATTGGTTCCATTCTGAAATTAGGAATTCTCATGAATCTTGTAGAGGGATCACTAAATTTTTTATTTCTTATATATTTGGTGATTCATTTAATCATGAAGCCATAATCAACCTTTTTCATCAAGAGTACATCATTGCCTCTCAAAAATGATAATCTTCTAAAGATTCTACCTCAAATAACTAAAAATATTTTTCAAATAATCAACCAAATACTGAGGATGTTTATGTCATTAATACTAGTTATGACCAATATTATAACAATTCTCAATATGTCAACACTGCTAAGGTCAACTATCATCACAAACTAACTGACAAAGATCTTGTTACCAAGTCTAAGAAGCCATCTTTAGAAGAACAACTTCTTAAATATACTACCACCACTAATCTTACTTTGAAAGCCCAAGAGGAACTATATCCTCCTTCTAATCCTCTAACCACATCTATACCTTCCAAATCTACCTTACCTCCCAAACCTCATGTTGGTTATTCTAAATCACATTGGAAATTTCTTGAAGAACTTAACTCTATGCCTTGTAAAATTCCACTTATGGAGTTGATTCACACTTCAACCTATCATCGTAAGTTCCTTATGCAATAACTCTAATAAATTAAAGATCCATCCTAAATAGATGGACCACCTTCTACTGATTCTCAACCTACCAATGTCAATACCATTGAAACTATGTGTCCTTCAAATCCTTCCATTGAATTCCTTGAGGACATTATCAATGATGAAATTATTTTTGATGCTGATGATCTACCAATTTTTATCAAAATAGCCATTAAAACTACCCTTATCCATAAATTTATGGTTGATGAAGGCTATGGTATTAATGTGTCATCTTTGTGGCTTATCTAACAAACTGGTTATAATAAGGATCATCTTAAACAAACCCATCTTACCTATTACGGTTTTGATAAAATAAATTAAAATCCACTTGGTTGCATTTGGATTCCATTAACCATTGGCCCTAAGACTGTTTGAACCATTATGGTCCTTGATTTACCTTTATTTTACAACATACTCTTAGGTCATCCATGGACTCATCAGATGAGGGCCATTGCTTCTTCCAGTAGCTAATGTATTAAATTCTTACATAATGTAAAATGGTATAAGCATGAAGTTGATCCCAACCTATGAAGTATTTAACTTCCTAATCCCAAATCCAAATATCATGTTCCTACTATTCCTAAGATAAATAGTGCTCCTTTACCCAAGTTCATCAACATGAATCCTAATTTATAAATTACTCTTATGGATTCCAATGATGGTGAGCCTAATGAGTTGTAACATACTTGTAATACCACTAAGTTAGATCCATACATTTTAGAGTGTCTTCCACCTTCTCTATAACCAAGGGACCATACTGTTAATCTTATTGATGAGATTACCAATTTTCCACCTCCATGCAATGCTTAAGATCCTTATTTACCTAAAGATGCCTTCACTTTCAATGACTTTAGAGTGGATAAATTATTTCAAGATCCTCTCATCATGTATCCTCATACATTTAGTAACATTGGGATTTTACCTTCTAAAAATCCCCTTGGTTCTCAAGCTTGTGTAATTTCTCCAACATATGATGATAACTATATAATGGCCCCATCTCAATATCAAGACTTAGATGTCCAACATTATCAAAAAACCTTATCCCAAATTATTGTTTTTAATTAAGATGTGCACACCATTTCTAAAACTCATATTTTAGATCCTGAAGTTATGTACCTCTTAACAATTTGTCATTTATTAATATTCCTTAGGTGGTAGAGCAAATCATACCTTTTGGACCTCCAAAAATTCTTGCATTTTCTTTACCACTTATTTATCCAATCATTACCTCAAATCCTTCTCCCATTGAAAAACCCATTGATACTCGATCTACTTCTTCTACTCCCAAGATTACACTTGATTCTAAGACAACTGATATCTGTAAAGTATATTATAAGTATGATATTCGTGCCCATGAACCTCAACTTCCTCTACAATATCATAAACTTGGGAATTTTATAATTAAAACCCCTTATTTTAACAACTTCATTGCCAGCATTGATCTTAAAACTAATCCAATTTTAGTCTTAACTAATGTACCATACCACTTTCAAGATGGTAATGCCTTTCTTATTAAAGAAAACACTTGCATCAAATATGGTACTCCATATGATCCTCAACCAATTACTGTCACTTGTAAACTCTCACCTATTAAACATGATTATATCAACTTATTCTTTGATAAGTATCATGAGGTTTTCACTTGGTCATATGAGGACATGCATTTTATTAACCCTAGCATTATGGTGCATAACATAATTAATTATCCTAAGGCCAAACTTGTACATCAAAAAGAAATTAAATTTACACCTGAGGTTTCCACTCTATGTCGTAAAGAAATCATCAAACTACTTTATGTTAAATTTATTAAACCTGTGGATTATTAAAAATGTGTTTCTAATATTATCCCCATTCATAAAAAGGTCACTATGGTCATTTTTATTTGAATTAATTTCTATAATATTAACCTTACTTGTCCTAAGGATAACTTCCCTTTACCTTCAATAGATACCATCATCGATTCCACAACTAGTTACAAAATGTTATCTCTTATGGATGGCTTCTCGAGATACAATCAAATTCATATTTCCCTTGAGTACCAACATAAGACTAATTTCTCCATGGAATGGGGCACCTATTGCTATGTCAAAATTCCCTTCAACCTCAAAAATGTCAAATCTACCTAAAAAATATGCAATAACTCACATCTTTCATGACCTCATCCACAAAATTGTTGAACTTATGTGGATTATCTTATTGCTAGATCCAAAAGTCATATGGCTCATCTATCTAATCTCGCTATCATATTTGATCATTTTCTTAAATATCAGGTTAGACTCAATCCTTATAAATGTGTTTTTGGTGTCACATCTATAAAATTATTAGGATTCTTAATATGTTTTTGTAGCATCGATGTTGACCCTACTAAGTTTAGTGTTATCATTAACATGCCAATTCCTCATTCTATTGCTAACATCCATACTTAATTAGGCAAACTTGGGGAAATTAGATGATTTTTCCCTAAAATGGATTATTTCATCCACTCTATCAATTCCATTCTCAAGAAATGCACTTCTTTAGAATGGATGGACCCATGTCAAAAATCATTTGATAACATGAAAGAGTCACTACTTCACCTTCCTATGCTTTATCCTCCTTCTAATGATCAATACTTGATTATCTATACTTCTTCCATACCCATATCAATTGGGGAAATGCTTTCCCAACATGTTTATACTAGAATAGAGTATGTTATCTATTACATTAGTTGAGGCCTCATAGATTATGAGACATGTTATACCAAAATTTAATGTGATTGCATTACCATCTATTTCATAGCTGAAAAGCTTCACCATTACATGCTTTACCAAACTACTTATGTCATCATTCATTATGATTCTCTTCATCACTTCTCTAAAGATTTTATACCTAGAGATAGAATTGGAAAATTGATGGTCCTCCTTATGTAATTTGATCTCCACATCATCACCCAAAAATATGCCAAAGGGAAAGTCATAATTGATCAACTTACTACAACTCCTATACCAGTTATTTCTTCCCTTCAAGATGATCTTCCTAATGATAATATCATTTATATTGAAGTTATTAATCAAGATATTTATCTTAAATATTACTTTCATAATTTTATTGTTGATCTGGAAGAAAATAATCTTGAAAAATCCTCTATTCCCTCTGATGCTACTAAACCAAACATAGTTATCGAGGAGCTTCTCAAAATCAATGTTGAATTGCATGAGGATACTTGGACCATTTAATTTGATTATGATAAATGAATTCAAGGAGTTGGGGAAAGTTTCATTCTAACAAGTCCTCTTAGAAATATCATACCTTTAGCTTTTTGTTTCACCTTTGATGTCACTAATAATGTGGCTGAATATGAAGCCCACATCTTAGGCATACAATTTGCTCTTGATTTAGACATTCAATACCTACATGATTTAGGTGATTATTAGCTTATTTTATACCAATTTAATGGTGATTATCAATTTAAAATTTAAAAACTCATTACCTATTATCAAATTACAACCACTCTTGCTTTGGATTTTATCTCTTTCACTATTGAGCATATCCCTAGAGATCAAAATTTCATTATCAATTATCTTGCCTCTTGTACCTCTCTATTTCATCCACACTAAGTTATTTTTGACCTTATTTTTCTCATACAAATAATAAAATCTCCATCTTTAACTCAACAACTAGATTCACCTATTTACCACATTGAGGTCATTATTATTCGATAAAGCTTGTCGTATCAACACATTATCCAATTTTTAGAACACCAAACTTATCTTCCTAATTTAGAATCCCATGAAAAGACATGAATTCATAAACAAGGCTTAAAGTATGTATTTTGACACAAAATCCTTTACTATCAAATTGAATAAGGTAATTTTCTTTGTTGTGTTATGTAAGATAAGGTTCATCATCTTCTTGAACAAGTGTTGACAAAATTTGACCTTGCAGGGCAAATTGGGGTACCTATATGTAAAAAAATTGAGTTTTAGGTTTTTTTTTTGGGTATAATATTATGTCATAAGATGTATTATATATCTTTTAATGTTATTCCATGTCATATTAGCTTTGTTCAATTAGTCTTTTAGCCCATTTATCATTTTGAGTCATTTTAGGGGTCATAAATAGGCATTAAATGAGTTGTACGACATTCTAGGGAAATTTGAATTTCTAAAAGGTTATGTAATGCCTTGTGTGTCCTTATATGTCTTATTAAATTATTGGTAACTGAAAGTGGTAGGTTATTTATAGGAAATGGTAGTTTTATTGGAAAAGAGAAGAGTTTGGCACTTGTACAGTGCATGGGGAAGTGTGCCACATGGGTTAAGGTCATATAATGACTATTAATATTCATTATATCCATATAAATTCTTTGTGTGCTTTTTAATTTCTCAAAATTCCCAAAACCATTTTGCTCCTTTTTCACCTTTCTAGACATACATATATAGTCTTTAGGCTTGTACTTCGTATGACCAATAGGGGAAGTTTCAGATCAAACACCTTAGGGAGGTGAAATTAAACTCAAACTGATTAATTTAAATAATAATATTTCAAATAATGGTGACATGTGATTTATTAACCATCCTAATCAAGTTGATTGTGTTTTTCTTTTTTTGTTTAATGCACCCTATAGGTTTTTCTCCATTTTGGGAAAGTTCATACAAACCCGTTGCTAAGGTTGATTATAGATGATGTTTTATCCCTCCTATAATTATATACAAGTTTTTTTAATTATTTTAAGGTGTTTTTATATGCTAATCATCTTAAGTTGCAGGAGGTGACACTTTTGTGTGCAACAGATAGGTTTCCACCATTTTTAAGAGTTTCATGCTTTGATGGTGACTTCAATGAGTTTGATAGGTTCATAATAATTTTTATGATATTTTATTGGTCCTATTTACCATTTAAAATCTTTCTCAAAGTAATATCTTTGAGAGTGCAGTCATAAAACACCAGACAATCAATCTACTATATGACTAGCATACCAGTCAACCAGGTGCTTATAAAGGAAAATCATGTCAAAATGAGGATATTTTGGTTTGTTTTAAATACTTAAAAGTTCAATTGAGTTAATTTAAACATTTTAATAAGGTACATGATCCTTAAAAATAAGACTCATTTTCACTGCCTAAGCACATAGTCTACTTGCTATAATTTAAATATTCATCTACAAGAGTCTTTGAGGATGATATCATGATATGATGGGAGTCTTTGTAGTGGTTTAAAGATAATTTAGGTGTTATTATTGAATTTTTTAGTGTTTATATTGGTTTAAAACTCATGAAAGGTTAAAAATCATGCACACTATCCACTTTCTCCTTTACTGCCTGTATACAATAAATGGTCACCTACAAGTAGCCTAACAGAGAGATAAATATCCATTTAAAGTTTTGAAGCATGTGATGTAACATTTTATTATAATAATATAATTGGTTATAATAATTTTAGACTCATTTTAGGTGTCAATTTGGAAAATTACAATGGATAAACATTCAAAGCATGAGATGACAATGTTTAGGCCCTTTATCCCTAAAAGCACAAAATAGAGTTCCTAGGGGTTTTGTTGATATCATATAACATGGTTGAAATTACATTTTAATCATATATATGATTATAAATTATATAATATATCATATAAAAGTACCTTGTAAATTTTTAAGGATATAATTTTAGTGAAGAATGGTGATTGAGAGGCCTAAAGTTGCTTATAAAGACATTAAACTCAAGCATTGATGTCTACCAATTTTGATCCATGGGAGACATTTTTCATCCAAAGTTATAAAATAGACTATGCACCATGTTTAAATGTTTATAATGGTTTAAATTATTAATTTTTATCTAAAATACACTTAAGGAGATGATACTTTGTATTTTTCTTCCTATACACACCTACAGTCGGTACAAACAACCTCAACATCCACCCACAACTGACAGTAATGTAAGAATGGTATTTTGATGGTGTCTTATACCTTTAAAGGTGAATAAACTTATATAAAAGTTATAGATGACCTTAAGGGTTAAATTTGGACCTTAAAACATCATGACCAAGGGAAAATTACACTTATAGGGTTTCATCTTCCCCAACACAGTTGACTATTGACTAAGAAAGATAGTGAACAATTTTGGAGAGTAACAGTGTTGACAATGTATATGGATGAGTGAAATGAATTAAATAAATAAAAAAAGGATTAAATTTAATTAATTGGGTTTTAAACATTGTTTTTTAAGTGAAACCATGAAAGTAACCTATAGGTGGACCCCTATTCTATAGGGACACAATCCAAGATATACTCAGTCTAGGCTAGACAAGAGTTTAAGGAGCATGTGGAAAATAAGAGGAAAACATGGAGATGGTAATACCTAAAATTATGATCATGATATTATTATTTAGTTCTCTTTATATACAAGAATCAAAGGAAAGACCCTTCCAAGTGAAAAACATAGTCCATAACAAGAAACTTTGCACACAATCACTCTTTTAGCAGTCTACCTTAGTTTTAATGATTTTGGAAGGCCATAAGAGATGATAAAGGGATGAATTTTTTCATGTAATATCCTTAAAACCTAGATATTCTCCTATAATTATAAAAATTGTCTGAGGAAATAGGGGAGTGCCCTCTATTTTGTCTCATATAGAGGACATTCCCTTGTGCATAAAACCTGCATTTTGGAGATGGGTGAGAAAGCATGAACCATAAGCTAAAATAACCTTGTAATAAAGTGTGGAGAGTTGGAAAAAAACTAGTTAAATATGGTATAACATGTACAAAAGTATGGAATTCAAAAGGGTACCCTACACTCTTAAGGTTGCTATCAAGCATATTTTGGCAAGGTTAGGCCTAAACACCAAATACAAGACCAATGTTATTTATAGCCTTAGTAAGGATTTATACCTCATTGTATCATGTTTATGGAATGATAAAATATGTTTATAAGCTATTGTATGCAAGTAAAACCATCAAAAAATCATGATTAGGCCTAAAATCCAAATGAGGGGCCAACTTCCTTTCAAAAATTGGAATAGCATTACAATGCATTCAAGAATGTTAATTGGGAAAAAATAGAGGCTATATAGATATTTGAAGGTAGATAAGTATAAGGGGAATCCATTTTTATCCCAAAGACAGTTTAGACTTGTGTAAAATATGAAAATAAGCTTGATAGGAGAGGTTTGGAAACTCACATCTCTTTTGATTATTTTCATGGGGTATAAATAATTTTAGAGGAGTTATAAATGGTCATAAAAAAAATTCTTGTGGAATTTTTTTCCAATTTAATGTACCATCATTATGAATGAAGCTTAAGAGGTCAAAATAGGGTAAAACTCTTACAAACACTTGCTAGTGACCAGTTTGGAAAAATGAGGTTAGAAAGTTAATCTAATGGCATAGGTTTCCAAGGATGATAATTTAAACTTGTATAATAGTCTCTAAATATACTCCCCATTATTATTATTTGTACATAACTATATGGATGGAGTGTAAAATAGGATTTTCTTTATAGTTTTATGTATTAAGTAGGTTGTAAGAGGTTTTAAGACATGACAATCACATGGGAGGGAATATTAGGACTTTATATAACTCCCCATGTCAATTTAATTCCTTTTAATAACTCTTAAGTTTGTCAACTAGCTATTTCATCTCAAACACTCAAAACTAGCATAGTGACCAAGCTAGTGAGAAGGGTGGAAAACATCAAGTCAGATGATTTTAAGGTGTGCCTGATGCCTATAAGGCTATGTAGGGTATTTATAGGTGTCATCCACTCCCTCCCATGGATTTTTATGGAAAAATAATGACTTTTTAGAGGCCAAGTGTGCAAGGTGCATGAAGGAAGAGGCTTTTAGACTAAAGATGATGATGGGTCATTCATAGATGATTCTATATGACTAGGTCTACAACTAATACATAGAGAGGCATGATTGAAAGATTTAAACTTCATTAAAATAATAATACCTATACTTAATTATTTTTGGGATGTTCAAATAGGTCCAAATCATGAAGGCAATTATATAAGCTAGAATGAGAACTTTCATGCCACTTTGAAAGAGTTCCATGACTGTGAGAGCCACTTGTTTCTTTTGAAATTGCATGGTTAATCCCAAATACTTTTCTCACTCACAATTAAATTATTCTCTTATCTTGGAAAGTGTCCTTATGACCCTTATACTTATCTCTTCTCCTCTCTCTCTCAAGTTATATAAGAACTATCCATTTTGGCTATTGGAACCTATGTTTCACCTGAGTATGGTGAAGTCTTACCCATTTGAATACCCTTTGATCAATAATAATACTAATTTTTACCTCTTAATGATTTTTCATAGTGTTTTTTACTTGGATGGTTAATCTTGCTTAGTGATAACTATGATTTACTTAGCATGTTGTCTCATTATTTCATCCTATTTGTAGTTAGAAAGATTCTTCTTGTAGGGCATGTGAAGTGTTCTAGGAAGTGTCAAGGTTGAGTGAGTTATTCCATTCACTAGTTCCATTCAAGGCCTCTTGTCTAGTCCTCCTATCCTAAACATTAATCCATAACCTCATAATGTAATATTTATGTGAGAAGCTGCAGATTGGAGAAGTGTATGTTTGGTTAGTCTCTTAGTTTCATGTGTAACATGTAACTAGTTGGAAGTCATCAAATTATTTGATGTATCACCTCCCTTAGGATATTTTTATTTCATTTATCTCTCTCCCTTTCACCTCCCCCCAAAAAAATGTTTTAGGTGTAGTAGTGATCCAAAGTGGTACATCAAAGAAGCTAGCCATATCTAGAGATTCACCTCATCCTTAGGTTACCCACAAACCTAGAAGTGTTTCCATTGGGCCACTTGAAAGAGGAAAGTTGAGATATCTCCTCAAAGGATGAAAATGTAAGTGACAATAGTTTTTGGCACACCCAGTGGGATTATTAGTCTAAGAGGTTGAAATATTTTTGGTGTTGTATTTGAAAAATTAAACTTTGGAGACATCTATCTAAGCATCAATGACAACTTTGATATTACGTCAAGTGGTCAAGTAGACTAGATATTACTTTTGAAAATTGTTGATAATGATTCCTGTTGTTCTTGCTTCTTAATGAAGTTCCATGGATAGCTTTGGTCTTGAGTTTTATCTTACACAAGTTGGTGAGGTATATAAATCATATAACATCCCATATCAACCCTTTCATGACCCTTAAAAATTATAATACAACTCATACCATCTCTAATATAACCATTTCCAACCTAGTCATCAAGTGTATCAGCCTTATAACTAGCCTTATCCATATCTTGCTCCTACTAGTCAACCTAGTCACTTCTCAAGTCAATCCATTTACACTTTCAAGAAAACAATTTTGGGCTATGAGAATTACCTGTTGGATCTTGAAACACAAAGGAGATATGGTCAAGAGGTTCCTAGTCATCTCAGTCACAATGTGAGAGATGCAGTAGATCTAGTAAAAAGAGAGTGGGCACCTATTAAGAGATCCAATTGGAAAAGACACACAAGTGAGATGATATATGTGAGTGACCTAGTTTCATCCTTGGAAGATAGGATAAAAATTAATGAGAATAAACCTCAACAAACCTATCAACCTTCATATCCACTTCCTCAAGATTACTATTTATTTCTAATTGACCTATAATCATAAGCCCAATCAAGCCTATCAAAGTCATGCTTTTCCCAATCAGTTGGAAGAGAAAGTTGAAAATAGAAACCTTATTTTTAAAGCTAATATTGATAGGAAAATGGATTTGGATAATATTAATATATAAAATTTCATGTTATCATTAAAATAAGTGGAATCTAAGCCCTCATTTCCCTCTCCCATTGCATCCTCATCTCAAGAAAAGATGTTTAGATATGAGATTCCATGTTGGAGACAAGGTGGATAATCCAAAGCTAAGGAGATCACAAGTTTCTTGAATACTTCATCTACTCCTAAAGTTGCATCAATACCTCAAGAGAATAATTTTAATCCTAACATCCTAATCTGGAGTAAGATAGTGAATTCATGGGGAAAGAAAGAGGAGAAAAGCCTAGATAAAGAGTGTGAAGTTGAAGAAAAACTTGATCTTGTGCAACCTCCTCCCACCCTTCCACAAGAGACCTCTTGTCTTCCATGTCATACATCTTGGACTATTTATCCTCATTATGATGCCTATAAACTTAAAGAGAGAATTTTCCAAGAGAACCTAGCCAAGTAAATTGAAGAGTTAGAGTAAAGAATGAAGTTGTTAAGTCAAGGTGTGATGGAAGGTTTAGACCAAAAGAAGATCCTATACCTAAACACACCCCATCCACCCCTCTTAAAGAGAGTTTTAAATATAAATAATATTTCAATTAATTAATTTTTAAATGGAAGGAATAAAACCAAGCTACTTTATCTCGAGTTCTGCCTCCCCTTCCTCAACAACTTCCAAAAGAATCCCCTATAAGTCATTTTCAATCTGATTTTGATTCCTATGTTCCACATCTACCAACTAGTTCATCTTGTACTCAACCCATCACCATTTACATTGATGGACCTATGGTATGGGAACATAAATAGGAGTAGTTGGTTGAGGAAAATTTAGAACTCTTGCTTGAAGAAAGTTCAACTCCTTGGCAGCCTCATTCGGCTAGGTCACCAAATTTCAAGATGCCTAGACTTGACATCACCAAGAAAGAGAAGGAGATTGAATATATTATATCCCTTAAGAATAAATATCATATCATGATAGTGGATATACAACTTGAGATTCCCCAAGAGGTCATAAGTAATGAGGAAGAGGTGAGACCTTGTGTTGAATCTTCTTGTTTGGTTGATAATAAGAATGCTTTCCTTGTGTCAAAGAAGTAATCTTAGATGAAGTCATTTTTTATTATAAATAATAAGATGAAATATATTACCTTATTATTCCACTTCATGATGTTTATAAAAGAGAATATGAGGACTTGTGGTAGAAGTTTGAAAAAATTTACAATGAGTTTGAATATCTCAAAGGGTCTAACACTTCCTTAGAACTAATTGCAAGTGATGATAATCAAGATGACATTTTAAAAAATGTCATAGATGAGAAATAAAAAAGTTAAACTCAACCTTTTGAGGTCAAGACAAGATTATACTACCCTTAATCTTGAAAGGAACAAGAAACTACTCCTCTTGAGATCATGCCTACAAAGAAGATTCAAGTTGATCATGAGATGAAGAGTGGGCAGCAATATGAGATATGTGTACAAGGCAAAGAGGAATAATTTTACATTGGTGACCTATTTTAAGATGATATACTTGAGATAATAGTAATTGAAGTGACAAGAAATAGGTTTGATCCATAAAGTGTTCAATCTAAAGAGCAACATGCTTGGCACCATGATTCATCTCATGAAGAAGGAGATGCAAGAAACTTTCCTTTTGATCCTAGAAATGGAGGTATGATTTAGTTTTAGTTTTATATAGTTGATTTCTTCCTATTTTTCCTAATTTCTTTGATCACACATGTGTATTGTTAGTGTGTTTGATTTTCTTTATGTGTGTCCTTTATTTTGTGTAGTTACGGTAGTCAAGTGGTCTTATCTTGATCAAAAACTATGGTTAAAGGTATCCTTATTTTATTTTATACTTTAGATGACTCCCTATACCCAATGTATTGATAAAGCTATTGTTCTAGTTAGTATATTAGGCATGCTACCCCTATGAGTAACCAAATTTGACCCTGTAGGTCAAATTAGAGAACCTATAGGTGAAAACTTGAGTTTTAGGTTTTTTTGGTGGTATAATATTATGTCATAGGATGTATTATATGTTATTATATATCATATTAACCTTGGTCAATTAGTCTTTTAGTCCATTTATCATTTTGAGTCATTTTTGGGGTCACAAATGGGAATTAAATGACTTCCACAGCCTCTTAGGGACATATGAAGGTTAAAAAATGTGATGTAACATTACATGTCTTATAATATGTATTAATCAGTTGTTGGTAACTAAAATTGGTAGGTGTTTCAGAAGAAAGGGTAGTTTTTTAGGAAAAGAGAAGATTTTGGCACTTGTACAGCCCATGGGAAAGCGTGACACATGGGATAAGGTCATATAATGAATATTTAACTTAATTATATCCATATAATTGATTTAAATTATTTTAAATTGATATAAAAGGCCCAAAACCATTTTTCTCCTTTTTCACCCTTTTAGACATATAAAACTAGTCTTTAAGTTTGTACTTGGTATGGCTAGAAGGGGAGGTTCCAAATAAAAATCCTTGGGGATCTAAAATTAAACTCATATTTATTAATTTTCATACAAATATTTTTAATAATGGTTTCCTTTGCTTTATGAACCATCCTCATAAAGTTAATTGTGTTTTTTTGCTTGTTGTTTCCTACACCCTATAGGTTTTGCTCCATTTTGGGAAATTATTTTCAAACTAGATACTTATGTTGATTATAGATGATATTTTATTAGTCATATAATTATATCCATGTTTTTTTTTATCATTTTAATGTGTTTTGATATGCTAATCATCTCAAGCTAAAGGAGGGAACACTTTTTTGTGCAATAGGTAGGTTTCCACAATTTTCAAGAGTTTCATGTTTTGATGGTGAAATAAATGAGTTTAATAGGTTCATACTCATTTTTTTAATGTTTTCTTTGTCCTATTTACCATTCAAACTCTTTATATAAGTAATCTCCATGAGAGTGTAGTCATAGAACACCATACAATCAATCTGCTATATGACTGCCATACCAATCAGCCAAGTGCTTGAAAAGGAAAATTAAGTTGAAATGAGGATTTTTTTTTTATAAATACTCAAAATTTTAATGTAGTTAATTTAAAATTTTTAATAAGGTACATTATCCTAAAAAATGAGGCTCATCTTCACTGCCTAAGCACACAATCTACCTACTATAATTCAAATATTCACCTATAGGAGTCTTAGAGGATGATGTCTTGTTATGATGGGAGTATTTGTAGTGGTTTAGAAACATTTTACATTTTATTAGTTCATTTTGGAGTTTTTATATTGGTTCACAACTCATGAAAGTTTAAAAATCATGAACATTGCCCACTTTCTCCTTTAATGCCTGTATACACTAAATGGTCACCTACACACAACGTAACATGGAGCTAAATATCCATTTAAAGTATTTAATAATGTGATGGAAAATTTTATTTAAATACTATCATTAGTTTATAATCACCTTAGAATCATTTTAGGTGTCAAGTTGGCAAATGACAGTGGAGAAACCTTCAAAGCATGAGATGATAATGTTCAAGCCCTTTATCCCTAAAAGTGTAAAATAGAGTTCCTAGGGGCTTTGTTGATATCATATAACATGGTTGAGATAAAATTTTAAGCATATATATGAGTATACATTTTATCCTCTATCATATATAATTACATTTCAAAGTTTTAAGGATAGAGGGTTAGTGGAGAATGGTGATTGAGAGGCCTAAAGTTGCCTATAAAGACACTAAACTCAGGTATTGATGTCTACATGTTTCAATCCAAGGTTGAAATTTTTCATCTGAAGTTTTAAAATATACTATGAACCATGTTTTAATGTTTCCAATGGTTTAAAGGAGTATTTTTAATCTAAAATCCACTTAAGGAGATGATACTTTGTATTTTTCTTCCTATACACACCTACAATCTATACAAACAACCTCAACATCCACCTACAGTTGACAATGACCTAAGCATGGTATTTTGAAGGTTTTTTATCCATTTCAAGGTGTTTACACTTATATACAGGGGTTATATGACCTTAATGATTCAATTGGTACCTTCAAACATCATGACTAATGGAAAATTTCACCTATAGGGTTTAATCTTCCCTAACACAATTGACTATGTTGACTAAGAAAGATAGTGAACAATTTTGGTGAGTAAGAGTGTTAAAATTGTCTATGGATGATTTAAATGAATTAAATCAAGGAAAGAAGTATTAAAATTGACTTGATAGGGTTTTAAACATTTTTTTATGTGAAACCATGCAAGTAACCTATAGGTGGACCCTTATTCTACATGGACACAATTAAATATACACTCAGTCTAGGCTAGGCAAGAGTGTAAGGATCATGTGAAATATTGGATTAAAAAATGGAGATGAGAATAACTCAAAATATTATCATTATAGTCTTATGTATTTCTCATGATAGACAAGGAGAAAAGGAAATACCCTTCCAAGTGCAAAACATAGTCCATAACAGGAAACTTTGCACACAATTATTCTTCTAATAGTCTGCCTTAGTTTTAATGCATTTGGAAGGTCATAGGAGATGAACAAGGGAATAATTTATCTATTTAATATTCTTAAAACCTAGATAATCTCCTAAAATTATCAATTTTTTTTTTACGAAATAGGGGAGTGCCCTTTGTTTTGTCTCAAATAGAGGGCACTCCCTTGTGCATAAAACCTACATTTTTGAGAAGATGGGTGAGAAAGCATGAACCTAAATATAAAATAAACTTTTACTAAAATGTGAAGAGTTGTAAAATAACTAGGTAAATATGGTATAACATTCACAAAAAGATGGAATTCAAAAGGGTACCCTATACTCTTAAGGTTGCAGTCAAGCTTATTTGGGTAGGTTTAGGCCTAAAGACCAAAGAAAAGACCAATGCCACTTCTATTCCTAGAAATGATTTATACATTATTTTATAATTTTTATGGGATGATAAAATATGTGTATAAGATATTAGGTGTATGGAAAACCATCAAAAAACTCATTTTGGGCTTTAAGGTGCAAACAAGCCTACTAAGCATGACTAGGCCTAGAATTCAAATGAGGGGCCAACTTCCTTTCCAAAATTTTAGAGAATTACAATTCATTTAGGAATTTTAATTGGGGGAAAAACGTGATAGATATGGTGGAAGTTATAAAAGTAGTAGGGGAATCCATATCTGGCCTAAAGACAACTCAGACTTGTGTAAATGTGACAATAAGCTTGATAAGATAGGTTTGGAAACTCACATCTCTTTTGATGCTTTGAATTGGGCCCAAATAAGTTTAGAGGAGTTATAATAGGTTTCAAAAAGCCTTATTTTGGAATTTTTGTTCAATTTTAATTTCCCATATTTATGAATGAAGCTTAAGAGGTCAATATAGGCTAAAACTCTTACAAACCCTTGCTAGTGACCAATTTAGAGAAATGAGGTTGTAAAGCTAATCTAATGGCATAGTTTTCCTAGGATGATGATTAAATTTTTTATAATAATCTCTCAAGATAATCCTCATTAGGATTAGTTGTATGAAACTATATGGATGGAGTGTGAAATAGCTTTTCTTGATAATTTTGTGCATTATGTAGGTTGTAAGAGGTTTCAATAGATTCCAATCACATGGGAGGTCAGACTAGGACTTTAGATTAATTAACCATGTCAATTTCATGCCTTATAATAACTCTAAAGTTCCTCAACTATCTTCTTCATCTAAGCCACTCAAAACTGGCATAGTGACCAAGCTTGTGAGAAGGGTGGAAAACTTCAAGTGAGTTGATTTTAAGGTATGTCTCTTGCCTATAATACTATGGAGGTTTTTTAAATGTATTATAAATTCAATCCTATGAATTTTCATAGAAAAATTATGCTTTTTTTGAGGCCAAGTGTGTAAGGTGCATGAAGGAAGAGTTTTTTGGATTGCAGATGATGATGGCTCATTCCTAAATGATTCTAGATGACTAGTATTACAACCAATGAATAGAGAGTCATGCTTAAAATAATTACCTTTAATTTCAATTAAAATAAGTACCCCTAATAATTTTTGGGACATTAAAACATGTCCAAATCATGAAGGCATTTTTTTAAGCTAGAATGAAAAGTTTCATGCCACTTTACAAGAGTTTCATGACATGGAGAGCACTTGTTCCTTTTGACCTTGCATGGTTCATACCACATCCTCTTCTCATGCACATGTAAATAATTATCTCAGATTTAAAAGTGTCCTTGTGACCCTTGGAATTCTTTCTTCTTTTCTCTCTCTAAATTTTTATAAGAACTAGCCATTTTGGCTATTGTAACTTCTGCTCCACCTGAGTATGGTGAAACCCTACTCATTTACATACCATTTGATCAATAAGACTACTAATTTACCTATTAATGAATTTTCATAGTGTTTTTTACTTATATTATTGATCTTTCTTAGTGATAACTATGATTTCCTTAACATTTTGTCTCATTATTTCATCCTATTTGCAATTGGAAAACTTCTTCTTGCAGGGCATGCAAAGTGTTATAAGAAATGTCAAGGTTGAGTGAGTTAGTCCATTAAATAGTGTCATTAAATTCCTATTTTCTATTCCTCCTATCCTAAACATTAATCCATAACCTCATAATTAAATATTTATGTGATAATATACAAATTAGAGAAGTGTATGTTTGGTTAGTCTCTTGGTTTCATGTGTAACATGTAGTTAGTTGGAAGTCATCAAATTATCTGGTGTATCACCTCCCTTAGGATAGTTTGATTTAAATTATATCTCTCTCTTCCCCCCCAAAAAAAAAATAGGTTTAGTAGTGATATAAAGTGGTATATAAAGGGAGCTAGTCCTATCTAGAGATTCACCTCATCCTTAGGCTACACACAAGCCTAGAGTTGTTTCCATTATGCCACTTAGATGAGGAGAGATGAGACATTTCCTCAAAGGATGAAAATACAAGTGAAAACAATAAGCACATGGGGTAATTTGTGGTGGACACTATAGTGGACATGCTACAACCCAAAAATGCCTATGTAAGGGTTACTTTTGGCTCACTCTCAAAAAGGATGCAATCAAATATGTTAAAAAATACACTCCTTGTTAGCTTCACAATGATCTAATTCATTCACCTCTAGCCAGGATTTAAACTATTGAATCTCCTTGTCCCTTTTCCACATGGGGATTTGATCTCAATGGTAAACTACCTCTCTCCCAAGATAGGAATGTTTTTATCATCACCGCTATCAAATATTTTATCAAATGGGTATAAGTCATGCCCCTTGTTAACATCACCAGTCCTACCATTTCAAAATTTATTCTTAATAAAATCATTTTCCACTTTGGTGTTCCCCATACCATCATTTTAGATAATGGTGGTAACTTCAAAAGGAAACATTTTAAATAAATTTGTACTAAATTTAAGATCAATCACAAATTTTATATGCCTTATCATCTAAAATACAATGGTTAAGTTGAGGCCACTAAAAAAATTCTCAACAAAATTATCCTAAAGATAATTCATGAGACCTGCATGGATTGGCATCTTCATCTCTACCCTTCTCTTTGGGCCTATCAAACTAGTATACATATTGCCACTAGGGCAACACCATTCTTTATAGTCTATGGTTCTAAATCAGTTCTTCCTCTAGAAGTTGAGCTTCCCTCTCTTCATATATCTCTTCATGGTATCATTCTTGATGAAGAATTATGTGAAGTTTTCCTTCATGCCCTTGATATCCTTGATTAACATAATTTATCTACCTTATAGCATAACTACCAATACAAGGTTCGTATTTCTAAGTAACATAACAAATGTGTTAAATTCTACACATTTAATATTTGTGATCTTGCCCTTAAATTAGATAAAAACCATGATAAAGAAGGTAAATATGCCTAATATTGGTAGGGCCCTTATTTAATTAATAATATTCTTCATCCAAGTCCAAGTACATGCCACATTCAAACTAATGAAGCCATATTTTCAAAGAGCCCACCAATGCACAATTCCTTAAAAAATACTTTGCATAAACATTTCCTTCTTTTCATGTTTTTTATCTACATCTATTAAACACTTTTTGTAGGTTACTTACACAAGTCTCTCCCTTTGCAAAATTTCTCTCTTTTTTTAACAAACCCTTAGTCCTCCCTTTTTGTCTTTTGGTTTCTTTATGTACCATAGTCTTCTTTATATTTACTCTTTTTACATATTTTTTGGCAGCCCTTGGGTTTTTATTTTATGAGTTGCTTTGTAATACTATGGATAGGACCCAACACTCTCCACTAAATAACATATTTTATATACCTCATTTGTTTTCACATAAATTATTTTTTGCATCCTTGTGGGTTTATATTTTATGAAGTTATAGTGTAAGACTATGGATAGGCCCTGACCCTCATAAAATAACAATCTTTTCATTTTATTTCTAGAATACATTTTGTAATGGTCACATGTTTTTTTATCTTTGTTCTTAAATTTAGCTTTTACTTCTTTTAATAAATGGAATTTGAACAAAAATCTATGTTATCATGTTTTCCTCCATTTCCCTCATTCTTATGATAAATAATTAGATGTTACTATCATTGTATCCCTTTTCACCCTTTGTTTTGAGATTTGAAGTAATTCAAATTGTTCTATGTGTCACTCCTTTTGATTTCCCCTTTGTTTCATTCCACATTGGATAAAACAAGGTTGAAGTCAGGATAACACTTTTATTTTACCTAGATTTATGAGATTTTTAGACCCCATACTCTTTGAAGTTTCTCTTAGAAATCATGATGCAGAGCTAAATTCATTTCCTTACCAAAATCTACCTTTTCCTTTAATTCAAGAATTCCCTTTTCTTCATTCAACCACTCCCCAAAGTCATTTGGGGAAATCATACAATAATAATTATAACTTTTATTCCAACATGCTTCATGAGATCATGCTACATTAGTTTCAAATAACTTACACTATCAATAAAAAATCCTTCAAATAAATTAAGTCATTCTTTGTTTATATACTCACTTTACCTTCAAGACACTCTCACAATGCATCAATGCCAAAATGGTCTTGCATGGTAAATCACAACATAATGATTATTCACATCACATAGAAACTTTCCACTTTATTATAACCCTCCTTTGTATCCTTACTCAAACAACTAAACAAATTGTATGCTTTCTTTCTTTACCCAAAGAGCTTTCAAGCCTTATTTCCTACTAACCCTATTTTGGGTAATCTTCTCTGGTTTGAATTTTTTTTTTTAAAAATAAAATAATTTGAGACCATTCCCAATAGTCCCTTGGATTATTCTAACTCTATCATTTCCCATTTGACCACACTCCATGTGCATGCCTTGTTTCTCTACTATTTCAATCCCTAATTAGGCATATTGGGACTTATTCAAAACCCTCAAGTAAATATTATATGGAATACAAAAGGTAAAACATTTTGATGATAAAAATCTCTTAGTTATTGATAAAACAAACCTAATAACTAATTTTTGGCCTTTTTGGCTAGTGGAAACACTTGCTATAGCCAAAACCCTAATATAGGGTTTCTATGTCCCTATCATAGGTTGAGAGAGTATAAATTTTAATAAAATGAATATACAATAGTTTCACATCAAACTAAAAACTTAAATAGATCTGTTTCACCATCATACAACTTTTTTATTCAAGAATCAAGCTCTAACAACCCTCAAATCACTCACAAACACAAGATCTCAGTTTACAACCCTACCTTTGCACATAAGAAAATAGGGTACTAGGGTTTTTTTTGTCTTCTTTCAACTACCAATTACATTAAAGCCTATAATTAGGTTCTAAACATCTCCCTTTACTAGATTAAATATCTTCCAATCTCGTTTGAATCCAAACAAGGTTTAATACAATGTGATTTAGTCGCTGTATTTTTCCCTTTGCAAACATGGTAACTATATATAGGGTTTCCTCTATTCTTTTCTACTCTTAATAAATCTTTAACTCACCATAGTTCAATATCCATCTCTAATGACCATGACATACTCATGATAATCTCTATTGAATCAAATAGAGATCCATGCTAATGATGATAGGGTACAAAATATTGAATTTGCCAACAATATGTTTCAATAGATAAAACTATGAACAAATGAGTACTTGCCATCTCATAACCAATTTTAACTCATAAAAATATTTATTTTAAACCTATTATATGTTCCCTTTCTAAATAGACTCAAATATGAAATATTAATTAATCAGACTTTTGCTTAAAATAAATTGAATGACTGCATACCCTGTTGGTAGACTTTGACAGTCTACATAATATAACTACCTCCAATGCAATATGAGTCCCTATATTAGTATATAAATCAAAATAAGATCATAAACAAGATAAAATAACATTAAACAAAACCTCTTACCAATTATATTTTCCAAGCAAACCCAAGGTCCTCTATCTCAGTCATAAAATTTGATGACACACAAAATTTTCATAACATAGCATTCTTGATTCATCAGGGTTCATTATTTACATCTCCTTTATTTATCATCCTTTAATGGGAAGAGAGGTGACCACCTCCAAAACCTACATTATTCACACTACAAAAGTCCTACATTTATCAAAACTCCTAAAACAAGATTGCTAACTGATTCTTGAACAAGAATGTTTAATAACCTCCTAGTCCAACATAGGGTGGTGGACTGTCACCTCACACTCACAAGACATATGTATTCATAACCAATATTATGACCTTTCAAGATACCAACAAGGTTAATTACAATTTTTTTAATCCATTACATATCTACATTTCTCACCTAGACCACAAATACATCATGAAATTTTTGAAATTCTCTTTTGGTAGGAAAACTAATTCAAATTCAAATTTGCATCCACAAACAAGACTCCTAAGACTCATTCTAGACCACTTTTAGCATTTAAAGATTCCCCTACATCATACTCCCAAGGGTAGAAAAGTCTTGACACCCACATTCTTCTTCCTTAAAACACTCATATAGGTGTGTGTGCTCTTGACTGCCACACTTGTACTTTGTTTTTCCTCTTACTATCCTCCTCCATGCTATACCTAAAAAATACAACTCATTAATGAAAACTTTTTCTTGCTCATTCCTTTGAGGCATTATCCATATTCCCTCTTTATTGTTTGTTTCTATTTCTTCAAAGCACCTTCATGTGTTTTATTTCCTTTACTCTCCTTCTTTGCATTAGCCATCAATTCATCTTGTTCCTCTCCTTGCATGACTTCTCCTTCATCATACACCTATACTTCAACCTCAATATATTTAACATCATCTTGTGGAGTACCTTCATATTTTTGACTCCTTTGTACCTTCATTAATGACATTACCTTGGACACCACTACTACATTCCATAAGTATATGTTCTCTTTGGTAACCTCCTTAACCATTTTCCTATACATTTGATGAGGATCAAATCCATATTCTTGCTTCAAAGACTCATACACGATGTAGTATGCTTCATACCTTTCCTTATGTTGTTGTCATATTACTCCTTTGTCTTCACTTTCCTCTTCTTGAGTGAGGATATCTTCCTTATTCATGTTATCTTATTTCCACAATGGCTGACCTGTTTGTTCTTGTTCCATCAACATCAATCTACCTTGAGTGTCTTCTTCATATTGACTTCTTTTGATCACCACTTGGTCATATGTCTCTTCCTCTTGTCTCTTGAGCCTATGAATGGGATTACTATCTCTTCCTTCTCTTCATCTCTCAAACCTGGATTCAAACATATCAAAGCAACATTAGATTTAAAATCTTGAGGATTGATTTCCTCTTTGTCCTTCATCTTTTGTCTTCTTCTCTTTTCTAGTATTTGCTTGATTGGCTATTTGATTAGATTTATTCTCATGATCCATCTGAGATGTGGGTTCAAAATCCCTTTCAAATGTTCTATATTGGTCAGCATCTCATCCATTTTTTGCCTCATCTCTACCATTTCTCTCTCCATCTTATTATTCTTCTTAGTGTCTTCATGCACCATCTTCTCCCTGTGGCTTTCATGCTTAACCCTCTCTCGTATTTTCCTTTCTACCTCTTCTTTCATTTTCACCTTGAGTACCTCACTTGGGAACATTCTTCTCCTTTTTTTGGTCTCACTTGGACCATTTCCTTTGGTTCACACTTGAAACATTTTACTTTAGACCCAACTTGGGCCTTTCAAACTCTTGTACTTCACTCTAGGACTGCTCTCTCTTTCTTACGCTCTATTTATGAGCTTATTTCCTCTTGACTTTGTCAATAGCTCTTCTAATTTAGGTCCACCACCACAATACTTATTGTTTGCTTTTATTCATACATACAAATGAAATAAATCAACCATAAAATACATCATACCTTCTCAATATAACTTCTCAACTATGTCTCTCAATCTATCTACTTTCTTGCTTACATATAACTTTATGCAACCTACAACATCAAAAATGTAATCAACATACATATAACTTTTTTCAAAGCATCTATATGGCTCTCATACTAAATGATACAGAGCTAAATTCATTTCCTTACCAAGTTTTGTCTTTTCCTTCCATTTAAGAATTCTCTTTTCTTCATTCAACCATCCCCATAGTCATTTGGGGAAATCATACAATAATAATTATAAGGTTTCTTTCAACATTCTTCTTGATATCATGCTACATTGGTTTCAAATAACTTACACTATCAACAAAACATCCTTCAAATAAACTGAATCATTCTTTGTTTATATACTCACTCTACCGTGAAGACACTCTCAAAAAGGATCAATGCAAAAATGTCATTACATGAGAAATCACAACAAAATGAAGATTCAAATCACATAAAAACTTTCCTCTTTATTATAACCCTCTTATGTATCCCTGCTCAAACAACTAATCCAAACTACTTACTCTCTTTCTTCACAGAAAGACCTTTCAATCCTTATTTCCTACTATCCCTATTTTGAGTAATCTTCTTTGGTTTGAATTGTTTAAAAAATTTCAAAATAATTTGATACCATGTCTTAGATTCCCTTGGATTATTCTATCTCCACCATTTCCCATTTGACCACACTCCATTTGTATGCCTTATTTCTCTACTATCTTAGTCCCTAATTAGGCTATTGGGACTTATTCAAAACCCTTAGGTCAATATTGTATGTAATACAAAATTTACAAACTTGAAACCATAAAAATATCTTAGGTATTGATAAAAAAAACCTAAATACAAATTTTTGGCATTTTTGGCTAGTGGAAACACTTGCTACAATGAAAACCCTAATCTAGGGTTTATATGTCCCTATCACATGCTGAAAGAGTATAAATTTGCATTAAATGAATATACAATAGTTTAACATCAAACTAATGACTAAAATATGTCTTTCTAACTATCTTAAAGATTTTATATTTAGGAATCAAGCTCTAACAACCCTCAAATCACTCACACACACAAAATCTCAGTTTACAACCCTACCTTTGCACACAAGAAAATAGGGTACTAGGGTTTCTTTTTCTTTTTTGAACTCCCAATGACTTAAAATCCTAAAATGATTTTATAAATACCTCCCTTGACTAACTTGAACCTCTTATAATCTCACTCAAATCTAAACAAGGTTCAATACAATGTGGTTTAATTTTTATTACTGTATTTTTCACTTTGTAAATAGGGTAACTATATATATAGGGTTTCCTCTATTATTTTCTACTCTCAAAGATTCTTTAACTCATCATAGGTCAATATACATCTCCAATGACCATGACATACTCATTTTAATCTCATTTGAATCAAAGAAAGCTCCATGCTAATGATGATAGGGTACATAATACTAATTTTATAGACTATACATTTTAATGGATAAAACTATGAACAAATGAGTACTTACTATCAAAGTTGTTGCCAGAATCTAGATAATGTGAATGTAATGGAGACATGATCACATGAGATGAAGCAAGTGCACATCAAATAGATGCTAAAGCAATTTGAAATTATACAATAAAATAAATTACATAAGACAAAATAGGAGAAAACCCAATATCTGATTAACATGAGATGGCCAAAGTGAAGAATACATATAGGAGAGCACGTAAGTAACTCCTCCACAAAAGGTGGTCAAGGCACCCCAATAATAGACTATAACTCTTCCATGAAAGGTGGTGACAAGGTGCTAAGAATAGAGAAGTAAATCCCATCAAGGGAGTTACTTATGACATTCTTATGATACCTATGACACATCTATGACACACATCTCCACATAAGCTAGCCTATCACACGAATGTAGGAAAACTCCATGTATGCACAAAAATATAATTTCCCTAATTAAATAATAGGGAAAAATAAAAACCTACACTAATACCCCCCCATAAGCGTAGCTTAGGTGGGTAGTGTGGAAATATAAAATGGGTCTGGCAATTAGGCCGGATGAGGTACCCATGTACAAAAGCAATCTCCCGTAAGATAGAGAAAAGGAGAAAACTCATAGGAAAAAACTCCCCCCCCCGCAAAAGAGAGACATAAAATAAATGAAGAGGCTAGAAGGCCCCCCTGAAGATGATGCTACTACAAATGTAGATTGCACCTCAAGAAGAGCTCGTAGATGAATGAACTTCCTCTCAGTAAAAGGTTTGGTGAAGATGTCTGCAACTTGCTCCAAAGACTGGCAAAATATCAAGTCAATGACCTGACTATGAATAAGCTCCCAAATGAAATGCATGTGAATCTCTATGTGCTTGGTCTACTGGTGCTGAATTAGATTCTTGAAAATATGAATGGTACTCTGGTTGTCACAATAAATGATGGTGGGATGCCTGATAGGAATGCCAAACTTAGAAAGTATCCCTTGAATCCAAATAGCCTCAGTAGCTGCATTAATAGCTCCCTTGTACTCTACCACTATGGATGATATAGTAATAGCATTTTGCTTCTTGCTAGACCAACTAATAGGACCAGAACCTAGAGATAAACTGTAACTAGAAGTGGACTTGTGAGTCTATGAATCGATAGCCTAGTCTAAATATCGATAGCCTAGTCTAAATTTGTATATCCAACCAATTCAACCTCTATGTCAAATTTTTAATGAATCCCATATCTATGTGAACCCTGTATGTAATGCAATATCCTCTTAGCTACTTTCTAATGTATCTCATGAGGTTCTTGCATGAATTTGGAGACAAGTCCCACTGTATATGATAGGTCAGGCCTTGTGTGAGTCAAGTAGATGAGACTACCAACAAGTTGTTGATATCGAGTGGTATCAACCAATGGTGAAGAACAATCAAACTCAAGCTTGAATCCTGATAGAAAGGGAGTCAGAGCTGGCTTGGAATCAACCATGTGAAATTGAGACAATAAATCAAGAGCATACTTAGGTTGTCCAAGAGAAATCCTTAAATTTGACTGTGAGATCTTGATGCCAAGGAAGTAGTGCAACAAACCCAAGTCTGTCATGTCAAATCTATCCTGGAGAGATGCCTTCACCACTACAATAGCCAATGAAGAACTCCTAGTGATCAAAAGGTCATCAACATCTAGAACCAAAATCAGGAGCGAATCATCCTGCCATAAGAATTAGACATTAGGGTTAGAATGGCACCTAGTGAAACCCGCTATGAGAAAGAAGGAATCCATCTTGGCATACCAAGCTTGAGGGGCCTATTTGAGGCCATAGATAGATTTCCTAAGCCTACATACTAAGGAATAATCCTGAAAAAATCTTGGCAGTTGCTCCATGTAGATCTCCTCCTCTATGTCTCCATGAAGAAAGGCACTCTTCACATTCATCTGGTGCACATCCCAACCATGTGCTACAATAATAGCCAAGGTGAGTCAGATAGAAGTCATATTTGCAATGGGTGTAAAGGTCTCTGAGTAGTCAATTCCTACCACTTGTGAGAAACCCTTGGTGACCAATTACACCTTATACTTATCAACTGACCCATCTGTTGCAAACTTGGTCTGATATATCCACCTACATCAAACCATCTTTCTTCCCTTAGGAAGTGAAGTCAAATCCCAATTGTGATTTTTGATTAAGGAAGAATATTCTTCCTCCAAAGCACTATCCCACTCAAGTACCCCCAATGCCTCTCAAAAAGTTTGTGGATCCAAAACTGAAGAAAAGAAGGCATGTGGATCTCTCTAAAAATCCCCCTAGTTTGTCTATCATCTGCGGGATCTCCTACCCAAGTGCCAGCACTCTCAAGTGTTTGTCTAGCCCAAAGTGGCCTGAAAGTGGGTGAGTCAGGTGCTAAATCCTCATCCTCTAACTGACTAGAGGTGGATGCCTCTACATCACTATCCTTGCTATCTAAACTCAAAGAAGAAGATGTCTGTGGCTCAAGAGCCTACTGTGGCTGATCTAAATCTGATGAGGAACCATCATGAAGAAGTAGATATGATGAGGGAGAAAATGTGTAAAGTGTTGAGTCTCTAGGACTCTCTTGAAATGGACACTTCTCTTGATGAACAACTCATGAGTGACTGGATATAGAAGGTGATACCCCTTAATACCATCTGGATATCCTAAAAAGATGCAAGGCTTAGACTGACATTCCATAGCTTTGTGTTTCTTCTTCAGAATGTGGGCCATTGCTGGGGATCCAAAAACCCTAAGGTGCTCAACATCAAGTTTCCTTTTATGCCAAGCTTCAAAGGGTGTTATCCATTTCAAAGCTTTGTGAGTAACCCTATTTTGAATGTAACAAGCACAATTGATGGCTTCGGCCCAGTACTATGGTGCTAAGGATTTGGAGTGAATCATATAGCTAACCATCTCTTTCAAGAACCTATTTTTGTGTTCTACAACCCCATTCTGTGAAGGATTGTAAGTGACTATGTGCCGCAAATCAATCCCCTCTATGGTACAAAATTGCTCAAACCTATTACTGACATACTCCCCTCCATTATTAGTTTGAAGAACCTTGATGGATTTCTCACTCTATTTCTCAACAAGAGCCTTGAAGTCTAGAAATTTTTCAAACACTTCAGACTTTTGTTTGAGCAAATATATCCAAGTGTACCTAGAGAAATCATCAATGAAAGTGAGGATGTACTTGGACTTTGTGAAAGATGGTTTGGGAAAGGGTCCCGATACATCACTATGGACTAACTCCAAATGTTGTGAAGCCCTCCAAGCTTTGCCTTTGTCAAATTTTGCTTCAAGATGCTTCCCAAGGGAGCACCCCTCGCAAAGTCCTTTTGAGAATTGGACACGAGGCAAGCCAATGACCATGTCATTTTTGCAAAGTTGTTCAAGGTAGCCATAGTTAAAGTGGCCAAACCGCTCATGCCATAATTTGCTAACTTCATCTGAATTAGTCAGCAATTCTATTAGAGAAGAATCTGGTGTAAAATGTGAGGTGTATAACCTTGCTTGGTGATCTGCCCTACCCACTACCACTGTAGCATCACTATGTAACTCCCTAATAGCCATTGAATCTAGTGAAAACTCAACTCTCATGCCTTGACCAATGTGAGTGATTTGGTACACTGATAGGAGATTGGTTGAAAGAAAAGGAACACTTAGAACATTATTGAATGTTACTCCTTCCATTTCAATTGACCCTCTCCCTGCAATAGAAACTGATGTGTCATCACCCAAACTAATTGAAGTCATGCTACAAGGCTTTAAAGATGAAAACTCAACTAGTGAAGAGACTATGTGGTGAGAAGCACCCAAATCAATGACCCATGATGTTGTAGAAGCTACAATTGATATAAGGGCCTTGCCCTTTTCTTTCTCCTTACCCTTGCCTTTTGCCTTGGTAGAATCTTGGGTAGATGAATTCTACTTGATGGACTCAAGAACACCTATGTTGTGCTTCTCTAAAAGATGAGTTAGGTGATCTATTTGTTTCTTTATGCATTTGTGTTCATCATGCCCTATCTTTTTACAATAGGCACATTTAACCTTCTCCTTCTTAGGTTTAGCATTGGAAGAGGAAGACTCAGTGTTGTTTTTGGTAGGATTATTGTTTTCTTTCTTCTTCTCCTGGTCCTTGTTCTTTTTTTCTTCTCCTTTGTTGAAATCTTATCCTTACCATTTCCAACTATCAAAGCTTGTGGTTGAGTAGACTTCCTTATATCCATTTGGATAAGTTTATCTTGATCCCTTGTCAAGTCGGCAATGAATGAATCCAAAGAAGGCATTTTCCATGTAGTGCCAAGGGCACTTTTTGTGGCATGGAAAGCGGAGACAAAGACTAAATAGCTTGGACCTAACTTTTTGAGAATAGAAAGGATGAGTTGATCATATTTCTTTTCTATCCCACATTCTTTCATTTGCAATATAAGGGCCTTAAACTTAGTGAAGAAGTCCTGTAGGGTGTCAAAGTTGCTAGGACTTAGACTTATGAGTTCGTTTTTGAGCTCATGACCTCTTATCTCATCAAGCTTCCCAAATAAGAGTTATAAGGTGTTCCATATGTCTCTGGGATTCTTGGAGGTTTCTAAATGGAAGAGAAGTTCTGGAGATATGGACAAGCTTAGTAATCCATAGGCTTCATCAATACAGTTGTACCACTTGACCTTTTCAACATCAATGCTAGGTTCTACTTCAGTACCCATGGTGATCCTATACAACCCTTTGCTTCTAAGAATGATTGAAATTTTAACCTTCCATTCATGATATTTGAATGGTGTTATAGGTTTAAGTTGAAAGGAATATATTTTAAGCTGAATTTAGGTGAAGTTGTGTTGATTACAAGTTTGTGAAATTATGTAGAAAGGAGAATGAAAGCAAAAAAATGCAAGTGCTAAAAAGCAATCACACCCCCCTGAAATGTTGAGCCCCCCCAAATATGAAAGTGCATGCTCAAAAGATGTCAGACTCAGTTGAGAATGTGTCTTAGAGCAATCAGTTCAAGACTTTAAGCAAATAGGACGTCAGACTCAGCCGAAAATGCGTCTCGGGAGACCCAAATTTTTGGTACTTTATAAACTAGTGCATTTTTAACAAATAAAAAGCCTACACCATGGATAATTGAATTAAAAACACTTTTAAAAAAAATGATACCCAAATCTGAGCTACCGTTTGCAAGATATTAAAGATTCAATTTTCCTGTAAACTAGTGTTTTTGCAAAAAAACACTAAAACATTAAAAAAATGCTTGTTTTAAGAGAGAAAGTGGCCTTCCAACCACTTGTTAGACTTGAAACAAAGTGAGGAATTCAAAAAATGTCTTTGTGAAAGTAAGTTTAACTAATTGTCTCGGTATGCATGAAAGCAAGTTTACCTTCCTCTTTTAGTAAAACAAATACTAGTAAGGCAAAAAAAATGAATTTCTAGCTAGTTTTTTTTAACTTTTTTTTAATAAGAGGAAAGAAAGGTGGATAGATGTTGTTGTGATGTCTTAGGCCTTGATAGGCATTGCCAAAAAGATGAGATCAGGGCTTCTACCAATGAACATGCACCCTTCCAACACTTCCAACGCAATGCAGACTTTAACACTTCCAACGCAAACTTTAACACTTCTAACACAGACTTTATCACATAAGAAACAAATCAAATGCAGAAAAAAAATTCCAAGTGTAGGAAAAGGGTGCCAAGTGACTAAGGGTCCACATGGGACACCAAACAAGAAAAAAAAAGTGCCATTTTCAAAAAAAGACAGTCCTGGCAGTTTTCCACTACCTCACCATGCACCTCTTGCATGCTAGATGCCATGTAGCTACATTTTGCCTTGTTGGAGTCCTATTCCATGCATACCTCATCCTGCCAGATGCCCCACATGGACCTCCACATGCAAATGTGCTTCTTGGAGAGCTACCCCAAGCTGAAAGTGGCATCCAAGAATAGAAACTAGATGTGAAGATATTTTTTTCCCTATAGAATGAAAAAAAAAGGAATTCCACCGCCTTTGCTGAAGCCACAATAGATCTATACAAGATGTCTTGGAAAATTTTAAATCAGAAGTAATTTTTTAGCAAGTTTTCATATGGATTTGCATGAGTTTTCAAGAAACTTTACCAAAACTCTCAAATGCAATGGAGTTAAACAAAAAAACTACTAAGAAAGCAAAGTAAGAATTTTAGAATAAACTAATAGCATAACTAGACACATGATTACTGGAGTGGCTCTGATACCATATTGGATTTGGTGCCAAAATCTGGATAATGTGAATGTAATGGAGACGTGATCACATGAGATGAATTGAGTGCACACCACATAGATGATAAAGCAATTTGAAATTATACAAGAAGATAAATTACACAAGACAAAATAGGAGAAAACCCAATATTTGATTAACATGAGATGGCCAAAGTGAAGAATACATATAGGAGAGCACGTAAGTAACTCCTCCACAAAAGGTGGGCAAGGCACCCCAAGAATAAACTATAACTCCTCCATGAAAGGTGGTGACAAGGTGCTAAGAATAGAGAAGTAACTCCCATCAAGGGAGTTACTTATGACATTCTTATGACACCTATGACACATCTATGACACACATCTCCACATAAGCTAACCTATCCCATGAATGTAAGAAAACTCCATGTATGCACAAAAGTATAATTTCCCTAATCAAATAATAGGAAAAAATAAAAACCTACACTAATACTTACCATCTCATAACTAATTTTAACTCATAACAAGATTCATCTTAAACCTCTTATACATTTCCTTTCCAATCAGCCTCAAATACAAAATATCAATTACTCATACTTTTGCTTAAAACAAATTGAATGACTGCATACCCTATTGGCAGACTTTGACAATCTACATAAAATAACTACCCCAAATGAATTATAAGTCATTCTATCAACATAGAAATCAAAATAGCATCACAAACAAGATCAAAGAACATTCAACAAAACCTCTTACTAATTAGATTATCCAAGCACACCCAAGGTGCTCTGTCTAAGTCATAAAATTTGATAACACACAAAATTTTCATAACATAGCATTCTTGATTCATTAGGATTAATTATTTACATCTCCTTTCTTTATCATCCTCAAATGGGATGAGAGGTTACCACCTCCAAAACCTATATTTTTCACACTACAAAAATCCTATATATATCAAACTCCTAAAACAAGATTATTAACTGATTCTTGAACAAGAGTGTTCAACAACCTCCTAGTCCAATGTAGGGTGGTTGAATACCACCTCACTCACATGACATATGCATTCATAACTAATAATAATACCTTTGAAGAGACCAAAAAGTTCCACTACAGTTGTTTTCATCCATTACATATCTTCATTTCTCACCTAGACTATAAATACATCATGAAAATTTTGAAATTCCCTTTTGGTGCGAAAAATAATTTAAATTCAAATTTGAATTTGAATCCACAAAAAATACTCCTAAGACTCATTATATACCACTTTGAGTATTCCAAGATCCCCCTGCATCAAACCAAATCCCAAGTATTCAAATGAAAGTCATCTTTAGCACTCATGTTTGGTTTTCCAAATCCATGTGGAGGAGGAATAGAAAAAACCATTAAAAAAGTTAAACACTAAATCATTTGAATCAAAATACAATGATATATAAAAGTCAACATACAAATCTAAAAATTCAAATCACACCAAAATATGTTATTAAAAGCACATCTCCTATCTCTAATTGAAGCTCAAACTCCATAGTTGGCCTCACATAGAGTCTAGGTCCATTGGGATGTGGTAGGCCAGTATATTTGAATAAGGGGATTCAAAAAGCTCTATGGTTCTACCTATTTTATCATGGAAGTACCCAATCTTATAATAGACTGACAACTCTATAAGGGATCCTAAAGAATGGGGAACATGTTGTGAGAAGGTAGATCCATTTTAATTTTCATGCATATATCCTTCATGGCATGATCTATATACTTAATTTATTAACCTAATGATTGTGTGGCTAAGAGAAGTTCTTTAGAGTCCTTAAGGTCAAAAGTCCTCTTGTTTTGAAAAATCTAATTTGAGTATCTTGACTTTGATAAAGAGTTCCTCTAACTTTGTTTTTCCTTCATTCTCCCCTCTAACCATTTCATTTCCCCACTTGATAAACAAATTGTGATTCCAAATCTATCTTCCATTATTATTTAATTCCTTCTTCTTCATCTATTAAAAACATTCTAGCACTACTTTGTTTTAGTTTTATCTATCTTGATAGTGAAATAACATGTTTTAGCAGCTATGGATTACTTCTTTCTTTTTTATAATGATTTTACATTTCTAGACTTGTCTTACTTTATTTTTACCATTTATCATTTTTTGTACTATCCTATTGTTATAGACACATGAGTTCATACCTTTTTTTTTCCATTGTTTAATGAGGTTGGCTTGTTAATTTTCACTCACCAATGTTATTTTCCCTTTTATGCTTCCTTTTTCCATTGTTGAGTGAGATAAGGATTGTTAATGCTCACTCATCAGTGTTGTTTTACCATTTTGTTTCTTATTTTTATTTATTTTTTATTTCCATCTCCTTTTTGACATGTATCCTTGGTTTGCCTTGGTGAGTTTGCCTTTCTTACTTGAGGTTTACTTGTTTGAGTTTTTTTGGTCTTTAGTAGCCTTGGATTTTTGGTTACCTAATTTACTCTTACTTTTTTGACTTTATCATTTGGTCCAACATTGCACCTATCACCCCATATTATAAAATTCCTAAGTACATCTTATCCTCATAGCACCAATTATCTTAGCTTTCCTATGTTTTTTTGTTATTTATCTTTAGTTTTGTATTCTTAGGTTTGTCTAAAGTAGGCTTAGTGCTCTACAAAATCAAAACTAACAACATAATAGACAACCATCTAGAAATAAAGGTAACTTGAGGTATTCATCATATTTACTTTTGAGTTATTTTACCTTTTAGTCATTTAATTTCATTTATTTTATGCTTTTATATACTACAACTTTTTTTTAGCCTCAACATTAGTGTCTTATTCTTTCTCCAATCACCATCCCTTGTTATACCTTAGTGACACGTGATGAGCTTTGAGTGGGGCATATATATACACATAATATTTTTAACTTTTATCAAATAATGATGCTTTACATCTTACAAGAACCCATCGAGACTCAATATTTTTTAGTTCACACCCTAAGGGGTGCACTGGGAAAGGAGTGCGCAGACATTTGGTGCTTTGTAGGATTATTATCCCCTATTTCCACATTATTACCAATCCAACCAGCTCCTAAAACCATTCCTTAAGATATTGTTTATTTATTACACATTCCTCCAGTATTTTTCCTTTTTTTATCCCTCTTTTCCTCACCTTAATCCCCTTTCGATAATAAATTGTACTAGGTCAATTGGGTTGACCCAATATAGTTTTTAGCTATACTATTTTAGGATATTTTCACTTGAGAGTTGTGTTAGCCCTTTGGTCAACCTAGTGAATAATTGACCCAAAACATATAGGGTCGACTGAGTCAACCCTATATAATTGGTATATTCAAAAGGATTTAGGGTGAGATCCACATATATTTCATCATTATTTGAATATGTAATAAATAGTTATTATTATCTTGTGCTTCTTTACATTCTAATCTTCCACCATTCTACTTAAAGAGTCTTAGCGTAGGGTTTCTACTTCAAGAATATAGTCTTGTGGATAAGTCCTAGATGCTTTGACCTTTCTTAGTGATCGTTAAAAACCACAACAACATTTTTTGAGTATCCTTTTAACAAGGGAGAGATTGAGTCTCAATGGGTTCATATTTAGGTAAGTATATTCTAACTTTGTTTTACTCTTTGTAGTAGATAAAAGTAGAATAAGTATTGGATCAAATAATATTACTCTTCATATTACATGTATTAGGGTCTTAATCATACTTAGCTTAATTTAGACTCTCATAAAAATGTTTTGATTGCTTTATTAACCCCTCATATTGTAACAAAAGTTTTGGTGAGAACTAGATTAGATTTACTTTCTTTTTTATTAGATACAAGTGAAATATTGAACCTAGAATGATTTTAGGGTTATTGCAAGATTATGTTAGACTATAGGATTTGTAAACCTTCCTATCATGGTGTATTGTGATAAGTGATCCCCTAATCAGGTCTAGAGGATCCCCATATTGGTCATGCTCCTTCTTAACAAATCCCAATTGGAAGTGTAGGTATGCTTTATCTTCTTTGATCCAGGATCGATTTATAGACATGATGCATTTATGATTGCATATATTCATTAGTAAAATATAAAAATACATTCAATCAAGAAATAAAGTGATAAAATCTTCCCTATTCTCTCCTATTTCTATATCATTTATAGGGACAACACATCTATAGGTTTGAAGTACTATCCCAAGATCCTGAATTTCTAGGTTACAATCTAGATCACTATTGTATTCAATTTCCACATATTTCATGATTCACACATAATACAACACATATGGGAGAACGACATTAGTCTGAGGTCCTATTTTGGAGTATTATATATATACTTATATATATATATATATATATATATATATATATATATATATATATATATATATATATATATAAGTAGTGTATACAAATGAAAATGAAACTAATCTATTAATGAATCCTAGTTCGAAGAAGATAAATCCTACTTACACTTCCAATTGTTGATACATTAGATATTCAAGGTCATGACTAAGATGGATCTGATAGACCTAACCAAGATATGTCTTACCATAACAACATCACTAGAGAGGGTTCCAAAACCTCTAGTCAATCAACACTATGTAATAACTCTAGCTAGGTCATATGTTTTCATATTCACAAAGTAAATGACAAATAAAGTAAAGTCTAATCTAGTTCTCACCAAATATTGTGGAATAAAGTGGGGTTAATAAACATAAAAATTAAACTTACATATAAGATATATAATCACTTCAATGTATAGGAAATCTTAATGCATGGGAGAGAAGTAAAAATGCAAATCTATCTACTCTTACAAAAGAGGAACAAAGTTAGGAATAATTATCTTTGAATACAAACCCACCAAGCCTCAATCTCTCCCTTCGACAAGGTACTTTTCAAGAGTTTATTGTGGTATGTAAGGATAACAAGGATAAGTCATATCTAGGCTACACAACTTCTCAATACATGTAAAATACTTCTCTATAAGACAAGATCTGTATCTCTAAAGAAAGTATTGAAACCCTAAGCTATGATCATCAAGGAGAATGGTGGATAAGCAGATATGTAATATAATATTCTTCTTCTTATCTTCTCTTAATAAATTATATAAATGTATGTGTATATATAGTTGAATCTAACCCTAAACCTTTTTGAAAGTTTGGCTGACAAGGTCAACCCAATCAACTTTGTATCATTAATTGATAAAAATAAGTTAGGTCCCAGTCTAGGTCATCTAGATCTAACCTATATCCATAGCATGTTTTTAAAAAATTAATATAGGGATGACCTAATTGAATGTGTATTTAAATTTCTAAACTCTCAGAACAGAGTTGACCTAAGCCAACTTAGCCCTGTAGATGGTAAAAGAATGTTTTTAGCTTAGGTAGGGTCTAAAACCAAGTAGTATACATATAATCAAAATTTAAGTATAATTTGAATTTAAGTTATATTTTATATTTATACTTTCAAGATGTTTGAGAGTGGTTTCAAATTTCTAGGAGATATAATGCAAATTATAGATTTTGGAGGGTCATATTGGATACTTAGCCATATTTCAAGATTCTAAGATTTTAGGGAGGCTTCATAGGAGGAGAATGGATAGACACTTTAATGAATTTATACAAATGGTAGGAATTATATAAAGATAAAATAATATTGTGAATAACTAATGGTCTTCCCACCCCTTTCCCAGTGCACTCTTTAAGGTATACACTTAAAGAGATTGAAACTCGACAAGTTTTTGCAAGAGATAAAGTGTTAGTAAGTGGTAAATTTAATGAAAATATTATGTGTATATAGGTAGTACCCAATAATAGTGGGGTATTTGGGATCATTTCAATACCATGTTCCCACTAACCAATTTTCCCCCAAGGTCACTATGAAGATGGAAAACTAGGGTTTTATCATTTCACAAGGAGAAACAATCTATGATCCAGATATAAATACACAAAAGAGAAGGACAATCTAAACTTAGAAGAATCTATTTGATTACATAATTTTATATAAAGTATTTAGTACATTAACTTTACATCAAACCCAAATATTAGCATCAGTGCAACTATCCTAGATTTATGCTAGTGTCTGTGTCTCCACAATTCAAATTTCAAGAATCAAACAACTATTACAAGATAATCTTCTAGCCTAATTTCTACATTTTATAGATCTAATATTACTATAACAACATAATCAACTAATTACCTTGTTTTTTTATGTCATTTACATATGTATCATAATTGTACTTTACATGTTTTGACTATCTTAGTTTTATAAATTAAACATATGTTTACATTTGAGTTTAGCACCTAATTGGCCTGCTATAGATCTAATTATCACCTTTATTTGTTTAATTTATTTATTCCCATTTAATATTTAGACTAAAAATAAATTTTTAGATCCATTTTATGTTTAAACACATAGAGGAAAATCATTACTTTAAAATTCTATTGTGGTGCAACATGCATTGACAAAATATGACATCATATAAAAACTTCCCCCAACCCTGACTCCATTCACATGTTGGGACAATTTTTTCTTGATGAAGTATCCAAGTGTTAAGATATTATTTCCTTATATAATTATTCAAAGGAGTGGGACCAAATAACTACTGACATGAATGATTTCATTTGATCTAAAGATATGATTGAATAACAACTTACCAACCCTAACCATCTCTATGAATGTTTAGATGGTATGAGAATTTATGTTATCCTTGTTGATCCAACTATATGGTTTAATAACCTAGTATTTTAAGACTTACAAGAAATCATGGGACTAAATACACTCCTCTATAAAATCATTAATATAAGGGATGTTAGTCTCAAGAATATGGTAATACATTTTTTAATAATCCCTTGAGATGTCTGCTATCTAATACTTGAAATTAGGCATATATACCATATCATGGTGACACTTGGAAAACATTATAATATTGTATAACAAATCTCTACACTAAAATAGGTCAATTTTGGTAGTATCATTATGAAGTTTTGACTTATGGAAAGCTAATATGTGATCTAATAATTTGATCTCACCCTCTGTGAGATCATCATAATCTTCTAGTTTTTGTATATTTTCTATTGCCTTGAATACCTCATTTTAGTGTTTAAATTTTACAATTTATTGTATGAAAATTATGTCCGTAAAATCTTAAATTATCTCATTATTTGATGATGAATATGCCATAGTTGATGTTAATCAAGAGATTTATTTAATTATCTATCTATGTAGCATGGGATCTATAGATGTAGGATTATAAGCTATTTATAGTCACCTACTACTTAGGGCCCTTGATAATTTAAATTTGTGAAATGGTAGCTAAGGATTAACTCATATGTGACCTTATGATCTCTAAATTATACATGGAATAATTTAAATGAGGGATCACAACATGCTAATTAACTCTAAGTTTATGTCACTATTTCAAAGTATCCACCTTTTTATTCTCACCAGCTCCTAATTAGAATTTAAAGCTTAATTTTATCTTTAAATCCATTTTTTTGATGTGACCTAGCATGTGGTGAGATTTTAATCTTACAAATATTTCAAATGTGGTTCCATATTGACTTTTTATATACTAAGAGTGTGTTGGTAATGCACCCAAACTTTGATTTTTTTACACTTTGGGAGTTCATGGAGCCTAGAAAGTGTCATTTGGGGTGTTGAGATGGACAATAAGAAGGTCCTTGGGGTGATATTTCATTGGAGATGAGGTCATGGGCCTAAAAAATATGGCTGTGTAGAGATGATACATAACATGAGTTAGTTGGGTGATAATTATTTGTTGTTATGGAAAATCCTACATCTCTCAAAGTCTTAGAGTGTATTGTTAGAGTCTTGCTGACCGTCTCTCTGAGATCATCACTAATAGATAATAAGTGTGCCATTTGGTTCAAAATGAATTTTTGATAACTTTAAAACAAATTCTTCCCTATATCCTATGGATTTCATATTTTTTATTGTTTGGAACACCTTTACCAATCACAGCATGCCAAATATCCATTCATACACTCAAAGAGAAATGGTGCAAATATCTCTTGAGGTTAAAGTAATGGTATGGTGTGGGAATAGTTAGACACTTAGATAAATCCATGTGTCATATAGTAATCCTAGAGTCCTATAATTTTTTAAAATACCATATGATCACAGGACCCATGATCTAATAATATGAGTCTAGGTGGTATGAAATGAACCCATAACATGAATGAACATGAACAAGTAAATGAAATATTGCCTCTAAAAAGATAAGAATAAGTGGGGGTCTAGATTATGGACATAAAATTCCAATTTTGGGGCCACTAAGATACACATACAATAATTATTCTTAGATTATTATGTATAATGGGCACATTATCATTCTACACAATGTCAAGAATCTAAAAATGTACACTGTAGGAAATTATCAATTAGGAAGCTAATTTATTATTTAAATCTGTAGAAAAACATGCAAAAAAATATAAGAATAACATTATAATCCTTTGTCATTCAAGTATTTTATTTTATTACTATTTACATAATTCAACCTCTACAAGGATAAATTCCTCAATCCACACAACATCATCCACATATTAATAAAAAATAATATTTAAATAATAAACTTAGACTAATGCTAAAAACCATGTTTTGATATTTTACATAAATAAGTGGGGCTCTATATAATTTATTTTAATATAGGTGTGTGTTGGTCATTAAAATATTAAGATTATAGGCCGTGTTTCTCATATTATTCCTATTATTTTGTTCATAATGGGAATATGCCACTTATAAATAAGATAAGAATACTATCAACTATCAGAGGATAATGTGGATGTGCCCATTCCACATGTGAAGATTAGAATATTGTATTTTTAATTGATAATATAAGAAAAAATATGTGTATTCTTGACTTGTGTAGTCTAATGTACAAGATAATAATATAGGCATATGATGTTCATATTATTCATATCTTTTTCATAATTTGCATGTTCCAATTCTAAAAAAGATAATAATATTATCAGCTATCAAAGGAAAAATTATGTGGATGTGCCCATTCCACACAAGATTAGAATAATATTTTATTCTTAATAAATAATATAAGAAACATGCCCTATATTCTCAACTTGTGTAATTTACACGAGATATTAAGAATATAGGCCTATGATGTTCATATTATTCCTATAGACTTGTTTAGAATGGGAATGTGCCCATTATACACAAGTCTGACTAGTCTATAATATTATTATCAACAATGACCAATATATATGTTTATGTTCTTCTATCAATCCTCTAGGAATTTATAGGTTTATGTAAGAACCATATATTCAAAAAAAAAATGATTTGGTGACTAATATATCTAAATAATTTATTTTTACATGGTTTAAAAACATGATTTCAACTATCATTATGATATATTTAATATTTTAAATCATATTCCAATCACCAAACTTTGGGTAATTATTTACAATAAGAATTATAAAGGTTGTTGTGGGTATTGCTCCCTACTAAGATATCTCAGTTATTAAAAGTGCATTGAACTAGGATAAAAGAGACAAGGAGTGGTTTTTAGAAATTTACTCTCCATAAAATTATCAAAATGACCTATATTATTTCATTCCATGTTAAGAGAACATCAAGTGGTTGGGATAATTATAAACATGAAATTGATTTCAAACAATCTAATAAGTGTTGTGGTGGAGCACATATACAACAATGACCACTTATGCCAAATTATTCAAATGGAGTTAGAGGATCCATTATGTATAAAAAGTGGAATGGATCATTTTGAAAAAACATCAAAAATATTCTTGTTATTCTTAGGTTGGAAATTAGAACTGTATATAGATGGAGACACCACTAGAGTGAAAACTAGCCAAAGAATTTGTACTAGAACTATAATATCATTAATAATACTTTATAAATATGAATTGACTACATCCATCACCCACCACTTTAATATGGATAAATAATTATAAGGAAAAACTTTTCATTCAAAAATATTTACATATATGAGGAGACAAATATTGGCCAAACTAGAAAAACAAACTTTAGTATCACACTTCCAAGATCTAAGGCCCGTTACAAGGGAGAAAAATAAATAGAAGAAAGTTAAAAAATAATTTTATGAAAATTAAATCTTCAACATCTCAAGAGATCCAAATTTTTCTATTCAATGAAAAATCATTGGATTTTTACACTACCACCAAGCTCCTTATAAATACCAGTATGGATCCCTAAATCCAACTAGTTTTGATAGACTAGTTAGATTAATGTTGTGTAATCTTGTGCCTCTTTGGTTGGTGGAAGTATTGATTCCATTCAAAAATGTATCTAGTGATATATTTAACATTGAGCTAAAGCATGAATTTTAGAATTCAATGACAAAATTATACATTATCAATGGACAACATACCACCACAACTATAAAAATTACCCTAAAAGAACATGATTTTATTTCTTTTAATGATATAAAAAAACAAATGTTAGCTCATATTATTTATGCCAAACCTAAAATAGAGAAGATAATCAAAATTAAAAAATAAGAAATATGTCCAACAAAACATAGATTCTAACAAAGTTTATTGACAGTTGTACAAATCTATGGCAATGTGGATCATGGAAAAAATACCATTATGTATTAATTCAGGCCATGATAATGTAGATAACTAGAAGGTCTTGAAATATTTAGATTAATTCAACTAACCATAAAATGAAAAAATATAAAATATTCATTTAATTACTTTATATATCTTATTAAAGTAAATTATTTTTCTATTTGCATAGAGACACTTGAATAAGAGGTTATGAATATTATTTAAAAACAATAAATGGTTAGCCTTAGTGATAAGAGACCATTTCTCATTCTTATTGATGACATATAGGAAAAATAAGTTCTAGTTTTTGAGTTGTGGAGCTAAAAGCTTCACTAATGAGCTAATGTGGAGGTTGCTGATTTTACACAGTAATCGGCATCGGTCAGAACCAACCGACATCGGTTAGGGGTCGATCGGCATCGGTCAGAACCAACCGACATCGGTTAGGGGTCAGTTCGCATCGGTCATCTTTAGACTGACATTGACTTCTGTGCATTTCCAAAATTGTTCTATTTTTAGATGAATAGATTTGAGCCTTTGATTTAAGAGGTGGATCTAAAGGTGGCGAATGCATGGCTCATGAACCCTAGTGTTGTAGTATACTATATAGTAGGGTTAGATCCTCATAGCATGTAGATAATTTAGTAATTGAGTTGGTTGGAATTGATAGAGAGAGAGAGAACTCTTGAGGGAGAATTATTGTACATCTAAGAGGTGTGAGGAGAGAGAGATTTATTCATTGTATTTCCTTCTAGAAGAGTTTAATACAGATTGGTTGTTTCTTGTATCTCCTCTTATTTGTTGTTTCTAATTTCTAGTTACTTATTACTTCTGGTTTCAATTCCATGTTTAGTTGCTTATACAAAAGTAATCAATTGTACGCTAAGATCCTAACAACTGGTATCAGAGCATGTTAGTGTTTGTTGATTACAGAATTCACTCACAGGGGTTTTTGATTGAGTGGGAGCAAAGCAATGGCAGAAGAAAGTAAACTAAGAATGGAGAAATTCAATGGCAAGTATTATCAATTATGGAGGATGCAGATTGAAGATTATCTATATCAAAAAGATCTGTATTTACTGTTGGGTGGGGTTTCAAGGAAGCCCATAGATATGGAAGATGAAGAATGGAATCTTCTTGATAGAAAGGCTCTTGGATCTATAAGGTTGAGCCTGGCAGCTTCTGTGTTTTCCAACTTATCACAGGCAAAGACAATGGTAGAGTTCATGAATACTTTGGCAAATTTATATGAAAAACCCTCAGCTTCGAATAAGGTATATCTTATGAAGCAATTATTTAATTTGTAAATGCAAGAAGGTGGATCTGTATTTAGTCATCTTAATGATTTCCATACAATAGTAAATTAGTTAAATTTAGTCAAAATAGTTTTTGATGATGAAATTAAGGCTCTCTTAATCTTATGCTCTTTACTTGAAAGTTGGCATAGTTTGGTAATGGCAGTTAGTAATACTACATCTGCTTCAAATATCTTGAAAGTTGATGATGTTGTTAGTGTAATCTTGAATGAAAAGATTTGTAGGAAAATCACAGGGGAAACATTAGGTAATGCTTTAAGTATCAAAAGCAGGGGAAGGCAAAGAGAGAAGGGCAAGCAAGGGAAATCAAGGTCAAAGATGGGAAGTAGATCCAAATCTAGAAATGGAAGAATAACCTACTAGAATTGTGGAAAGAAAGGGCATGCAAAGAAAGATTGTTGGTTGAAGGATAACAAAGAAAATTAGCATGAAGGTAATAAAGAAGAAAAAGTTGTAGGTATTGTTGCACAGGATGCTCTTATATTTTCTTTTGATAATAAAGTAGAATCATGGGTTTTAGATTCTGGTGCCTCTTTCCATGCAACCCCAAATAGATAATTTTTTAATGATTATGTCCATGGAGATTTTGGAAAAGTTTATTTAGGGGATGATGAGCCTTGTAAAATTGTTGGCAAAGGAAAAGTGCACCTGAAATTGCAGAATGGCAACACATGGGTGTTGAAGGATGTCATGCATGTACCCATCCTGAAGAGGAATCTAATTTCTGTAGGAAAGTTGGGTGATGAGGGTTGCATAATAACTCTCACAATTGAATCTTGGAAAGTTTCCAAGGGTGAACTTATATTAGAAAAAGGTAAGAGAGTAGGTACACTTTATCTATCTACTTGTATTACTAATTATTCTCCTTCTATTTTATCTACTTCAGATGTAGATGCAAAGTTGTGGCACTGTAGGCTTGGTCACATGAGTGAGAAGGGAATGAATGTTCTTAAGTCAAAAGGTAAGCTTTCATATTTCAAAAGCATAGATATAGATTTCTGTGAGCATTGTATTTTTGGTAAATAGAATAAAGTGAGGTTTCTCAAAATTGGGTCAACAAAAAAGAAGCACAAGTTAGAGCTTGTTCACATAGACATGTGGGGACCAGCTCAAGTAGCTTCTATTGGAGGATCACAGTATTATGTTTCTTTCATTGATGATGCTACAAGAAAGGTATGGGTTTATTGTATAAAGAGGAAATATAATGTTTTTGACACATTTAAGAAATGGAAAGCTTTGGTTGAGAATGAAACAGGTTTGAGATTGAAGTGCCTTAGATCTGACAATGGTGGTGAGTATTGCAGCAATAAATTCAATAATTACTATTCTATGAGTGGAATATGCAGGGAAAGGATAGTTCCAAGGACACCTCAACAAAATGGAGTTGTTGAAAGGATGAATAGAACAATAATGGAGTGTGCACGAAGTATGAGGTTACATGTTAGTTTGCCCTTACAATTTTGGGTAAAAGCTGTAGATACTATAGTTTACCTCATTAACAGAGGACCTTCTACTGCACTAGATGGTGGAATTTTAGAAGAGGCTTGGATAGGTAAAAAGGTATATCTTTCATTTCTCAGATTTTTTGGTTTTAAAGCTTTTGTGCACATTGATAAAGAAAATAGAAAGAAGCTGGATGCTAAATCTATGCGGTGTACTTTCATTGGTTATAGTTTTAGAGATTTTGGATTCTAGTTGTGGAATTTAAAAACTAACAAAATTATTAGAAGCCATGATGTAGTTTTCAATGAGAAGGTGATGTACAGTGATCAGCTTAAGAGGCTGAATAATTCTGAGCAAGGCAATCTTGATTTGGAATAGGTTATGATCCAAAATGAGCTCGCGGGTAAAAATCATCACTCAAAAAAAAACATAGAGACCGACGTCAGTCAGGTGGAAACCAATGTCAGTTAGGTGGAAATCGATGTCAGTTAGGTGGAACTGACATCAATCAGGTGCAGAATGGCATCGATCAGAGATGACTAGGATCGGTCACTATCAGAAGAAAATTTGGGCCAATATCAAGTTGTAAATGAGTCTCAAATGCCCATAAGGAGGTCTGAAAGGGTAAGTAAACCTCCAATTCATTATTCCCCTTCTTTATACTGCTTGTTGCTCACTGATGGTGGAGAACTAGAAAGTTTTGATGAGGTAATGCAGGTAAAATCTAGGAAACAGTGGGAGCATGGCATGAATGAGGAAATTGATTCCTTGGAAGAGAACCATACATGGGATTTGGTTGATTTGCCAGCCAAAAATAAAGTACTAAAAAACAAATGGGTATACAGGTTAAAGGAAGGAGAGAATAGACAAATGAGACATAAGACCAGGTTGGTAGTAAAGGGATTTACACATAAACTAGGTATTGATTTTGGTGAAATTTTTTCTCCTGTAGTAAAGATGACTTCTATTTAGACTGTATTGTCTTTAGTTGCTATTGAGGATTTACATCTTGAGTAGATTGATGTTAAGACAACATTTATTCATGGAGATTTGGATGAAGAGATATATATGGATCAGCTGAAAGGTTTTGAGGTCAAAGGTAAGGAGAAACTTGTGTGCAGGTTGAAGAAAAGCTTATATGGTCTTAAGCAAGCTCCAAGACAATGGTATTTGAGGTTTGATAGGTTTATGACACATCATGGCTTTAGTAAATGTCAATCTGACCATTGTGTTTATTTTAACAAATTGGATAATGGTAGTTATATTATCCTATTACTGTATGTAGATGATATGCTTGTTGTAGGTTCACACATGTAGGAAACTACTGAGCTTAAAGTAAAATTAGCTCACACATTTGCCATGAAGGATTTAGGAGCAGTAAAGAAAATCCTTGGCATGAGTATTAAGAGAGATAGGAAAAATCACAGTTTGATTTTGTCTCAAGAGGATTATGTGAATAAGGTGTTGGAGAGGTTCAATATGTAGGATGCAAAATTGGTAAGCACACCTATGGCTGGACACTTCAAGTTGAGCAAATAACAGTGTCATAAATCACATGATGAGGTTGAGTACATGAGTAGAGTTCCATATGCTTCAGCAGTTGGGATCTTGATGTATGCAATGGTATGTACTAGACCAGATATTGCCCAAGTAGTGGGAGTTGTCAACAAGTTTATGGCCAATCCAAGAAAGGAATAATGGAAAGCAGTTTAGTGGATTCTCAAATATCTGAGAGGGACCATCAGTAGGCATTTATGCTATGGAGGGTTAAACACTTCTCTACATGGGTATGTAGATTTGGATATGGTAGGTGACTTGGATGGTAGGAGAAGCACCACAAGATATGTGTTCACTGTTGGTGGAACAGTGGTTAGCTAGATTTCAAAGTTGTAGAAGGTTGTTTCCTTATCTACTATAGAGGCAGAATACATTGCAGTCACAGAGGCTAGCAAGGAAATGATCTGGATGACTCAGTTCATGGAAGAGTTGGGAAAGGAGCAAGAGAGTTTTAGATTGTACAGTGATAGTCAAAGTGCAATTCTTTTGGCAAAAAATTCAGCCTTTCATTCAAGAACCAAACACATATAGCTTAGGTACCACTTCATTAGACAGGTATTGGAGGATGGACAGTTGAAGCTGGAAAAGATCTATACGGATAAGAACCCTGCTGATATGTTAACAAAGCTGGTAATAAAGGAGAAGTTGAATCTTCATTCAACTTTTTTTGGTCTTCAAGATTGAACTTGAAGAGGGAGAAACAAGCCATAGATGTTTAGAGGATGTTGTTGTATAGGTACAGGTGCAGCTATTTATCTCCAAGTAGGAGATTGTTGAGTTGTGGAGCTAAAAGCTTCACTAATGAGCTAATGTGGAGGTTTATGATTTTACATAGTAATCGACATCAGTCAGAACCAACCAACATTGGTTATGGGTCGATTGGCATCAATCAGAACCAACTGACATCAGTTAGGGGTCAGTCAGCATCGGTCATCTTCAGACCGACACCGACTTCTGTGTGTTTTTAGAATTGTTCTATTTTTAGGAGGTTCTATTTTTAGACGAATAGATTTAAGCCTTTGATTTAAGAGGTGGATCTAAGGGTGTAAAATGCATGGCTCATGAACCCTAGTGTTGTAGTATACTATATAGTAGGGTTAGATCCTCATAGCATGTAGATAATTCAGTAATTGAGTTGGTTTTAATATATATATATATATATAGAGAGAGAGAGAGAACTCTTGAGGGAGAATTACTATACATCTGAGAGGTGTGAGGAGAGAGATTTCTTTATTGTATTTCCTTTTGGAAGAGTTTAATATAGATTGGTTGTTTCTTGTATCTCCTCTTATTTGTTGTTTTTGATTTCTAGTTACTTATTACTTCTGGTTTCAATTTCATGTTTAGTTGCTTATACAAAAGTAATCAATTGTACTCTAAGATCCTAACACTGGTTTTTTTATCTTGACACAAATGGTGGGATATCTTTCAACCCTAAGAAATACAATGACCAAGATTTAAAGCCAAATTCAATGGAAAACTTTTGGATCACATTTATTCAAAGGTAAAAGGGGTATGTTTATGAAATAATTTTTTGTACTTGTAGATAGAGTTATGAGTGGATAGGTGAGTGAATTTTGAACTTAATGTGAAGGTAGAAACTTTAAGTGCCTATTAAAAGAGATTGAATGAGACTAGAATATCAAGGCTGAAAATTATGGATTATTTGAATTCATAGGTTATTGAATAATTTTTTATGTTGGGATGTGTTGCATCAAATGTGATCAAAAAATTTAACATGCATGACACTCACATTGTTTAATTTTATGAGGAATTCAGAAATGGAAATGAAAAAAGAAATAAAATAGGGTATTGGAGATTGAGAAAAATAGAAAATGGTTTTGAATTATCAAAGGATTACATTGACCTATTGAAACTGTATGTATCATCATTCATTAAAAATTCTCAAACAAGGGAGGAAGATATTTATGAGTTCACATGTCATTGTACTTCTCCTTTTATATTGAATATAACAATGGGAACATTATAAAACCATATTTATCTTAGTCTAGAGTTTGTTATTTCATATTTTTTAATGTTGTGACTAATGTCACACAAATTGATATTATAGATCATCTCTCCTACATTAGGTCTAGTGTAATGAATTGTGTGTGCATATTTCTTATTCCAGCGATCAAAGCATAATTATTTCATTATTTTGTATGATATATATGTAAAATGATAAATAAAATAATGAAATCATTTTACAAGGATGGCATAAGATTTTAAATGAGGAAGGTGGGTTCAATGGACTATCGGTGTCTATGATTTAAAATACATGGTTGATGAAGAAGTCAGAATAGAACTTGAATAGTTACACATTGAATCCTTGGACATTATGGGGCCAACTAATATTAGGATTATCATAGAAAAACATATTTTAAAGTATGAAATATGTGTAAATTTTTGGGAGCACATGTTATGAAGATGTAACACAAACTTACCCCATATTTTAATAATTTAAGGAGACACAAATGAGATAAAAGTTACTACAACTTTAAATATGACTTTATTTATATGCATAGTGTAAAATCAAAAGAAGGATATGATTCTTAAACATTACTAAAAATATCTCAATACAACCCCAACTAGATACATTTTTTGATAATTATATCATATAATTTACGTATTTACATACTAAATTATTTTCATAGTTGATATTAATTATTTTTATTGTAAATTAATACATAATATACTAATTTATTGAATTATATACTATATTTCATTGTTTCTAAGAATGGACAGGCCTTGATCTTAGATAATATAATTCTCCATGCATTTTAGAATGGGCAGCCACTCATTCTAAATAATTTTGAAATCACATTATAAACTTTTATGTTTCATATTGGTAGAAATTGTTAAGCCATTAAAAAAACTATGAATGTAGATGAAAAATTAAATCAAGGTTCAAAGTTAGGTCAATGGGAGACAACTAAAAACTAGATGACACATATAACTAGAAATATGAACCTCATCAAAACATGAAATTGGTTGTGTTAAACACATAAACTACATCAAAGAAGACACCATCAATTGTCACACTTAGATCACAAATAAGTATTAATTATTACTTAATAATAAATTATTTAAAAATTCATGACTAAGTCTCAATATAGTTTATTTGATTATGTTTGTAAAATATTAAATAATTATAATTTTTAATTAGTGTGTATATTTGATTAGAGGTGATGTAAAATATGTGCAAATTCATAAGAGTGTAGGTAAAATATTAACTGGCATAAATTACTATAATTACACTAAAAAATAAATTGAATGTAAAAATAAATCTCAATATTATTATTTTATATAGTGCCTTCAATAAATATTTACTTGTTGGGGTTCTAAGCATTGTGAAAAAAATATCAAAATATTTATGAAGAATTTGGAAACATATTGGAATGAACCTATAATTATTTTAATTCTACAAGTAATATTTTAGTCAACCAACTAAAAAAAGGTGTACCTCAATAAAATTGTATCATTACATTAAAGGTTTCTTTTGAAAAATATTTTAGAAATGAAAAATGGCTTATGGTGACATTGTTTACACAACTAGCCTTGATTGGGGATGGTAGATGATGTAATAATTTTTATGAAAGAATATCTAAGTTTATCTATGACAAGTGTTTAACTAGTAAATAAATTAAATAGATTTTAAACTACTTATATAAAATATTTTTTGTAAGCATTTTTCAATTGCATTACTATCTGATGTTAATATTGATAGTTAGATGTTTTTATTCATATTTGTTTTAGTTATCAAATAAGATCATTAAATATACCTTAAATTTAAATAAAAATAGTTTCTTTTTAAATTTTCCAACATTTTTTTTATAAGGTTTTAATTTTTTTCAACTAATCATGATTTTTTGATAAATAAGTATTATTGAAAAGAATGAATTTTTCCCAAAATTTTTTGCTACTATGATATTCTCCCCAAATGTTTTTGTAACTATGAATTTCTCATAAACAACTTAGTTTTTAAATTTCATTATAATTTTATTAAACTGTTCAACATAAAATATTACAATGGTGGAAATAACTTTATTTTAATAAAATATTATTAACTCACCTTATTGAAAAATAATTATTATATTGGTTGACTATTTCATATATTGTTTCTCTTCGAAAGAAGTTGATATTGAGAGTATAAGGAGTCTTACTCAAGTTTTCAAGGATTATTGAATTTAGCTCACTAACCAAATACCTATATATTTCATATTCATGTTACCAATACTTCAATCATACATTTATCCTTGGCTTATTTAATATTTCAAGGAAGCATTTCAATATTTGGTTGTGGTTTACTTAATTGAAATCAAGAGTAAACCATTGTTTCATTCAACACTTTAAATGGATATGAAATGTGAAATTTGTTTTTACATGGGTGATATAATAGTATGAAATAAATGAAAAAAATCATATCAAAAAAAAAATATTGTTCCAATATACACAAATTTCATGGAAAATGTTTTAGACAAGTACACACACTTGTATGGGATAGAAAACATATTATTCATACAAAAAAAACATGCTTTTTTTGCAACAAAAAATAATCCATTTTATTTGGACTGAATCTAAGTTGTAAATTTCATAGCATATTTCATTATGATATGAAAATATTCACATAGTTATGTATATGGTTAGATAATTTGGGGTCACACTCAAATATGTGTCTCTCTTTGGAAACATACAAAAGAATTATCAATGGCTTTGATTGAGTTATCTTGATACTATTACATAATTTAATTTTTTTACAATAATTTATATAAATAAATGTAATTTAGTTTATTTTTATAGTGAGATGTAATTATTTTGAAGTGCTAAATAGATTGGTACTTATAAAATACTGATGATTAAGTTGCATATTTATATAGAAGTTGATTAATTTTATATTTGATATTGGAATTGTTTTTGTATATATAAACAAAGGAAATTGTTTTTGTACATATAAATAAATTTGTTGGCCTGTTAGTTTGAGTATTTAATATATTAATGAGATCATAGTATTTCCACTAATATTTTCTAACATCTTTTAAAAAGGCACTAACCTTCATCTACAATCTAACATAACTTTTCACTTTCATCCTAATGATGGTTCAAAAATCATAAGATGAAATGTCAATTAAAAATATTTAAATATTATTAATTATATTCATCAACATACTTTATCTATTTTGATGAAATTTAAATTGACCCAAACCTAAATAAAGTTAACTATTTAAATCAAATTTAAATTACAGCCTCTATATATAAAACATATAGAATAATCAATGAGAATGGACTTTCATGTCATTATTATAATCCTATATTGATCATGTACTGAGAATGAAATTATATTTCTTTTGTGTGCCACATAATAGTTTATTATCAATATGGGTTTAGTGGGATCCACATGTCAAGCTTTTATTACGTCACATCACTCTGACCCATATCCATTCATAGTGTTAGCATGATTATTCATTGGAGTATTTATCACATTGAAGGTAAAAATATGGAATATTATGGTCATATCATGGCATCAAATATCCATAAACATATTTTGTGGCATAGACTATATTTTACAACATCCCATGGAAATGAACACAAATGTATATGTTTGGAGAAGAGACATGTCTAATTATATTTTGAGTATTGTATTTCATATTAAAAATTAATTTTAAGGAATATATCTTACTATCCAATATCATGATATCTTAAACAAATATTTATGCCAATATATTTGTGTTTCATATATTAATGATAATTAAATCATGTATGGTTTTGTGAGTAATTTATGTGTTATAATTAGTGTTTTATTTACTTATGTCTAATTAAGAAATGTGTGTTGAAATAACTTAAAAGATACCCTATAATATGAAAAATAAGACTGTAAACTCGTGATATAATGTAGACTTTACATCAACTTGCATTCACATTCAAAATTATTCACCATGAAGGGTCAAGTTCGAGTGAGAAAAGTTTTTTATTCTAATACATGAATAGTGATAATACATGAGTACTAAGAAAAAAGTGACACATGGCTTGTCGTTAATGTGAATATGATGATAGTTACATTGGAAAACACTACTTGGTAATTGAAAAAATATAAAATTAAAGAAAATAATAGTTATAGTTAAACTTAATTCAATATAATTTAAGCATTTATCATTTAATAATTAAAAGGATAAGAATTAAAAATACCAAATAGCCATTAAATTTTAATTTGAACCAAATCCCTCTCCATTTTGATAAAAAAAAAATTAAAGTGTCTTTATAAAACTTGTTATGCCTAATATAACTATGTCCATATGCTTCCCAACCAAATTTTACATAATATACAAAGAAAAGTACTATTCCATTTTTTAACTAAAAATAGTAATAATTTAAACTAAACATTATCATTAGCCTTAAAACAAATGACTATGCACATTGATTTTATGTAAAAATATGAGTCAAATAAATTTAAATGTGGTGTGCCAATACTGACTCCAAATATTGTACCTAGAAACCTCATATAAATTCATATGCATTGTGTGTTTATAAGTGAGAAATATCATGACACACGACATCATGTCATTATCTTACCTTATAGAATTTCAAAAGTTTGTCTTGATACGTTGCAGTAAATGTTTGTGAGTGAGAGAGATTGTGCCAAGAAGCATAATATCATTATCTAACATGTGAAGATGCTTGTACTAATAAAAAAAGTGAGATCTCCAAAATTGATAGTGAAATAAAAATTTATTATGAAGAGGTGTAAACAAATACAAGTGTTTGAGAAGTGAATACTTTTAAAAGGATAAATATGTAAAGACTATGAGAGATGTAAACAACAAAAACATAACTAGTGGCATCATATCACATTAGTATCATGTCCATGTGCCATACAATGAAGAACTATAAATAAGGATTTAATAACTATAAAAATATAGATACCATTCATGAATAAATTTGAAGACAAATGAAATAAAGTGGAAAAATAAATAAATTTACCATATTCTTATTTCTATTAATAATACACAATATGATAATATTATCACTAATGAATTTAAGAAATCAATATTCTTATCTTGTTTTGAACGGTGATGTGCCCATTCTACATAAGATAAGTATTTTTTCAATGTGATAAAAGAGTTCTATTGGGGCTCTCACATGTACAAATTCATTAATAACTTAATACATTCAATTTTTTATATGAGAAGAAAGATAAAGAGTATAATAGAGGAAATGTTGAAGAGGAATATATAAGAAGGCATGTAGTATAAATAACAAAAATATTACAAACATTCAAAGTTTAAGTTTTCTTTTCATTCATATATACAGTTACATCATATTAGTCTAGGAATGCCTTCATACGAGAGTATAGTTCACTTGGTGTGTCCTTACCTATGAGAATATAGGAAACCTCTTGAGAAAATATAAGTCATGTTGTATTTTGAGATAAGCTGATACATTGTCAATTTATGACTAGATAGAATGGTTTGGATTGAAGATAGAGATATAGGGAGACCAACATAATTAATCATATAGAAATGTCCAACAATAATGCTAACAGGTTTATTTTTCTTACCTCCTTTCCTTACAAAGCTTTTAAACATCGAATGGACACTTAATAGGGTTCTATCTTCAATCGAAGTTGATAAGGGATTCATAATAAATTTATGCTTGAGATCAAAATCCTTCTTGGAATGTCAACCAAATTATTTTTCTAGCATAGCCTTAATAGACTAAAGGTGAGAGAGAATTGAGGAGGATGTGTCATGATCACCTTTCATTTTGAATGTTTTGAATCCTTGATTGGTATTTAAGTATCTCTCCAATCCATTTAATGTTCACCTTCCATAGCTCAGTGGGACTTCTTTTACCTTTTTACCATTTTGGTAGAGATCCCAAATCACCTTCAATTATTTGATTTTATGCAAGGCTTGTTATTATCCCATTGCCTATATCATAATGAATTGGACAGTATTGGATGATAATAGAATTAGGGTAAGAGTAGATATTAGGCCATGCCTAAGATTGATTTTCATTAAGGGTTAGTTGACTATTACTCTAGAGATCATCAACAATTGATAAATTAATATTTTGAGAATGATATCACCATTGAATTAATTATAGATAGATTTAAAAGATGAAAAATCATGAGGAAAAAAATGAGGTAGAGATGACATTTTTAAAAAAAAGTGAGGAATGACATGATTTATAGTCAAATGATCTTGACAGTTCTATAATATATGCAGATGAAGAATTTAATGGAAAAAGGAGTACTGATATCATAATTATGTGATATGATTTTCATCCTCTAAGCGTGTGAGATTAAATAATTCATTTTGTCATTAACATCCTCTTTGAGTGTGTTAGAGTTAATACTCTCTTTTTTCACATTTCCATCAGACCTCTATAAGGGTGGGAGGGATAATACTTTGAAATTACCATTGCTTTCCTCTCTAAACATGGTAGAGAATTAATATTTTGTTTTATCAAATTATTATCAATAACACTAACAAATTTTATATTTATCATTATTTTCCATATGCGTTCACTTTTTGTAAGTGTATAGTCCCCCAAATTGGCTATGATAGCAGTAGTTTGATTAACCTCCATAAAACAATGATTATTTTAGGTTTCATTAAATTTTAGAGCATTCTTACAGAACGTTATTAGTTTCAATATTGTCAACTTGGATTACAATTAGGGGAGGTTCCTTTATTAAAATTTAAATTGATTTCATCAACATGGAATATTATTATTTAACCATTTTTAAAAAAATTGAATTAATTCAATAGATTAAATTAACATTTTAGAATTATCTACTTTTTTAACATTGAATTCTAAAAAAATTTAAATTGGAATTTGTAAAATATGATATTTAATTCTAATAAAATATAAATTAGAATCTAATAATATCAAAATTGGATTCCACTATTTTAAATAATTGATACTATAAAAATCCAATAATAATAGTTTTGGTTTTTAATATGGATAAAAATATGTCCAAATTTAAGAAATTATGGTTCCATGGAGAAATGGATTATAAAAGCTTCTAAAACTTCTTCAAAATAAGTGAATGTATAAATTCATATATAATATACTTTGTAGTGCAAATTTGAAGAAGTCATAAATAATATCACATCACATATGATTAGATGTAGCAAATCATGCTAATGTAACTATAAAGAAGTTATATGAAGTAGTAACCAAAAATTCCATCAATCCTTGAAGTGTTGTCATGGGTAAAATATGAAGTTATGTATGGTAATGCTTGATAATTATTAGGAAAATATATCATTATATCATCATTTTCATAATCAAATATTTAAATACACTTATATTTTTCATTTGTCTCAAACATTGTTGAAGGTGTCTTACGTTCTTAAAAATTAAAATATATGTAACTATTTTTTTCATCCACTATTCATTTCATCCATTATAATCATGACTTTACAAATAAAGTGTTATAAGGATCAAAAAATGGTACACCATATAATAAGTTTAAAAATACTAAATGACCCATTGATGTAAGTATCCTAATAGCTTCCAAGATTATTGAAGATGGTGTTAATCCTAATAAATTATGTTTGCCATATCTAAGTCTCTGAACCAAAGAATGCTCATAATATTTAATTGGGTATGTGCATAGAGTTTGGGGACAATTCCATGGACATAACCCACTATAAGTACACATTATAACATAATACGTATGCATTATTGTTATAACATGTATGTGTTATGGCTTGGGATTCCTAAGCTATAATGTTTATGCATTATGTTTAGTTATAGGAATGTGTATGTGTTATAGGAAAGCATATGCATTCCTATAACTAAACATAACATGTACACATTTCTAAAACTAAAAAACAAAAAAAACCCTCGACTCCTCTCATTTTTTCCTACTTTCCATTTGTGTTTTGGTGTTTTGAAATCATGTTTTGGTTTGAAAATATTCCTTTTTCCCTCTAGATCACATTTTGGCTTACAAATCTTCCTTTTGGCTTGAATTCACAAGATCAATGATGCCATCATGAAGAGGTAGGTTTTTTTAAACTAAAACAATTTTTTTGAATTTTTTGTGAATGTAAATTACGTAGTTTTCTTTTTAATTTTTCTCCCATAGGTCAGCATGCTCCACCTAACCCTCTACCTAATCCTCCACCAAACCTTTTACCCAACCCTCTTAACCGTCTTCCTAACCCTCCTAACCCTCCAGATAACCCTCATATAGTTCCACTAGATCCCCTAGGTAGTCATGAGGATATAGTTGTTCACATAGAGGAGAAAAAAATTAAAATTGAGTAGATAATTAGGAGAATGAGGGATCCCACTTCCATGAATACCCACTACACATATTTGTCCAATAACCTAAGTTAGTATTAGGTCAAGTTGACTTGATAACGAGTCAAATTAAAAGATAGAGATCATATAGGGATAGCTTTAGGGATTATTATGCTAAAAAAATTAGCATCGAAGGTGAAGAAAAAAATATAAAAAAAGATCAAATTTGTCCCTTATTTATCAACCTGGCCACCAATGCCCCATTTCCCATAATGACCAAATGTTTCCCAGTCCATTTATGCCAACACAATTTAATTAAATCTAATTTTTGATAGCGATGGTGGATGGTGTTTGAATATCCCATTTATAATAACCATGATGTCCATTTTTACTTTTTGAGTAAACTCTATTACAAGTTTGTCCTTAATCAAATTTGAAACTACTTTGACTATGATGAGTTTCAGGAGTGAGGGAAAGGCTTCATGTAGGAGCAACAAGGTGCATGCCATGCACCTAATCAGCTTGAAAGGATCCTTACCCAAAATCCAATTCATCTATAGATTCCCTCTATGGTGATAGAGGTTTTGGAGATAGACACTTTTCATGTGCTTAGTGAACTTACTGATATACTCATTCATCATATGAGTAGACTTTTAGAGACAGATGCTCAAGATACTCTAACTAGTGGTCATATTTGAATCCACCCATGAAAATGTTGTGGTGCTATATGTATTAGACCTTTAGATGATGATGGTGGTACTTCAAGTGGCTTGAAGGATATGGTATTGACTGATGAGTTATTGTCACACATATTTGGTTTGGATATGTTGGGAGTCTTTACACACATGTAGGTATCTTTTATATAAATTTAATGTTAAATTTTTAAGTTATATTTCAAATTAAAAAGGTAAAAATTAATTTAAAAGTTTAAATTTAATAATATATATGTATTTTTTTGTGTTTCAGGAGGAGACGTTGCCTTCAACATCACAACTAGGTAGTGGGCCAACCCCAACTACATTTATCTATGTCAGTATAACACCCTACACATTTATAGAGGTAAAATTTTCAAGTGAATCTTTTATACTCTAGATGTACATTCATACATCTTTATTGCATCATTGGTAGATTTTCTATAATAAAATATAAAATACCTAATTTAATTTTGTTGGATTTTTTATTATTTGATGTATTAACATAGATTGGTGTAACTTTTTAGAAACTCATCATCCATCTCAACTATGTTTTCAATAACCAAAATAGTCAGTTGAACATTTGGTTGATATCCCATTATATGTCATTCCCATAGTAGGTCAATCCCAATCATTAGTATTAAATGTGTGTGTGTGTGTGTGTGTGTGTGTGTGTGTGTGTGTGTGTGTGTGTGTGTGTGTGTGTGTGTGTGTGTGTGTGTGTGTGTGTGTGTGTGTGTGTAATTCATTTGATAAAAGTTGTTTGGTATAATATATTTCTACCAATTTCCCAATTGAGCATAACATGTCTTCATAAATATGCACACCACTCATTGATTTTAAATAATCATCTCATAGATAGGCACTTGATTCCTTTTTATCCTAATCACATATAGTGGTTCAATCTCTATTATCGATATCCAAAATGGTCATAACTAGTAATTCAATTCCTATCTTGATTCTATTTGAGCATAATATTTTCATCTCTATCTATGGATTTATAAATTTAGATGGCATAGAATTTTGATCCCATTTTACATATTCAATTCCATTAGTTTGTTAGGAGAGAATCCATTATATCCCATTGGTTTTTTAGGAGAGTGTCGACTATAAACTATGACCTATATGTATATGCCATAGGCCTTGCAACCATATACAAATAGGGAACCTCAACCCCATATAGATAGATGGGTTTGATTAGTTTTTTATCACCACTTACTTAGGGGTCCTAAAGACCTACTATATCTATTTGGGGGAGATGTCCTATATATATATATATCCATGCACTTTAATTTTTGAGTGAAATGCCAACTTTATAAGACTATAATACATTTCATAAAAAACATCCCCCTAAAATGAATATTGAGTATTGACAAGACTATAGTACCCTTTGTTGACCTCAATATAATTTAAATGTATACATATATACCTTCCATTGTAAAAATTAATGGTAATATAAGGATAGATATTAAACCTAATGTCTCCTATAGGGTAACCAAAATCATGTACTTGTAATGAAGACTATCCACTCACTCTTATCTCTACAATATTTAGTTCTATTTTCTATATGTTTCTTTAGATTTTTATGAGTCCTATTATATAAGGTTATAGAAAATATTAAAAGTCTCAAGTATAGGTGTCCCCCATAAAAAAAACCTATCACTCTATGTGTCTTAATCTAATTAAAACTTAGTTTACAAACTTCTTAGCAAACACCTATACAGGTTACTTGTCATATCACAATAATTATTTCTAAGGGATTTTTTGTCACACCAATACTCATAGGACTGTCTTCAACTACACCAAGTCATTTCCTTAAGATAATTAGGCCTAATGACCATGTAATCAAGTAAAAATATGAAATACACCTAAACAAAGTTATATAAGCATCCAAATCAGTGTATATAGGTACATAACAAGGATGTGTCAACACTTTACTTGCATTAAATGATTTAATTTCACAAAATTCACGAAAAAATCCTCCCTCTTTGTCTTATCATTCTCCCTCATGAAATTGACATTTCTTGCCTTTAGTGTGGTGTTAAAAGTCACATGTTGCACATATCCACTTGTCACATTCATACTTCTCGTGACCTCATTAGATTTTTTCTTATCTTATGAAATACTAAATTTGTTAGAAACTTGTTTAATCAATGAATTGCATAATTTATTAATTATTAGGTTATTTATTTATCTGATGACTAGGGTAGACACTCCTCCATCATTTCAAGTTGAGACAAACTCAGGAATTGCTGCTACAATGTCATCTACACACGCACTCACTGAGGTATGTATATTCACTTGTAATTTTGAATTATAATTTAGTACTTTTGTTTTAATAATTTTATTATATACTTTGGCAAATATAACTTATATGAATGAATGTATTATGTATGCGAGGATGTCATATGACATTTGATAATCTAATTCAGATGACTACTATGATATCTCCTCATGTTTTTTCATCATTTGACATGTTTGTTCATGGAACTGAACTTGGCACTAACCTAGTCAAGAATTAATGGAAAATTGAGGAGGACCATGAGATTGTAGTGAGTGCATGTTTAAATGATTTTTATGTTATATTTTAAAGCATGAATTTATTAACTTAGTTTCATGTATACTTGTTAATTTTATAATAATTTTTGCATTTTAATAGGTTTGGTTTCAAGAAAGCTATGACTATAGTACCCATAGTCAAACCTTGGAGTAATCTAAGGCATTCAGGATATCTCCATCTACAAGTAGGGCATCCCAAGGAGAGTCTTCTTCAAAGAAGGAAAAGAGAGGGAGACTGTTTGATGATTAGGATGTTGTATTTGATGTAATTTTTTGTATGCCTATATGGAAATATATGCATTTTTGGAATTTTACATACATATATGATGTATTCACCTAATATTAGATACTATTTTGTTAGACATGATGTAATTTTTTGTATGCCTATATGGTAATGCATGTATTATTGACATTGTATGCCTATATATGGCATTCTTATTTTGTACATGAATATTTAAGAAAACTAATGAATTAAATCATGTTTGAATCACTTGTGTTTATATTATTATAAATGATTAATTTTGAGTTATTCTTAAGGATTAAAAATGTCATGATATTGAGAATAACTTGTTAGGATAATGTTGCAAATTAGACCCTTATAATAAATAAAGAATATCAGTGATTACATTTGAATTATGTTTATATGCTGATGTATAGGTATGGAGGGGAATTATACAAAAAAAACATTATCTAGTTCTAAACCCAATAGATGACATTCACTACTATGGTTTGATTTGAATCTTATTTCACAAGCTAGCTCCTCTTTTGACTATTTGGGATTAGTTTAGATTCTTACACCTATTACTTATTATTTTTACTCTTAATATCACCTCATTTATGGCATTGACATCTATCCATACATCTTTTACCTCATTCCATTCATGTATCATTCACAAACTTCCTCTCAATCTCTTTATAGTTTCGTCCTAGGCACCTTCTTTGGGTCTTAAGGACCAAATATTGGTCTATGTGTCAAGATCTCAATCTATTATCACATATGGTCTTATATGATCATAGCATACCTATTATAACCCCATTCAAGTAAAAAAACAATAACATACTCTCATTCCACACCTTATTGACACAATGCTCTCTTAAGGATTGTAGCCTTTTTTTATTGTATTTTTCCTTGTATGGAAAATTTATGATTTATAAATAGATTATAAGGGAATTTATAGGTACATTATTTTGTTTTCCATGTCTATGTCAAATTTAATATCCCAACTTCACCTCTAACTACCACTTCCTTCATTATCCTACCCTCATTTAGGCCTAATTAGACCTATTCTAAACCCTCATTCATAGAATTTGTACATATGCATACAATAACATGTTAAAAACTTTTGATTCACATTTTACATTTATATGGGAGAAATATTACAAATTTTCATTAAATTCCCATGGTTAAATCTTTCAAAAATGTTCAAAGCTTGTTAATCTAGGGTTTCCCATGCCCTGTACATACTCTATAAAGGACCAATTTGACCTTCCCACTAATATTATTTTATTTAAAACATCCTCATGATATATAAAATATCTCATGACACCTTTCTAATGATCCAAAAACCAACTTTGTCTTTATGCCTTTGAGACTACCTATGGGGATTTGAGCCTGCTTGTGAGGAGTACATGAAGTTTGGAGTGTGAAAAACCTTGAAAGGTTTTTAATAGCTTTAAAAACATATTAAAATACTTCCCTAAGATTGTAACCCTCAATCACACCTTAAAACTCCAAAAAGTATGCCTACATGAATAGTGACCATTATGAGACATGGAGGGGACTGTGACAAACCAACAAGAACTTCCACTTATCATATGACCTTAAAAATATTATATATGGTTATATTAGGTCATTAATACCAATATTACCAAGTTTAAATTCATTTAGATATGTACTTTGTCCTATAGACCCTTTTTACCACAATTTACCTTGAGTTGCCTACATGTTTCCTTCATGCCAAATCTTATCTTTCTTCAAAATTTTGCATGAAATACTTGAATTTTATCACTTATATATGATAATTGATTTAATTATATGGTTTTAATAACTCTCTAAGGTCTAAACTACTTCCTAGCATCCATAACTGACAAAACTTTTAGAAATCTCCAATGGTTGTCTTCTTGACTGCAATAGGACTATGTCAAAATAGTGGTAAATTTAACTATTTATAGGAGATTAAGGTTTAATTATATGTTTTTTTAGATCATGGAGACCATTTTTACCAAATTTCATGCATTGACTTAACCTGTAGATGCCCCAAACTGAACAATTTCTCTAAGGTAAACTCTAATGTTGATCATGATTTGACATAGGGTTAACTATACTAAAATAGTGAATTTATTGCATTGTCTAAAATATACAAAAATATATTTAATTTGTAAATTATGTAATATTATCCTCTCCACTAAATTTTTTGATTATCATATTTTGGCCTGTAGGCCCATTTTGGCAAAAGCTAACAACACATGTTTGCTTGGTCAAATTTCATAAATGAGTCATCATCTTATTTTGACTTGGTTTTTGATGTAGATAATTTAGGATAAGTATAAAACTCATCATTTCAATTGGTGTCAATGTAATTTATGAATTGATCTTTAATATTCCCTTACTAATTCAAAATTTCTCTCTAATTCTTGGACTTACTAGTCACTTAACACATGTACCTATTTATTGAATATATAGAGACACTTTTCCTAATACTGTTATACTCCATTATAATTTTAAATCATTATATACCTCCTTACATTAGTTTATTGATAAAATTACTTTTAGTCTCTTCACTAGTTTTGACTACGCACAACCCCTTGGGTTCTAAGGACCAAATCTCACTTTAGGTTTCAAGAGTACAATAATAATTATTGAACAGTATTAAATGGTCAAAAAATACTTGCCCAACCCTCTTTAAATTGTCAAAACCTACTTCACCTTTCAATACTTATCCTTGGGTGTTCACTATCCTTCACACTATGTATCCCATTAGGTCTTTAGGACCATTCCTTGGTTTAAGTTGCTAAGAATCAAATTCATTAAATTTATGGTATTAAGTGATCATTACACACTTTTTAAAACCCTTCTCAAGTGACTAAACACTCTACTCCATTCCTGATACACCTCAAAGTCACAATACTTTATCTAGGCTTGTAGCCTTATTTTCATTATTTTCCCCTTTTTTTATTAGCATGTGTCCTTTATTTAATATTTAAGAACACTTTAATGCACCCTCTATCACCCTTCAACTCATCACAAAGTTAAAACACTTTACTCTTCTCCTAGTTATCACTTGCTTTGATAGAAACCCCCAAACTAGACCTATTCTAACCCTACAGTCCTTAAAACTATACCTATCTATACATTATCATTCCAAAACCACTTTAATCAGGTATAACACATATCATTATTAAATATTAAAAAAATTGGACCCATTTTGATGGCTACTTCTCTCAAATTCTCCTAAACCCTAGTTCTAGGGTTTCTAGGCCCTATATAGACCCTTTAAGCACTTTAAATTATATATCTTGAATGATAAAACATTTAAAAGACTCAAATCCTCACCAAAATTTATGTCATAATATCCTCTACCTCATATAATAGGCTAGAACCCTTGATCTATTCTAGGCTTAAAACATCAATTTCCCAATTGATTGTGGGCCAAAATTGACTGTGTACAACATGGGTGATACTAAATTATTGTGTATTAAATTTACATCAATATTTAAGATTAATAAAAGGCCTCATTTAGGTTAAATCACTCTCAATACACCTTTTAATACTCTTAAATTCCTTTTATCAAGTCTTAATTCCTTCTATTCATGGAATGACACGTTTACTATCACAATGTTGCCTGTACAATATATGAAAGTTGACATTATTAACTTATGGTTTCAAATAATGGTTTATTAATATAAGAGGATTTATTTTCATCTTATTAAAAACTCCACACTATTTCCTTGATTAGGCTCTTCTTTTAAGATTTTTGATCATTGTCCAAGCATAGGTTCACAGACCTATCTATCACAACCTACATGTGTGGAAAAATGCAAGTTTTTCCACATCTACCATCATGTACACTTAACTGATAGTTATTAAAAAAAATTCAATGGATAATATGATACAAATTATCTTTATTAATTATATTTATGCCATCATAGACTTACTACCATGCACTTTTCTACTTCTCTCGTAAAATGTAACGTTTTGACAATGAAGAGACAACTTGTTGACCTCTAACTAGAAACTTTGCCCCCAGAATTGGTAGGTGAAAATAAACCATTTAAAAAACATATAGATAGGAAAATTATATGTATTTCAATGATCATGACACCCAATTCCACATGTAGGTGTATTTTCACTACTATTTTGGAGCACAAAAACACTGACAACAACAAATGTTGTCAATGTTGAAGCTACGATCTAAGAACTCAGTTTTCAGTGCTTATTGGCTAAAAACTGAAACTTAAAAAACATATATAGGGTAATATAATTTATAATACCAATTTATTGGCCTCCCATCTAGCATAGATGACAAACCCACTAGCCATTCTAGGCTCAAGAACACCCTTCCCAATATAAGAAAGATGCTTATTTTTAGCCTAACTTCAGGCATGCACAAAATGAAAATTGAAAGTAATATGAAGGAACCATAAGATATTTAATGTGTATGGTAAATACCTATAATTTCACCTTGAATATATTTTGAATCAACTCAAATAACAATCTATGATAGAATTTGTAGTAAAGGGTCCTAAAATGCAACTTTTTGGTAGTGAAGAGACAACTTATTGACCTCTAACTAGCAACTTTGCCTCCAAGACTAGAAAGTGAAAAAAAATGACTTTGAAAACATATAAATAGGTAAATTACATATTTTTAAATGATTTTGACACCTAGTTCCACATAAAAGTACATTTTCACTACTGTTCCAGAGTATGGAAACATTGACAATAAATGTTGTCAAAGTTGAAGCAACGATCTGAAAACTCAATTTTTGGTGCTTATTGGAAAAAAATTGAACTAAAAAAATATATATAGGGGTGGATAATGTCCAATACCAGGTTCTTGGCCTCTCATATGGTCCGATTGACAATCCACCACCCATTATGGGCTCAAGAACGCCCTTCCCAATACAAGAAAGATGTTGATTTTTAGCCTATCTTCAGGCATGTATAAAACCAAAACTATAAGTTTTATGGAGGAAGAATAAGATCCTTAATCTTCATGGTAAATTCATATAATTATAACCTAAATTTAATTTTAATCACCTTTGAGATAAATCCATGGTATAAGTTGTAATAAAGGGTCCTAAAATACAACTTTTTGGTAGTGAAGAGACAACTTGTTGACCTCTAACTATAAACTTTTCCTTCAAGACCAACAGGTGAAAATAAACCAATTTTAACAAGTATATATAGGAAAATGACATGTGCTCTAGTGACCATGACACCCAATTCCACCTGTAGGTTCATTTTCACTACTGTTCTAGAGCATAGAAACACTGGCAACAAATGTGTTTAGAAGGTTATAAAGAGAAATATACTTGTCATGAGAAATTGTTCAAGAGTACGAAAACACCAAGTAATTTTAGTAAGATTATTTTATATTTAATAATATGAAATTGTTTACTAATAGTTCCAACCACTTGAAGGGGGAAACTAATTTGGCACCACTAACCTACAAAAAAGTGTTAGTAAGCAATTAAAGATGAAATTTATGCAGCAACAAAATTGATTACATCTACATTTTACAAGTCAACATACTTGCACATTTCAATCCAATGAATCACTTGGATATTCTCTAATCTTGATTTTATCAACTATAACTTCATGGTCTAACTCACAAACTTTCCATAGATTCTTGTTTCTTAGCCTCCCATGATATTTTTGCAATTGAGTATTTGTTGTAAGAACCAAATTTAAATAGTGTAGAATCTTCTTGTAAGCTTCAAAGTCGTCAAACAACCATACATTTTAATTTTTTATAGGATATAATATAAGCCAAGTTTTGGTGACTGCCACAAACTTATTGGGATAATTAATGTTTTCTCCATCTACGACTAGGGAAGTCAATTTTTTCTCCCCATCTACACACCAACATAAGTAGTAATTTATTCCCTCTTCATTGCCCTCATCTACAATAATTGAAAAAACATGGATTGCATCATATAAAAAAATTAATGACATTATGAAGATAGATTATGAGAATAAATAGTACATAAATATTAATCTTCTACCTGGCTATACTAGATTAGATATATGGTCAGAGTCATGTGACAATGTCATGTCTGTAAGTTGCAATGTTGGTGGAACCTAATATGTGTTGATTGGAATTATAGGTTTAGAACTCCAGTCACCCACCCACTCTTTTGACTAACACACATTCCAAACAAAGTCTATGCATGTAGAATAAAATCATGCCAAGTGTTGCATATGAATAGTCTAAGAACTTGCATTTGAGCTACGAAATTAGTCGAGCTCACTTGAACCTATTAGAGTCATACAATCCTCATAGTTTACTAGGTATTTTCCCTCCATTAACCAAAAATGTTTATGAACAATAGAATTTTCTTGAGAACCATGACATATGTTCTCATTACACCAATCAACCATAGGTTTTTTGTTAATCAAATTAGAAACTTTATCATATTTTAACTCCTCCCTTGCAATGACTCTTTTTACACATGCTCTAACACCATCATGCTCCCTTTTTTCATGGCTAGCCTTAGTGGAACTCCAAATATGTTCTACACCATTGGTAATGTGTATCCTACTCAACCAATAAAACATTTTTGTGTTCTTGAATTATGATGTGCAATTTTTTGACCAAATGTAATGTTGTTTCAAAATAATGTTCCTCTGAGTCAATTGTCCATAGAACTTCTCAAAATAACCTTGCACATACTCTATACAATGTGATCTATCATCAATAATATAGAAATGGTACTTCCTTAATATTTTTTGATCTTTATCTATACTATTAGGTGTATCATGAATGCTATATTCATGAATATGGCAATTTGTATTGAGTTATGATACTTTGATTGAACTTCCAGTTGTGTTTTAAATGTGTAATTTTTGGCAAAGTTGACTACTGAAACAATAGAATCAAGTGGTCATGTGTCCTTTCCTAGCTTGAAATGTTTTCCAACCATTTATCCCTATTTGTGTGCCTTACATACTCATAAAAAAATTTCTCCATATTTGACCATAAATTCTAAAATAAGTATCTCTTTCATAACAAGCTCATACCTTTTAGATTCTTTTCCATCTTTTACTTGATAAGTAATAGATATGTATTTTCTCAAACCAAATAATTCCTATCCAATTGTACTTATACACTCCTCATGGATACATTTTTTAATTTTGGAAATCCACTATAAATTTTGTAATTTCCATCCAAACATGCTTTCTTATAAAAGAACTGTCCATTTGGTCTTTCACAAAAAATATTTGAAATAAATTCCCTGGCTGATTTTAGTAGAGCTTATATTCCACACTCCTAAAAAAAATTAGTATTAAAATTACAATTAATATGGAAAAAAACATCATATTTCATTGAAAATTTAACATGTTTCCTACAACAACAATTGGTGTGTGTGAGATTTATTTTTATGTAAAAAGGTTTGGCCATCTCAAAAAGTCTTTGACTAATAACAATTTGTGGATGTTTTTAAAAAAAACTTAGAGTACAATTGTGTTTGATTCATATCCAAGAAATTTTTTAGATGCAATTCATGATTATGAGAATCAACTCTTATTTTCACTACATCTCTTGCATTTAGCAAAACTCTTGTATTATCTTTCTAAAATTGTGCAAGTAAGTCTTTCAAAACATCAACTATAGCCTTGTCCTTTCATGGAAGTCTAACAAGTAATGCCAAAATATCTTTCCTATTGGGTTAATTATGTCTTTCACATATTTCAATTGATTTCATTAAGGTTTTTCTATTTATATCAAGTGTTTGACTTGTTTTTGAAATTAATTATTTGTTTTCCCTATTTTAGCACTTACTGCACAAGTTGTCATTATACGTCGGACATCATTATAATCTTTGTTGTGTGATTTTGGACCTAAAATATGATATGAATCATGTAGATTTTCAAAATTTTCATTATCCATGTTAGATGTTCTTCATCCTAATGTGTACATTATAGGTCTCATCTTAACCAATTTCATCAATGAAATAAATAATTGACATTTTTGACTATCATATTCCAATCTATGAAATAAACTATCTCAAATTTCTTGATCTATAATTATTGAATGGTGGTCATAAATTTTATTATGCATTGGTTTCAAAATATTTTCATCAAATTCAATTAAGTACTTATCTTTTTTATGCACAATTCTTGGAGGTGTTGTTATTGGTGGAATCTGTTCAAAGGGTGTTTCAAAATCATTATATGTTTCCATGAAATTTTATTCATTTTTTGTTTCTTCATTATATGTTTCCATAAAATTTTATTCATTTTTAATTTCATCATTATTAGATTCCATTAAATTTTCTTCATTATTTTTGGGTAAACTATCATGCATAGGCTCTTCATCAACAAAATTAAAAACTTTAAACTTTGAATGTGAATGTGAATTTATGACATTATCTAAGTTTATATTGTCAATTTAATCATAATTCAATTAATTATTATGAATTTAATCATAATTAAATTCATTATTTTTAATTTCATCATTATTCAATTGATTATTATCAATTACCTCATTATCTATGATATTTGGCTCATCAGGGTTAGTGTTTCTACCTTGTTTGGAACAAAATACTTGCATTCATACCTTGTTTTTTTTCTCAACTCTTATAATTGATTTGTTGTTTTGTTTTTAAAATTATTCCTCCTCCTTGAATGTGAACCACAACCCATTTTGACAAAAGCAGATAATAAAGTACTTCAAATGTGGGGTCCAAAAAAAACTGCAACTAAGAGAGTATGTAAGGAATGTTTGTGGGGACATAAATCTTAATTAGGGATAAAAATAGATGTTGAAAAGTGAGATTTTGTTTTTAATTTAAGGAATGCATGTGTTACAGGAATGTGTATGCATTATAATAACACGCATGTGTTCCTATAACATGTATGCATTCCTTGAAGTATAAGCATATAATATCAAAACAAGTAAAAAGGCTCATATTCAATGCATTTTTTTCACTATAATACTATAACATGATGTAGCAAGAATTAATAAGAATATAATATGATGCATAAATCCATAATATGATGTAATAATACTATCAAATGTAATAACACTATCATATCATGAAATAAGGCTCAATATTATGTAATAAGACTATCATATGATGTAATCAAACTAGCATGTGATGCAATAAGACTGTCATACAATGTAATAAATACCCAATATGATGAAATAAGGTTATCATATGATGTAATAAGGCTCAATATGATGCATAAATCCCAAATATGATTCATAAATCTCCAATACATGATGCAATAAGACTAATGAATGATGCAATAAGGCTCAAAATGTAAGATAAAATGAGTTAATTTTAACCAAATTCCCATCATAGGTCCTTAAAAAACTAGGTGAATAACAAGTTCACAAATTAGCACTAATGGCATTCATTAAATTATGCATTTATGATGAAATCAAAGAACTTAGGGGTTATGTTTGTTATAAAATTAGGATTTAGGGTTAGGGGTTTAGTGTAATGAGTTTGTACATGTGTATATGTCATGAAATTAGGGTTTAGGGGAACTATTAATGTTTAAGTGATAAAATAGGGTTTATGATCAACATGTCATAAAACATGACCTAAGCAATCCCTTTTAATCACATTGTAGACTCTAATTTAGGTTCAATGGGTTCAAGTTGGTCACTTTTGCATTTGTATTTGCATTTTTGATTAAATTAGGGTCAGTTAAGTCATACATGTTACACCTAGATTATACAATCTATTGGGCCATAAATTTGGTTTAGGGGCTCAATTTTCCCTAATCACATCCCTAATTGAACTAATCAATTAATTGGTTCAATTCATGATAGATAGAATCATACTTAATTTTATCCCAAATCATATATTATGATCTTATAGTTATGTCAAGAAGGGGTTTAATTAGCCTCCCATGCCTCCTTAATTGAATTTCCCCTATAATTAAACCTTATTATGCCATGTGTGTACCTCATAAAATTTAAAGTGTTAAAGCTATCAGAGATGCATCAATTCCTAGAATTTATAGAGTTAACAATGCCCTAGGAGGCCAAATCCAATTACATATCACTAGTGTACCTCATACATGCTCAGAAGTGTCATCACTATTAGAGGTGTCATGTCCTAGAAGAGTTAAAGAGATCTATCAGTTCCATATGAGGCTTGATCCAATTAGATACATCACCATGTGCATATGTTGCACACACGTATATTTATGTTAGAGATCTAAATATCACTTGTCCTAGAAGCATCAAATTTGTCAGAGCCTTAGGACACCTAATCCAACCAAAGATTTCCACATGTGTACATCTAGTAAACTTGGAAAAGTGTTAGATTTCTTAGATACGTACATATTTTATATGTAGACATGTTCCATCATCGATCCAACCAATCCAACTAAGGCTTATTCCCAAATTTATCATACATATATATAAGCCAATAATGTATAAATATTGACATTGATCCAATCAACTCATGTATAATAAATAATTCAAATGATGTGATCCTCTGACTTGACATTATTGTATGAAAATTATCATTTAGATCCATTTAAGATCCCATTTGAATTGAACAAGCACTGAACATTATCAGTTTTCTACATGTATGCATTCAAATTATTTATATCCCTCTACCTTGAATTATGTCTAGATACAAAAATTCATTCATATTAAGTCCTACACATAGGAGAGAACATAATTCAATAATGTACAAGCTTCAACCTTAAATCCTAAGTTGGAGCAATAATTCTAAGACATGTACTACTTTCTTGCAGTCCACATCATAAGGTTTAAGCTCATTACAATGAAATATGAACAAGATAATTGAAGATATATGTACAAAACATATAAAAATAAAATATTTAGTGAGGGTATGCACACTAGTATTCAATTCTGATCAACCATCTATATGAGGTGAGTATTTAATAATCCATATGAATAATTATTGGGTCTCTACTCAAGATCATTCTTGAGGGGAAGCAAGTCTCAAATTTAGGGGAAATTATCACAAGTTTAATGTATCTTGAATAAGTTCAATAGAGTTTGAGATGGTGTAACTTATACATATGTCATACTTAGTTAATGTTAGGTCTACACCATCCCTTAATGGTTTCAAACAAAGTCCCTAGTGTATTTAAACATTTTATAAGATATGTATTCATCACTACAAGCATGACATCTTAAAATCACATCATCGCTAATGGATAAATGTGATCATTTCAAGTTTATTGAGCTCAAAACCACATCTTATATAAAAAAAAATGTGTACTCAACTTGACCAAAATATTAAAAAAAAACATGTACATACCTTGTACCCATCATCCTACTTTCGTATCTTACCATCCCAATTACATAGTAAGGTATAGAACTCTATAGTATTGATAAGCACCAAGTATTGTCTAGCTTGTTTTTGAGATTGCAATTGTTGTATCCATGGTGAGGCTAGGACTAGTCCCATGTCAAAGACACACTCTTTAAATGATGTGGTAATGGATGGATTGGTTGATGGTTTTCCCATGTGTGATGGAGGGGTAGATAAAGGAGGTACATAGAATGGAGGATTAACCATATTTTTACAAGAGATCTTAATTTTAGGCAAATTGAGACTTTCAATTGGGACCTAAAAATGTACCTATTGAATTAGATGCACTAGGTGACCTTGGAAGAAACTTAAGGGACTTTATTAAACACATTATAAAAATGTTTTTGGGACAATTAAAGGCATGATTCATAGGTATTGGGCTCCATTAGATAACATTCTTGAAATAGATATTCAAGAGATGCACTGTTACACCAAGGGATCAATTATTATTTCTACTTAAAAAATATTCTATACTACATAGTCTAATTCAATAGATTTGCCACTTAAAAAAATTAGTTCAAAATCTATAAATAAAGGGGTATGGTCAAAGATATCAAAGAAATCACAAAATGGTAAGATAGGATAAGATAAGATAGGATTTTATTATATTCATTGGTAGACTTTGGTTGCTAGGAAAATAAGGGAAGTTTATGAGAAGTCGGATTAGTATTGATAAGTAAAACAACAAGGTGATAGTTACAACCATGGTTCATATTAAATTTTTTGATATTTTGTAACTTCATCTTTATTATCTTCTTACCCTTGTGCGAGTGATCCCTTGTGTTTTTATTTTATGTTTTGTTTGGATTTAATGAGTTTTTGGATTATTAATTATTCCTATTCATGTCATGTTCTTGTGTCATTTTTTTATGATTCAAGATTGCATTTTGAATCTTTTTAGCATTATTGGTCTTTAATTCTTGCTTTCTTCTGGTTATATTTAAATTTTTGTTTATTGAACCTTTATTGTGGCCCTATAATTTTTTAGTGGGTCCCTTTAGTGTGGTTAGACCAAAAAATGGTCTCTTGACCCCATATTACTATTACATTGAATTATCTTAGCTTATGCTATGTTAAATTAGTACATTGACTCCCTTGGATTATATGAGTTCATTTGTTATATAAAAAGGGGGATTTTTGTTATTATGTCTTAATTTACCATTGACTCCCTATAATATTATAGATTTATCATTTCATAGAGAAACTTAGTTTGGCATGTTTCTGAATGGGATGTGACTTAGCTTATTTTTGGTCTTATCATTATCATTATTATTTTAGACTTAGAATTATTTTGAGTAATTTTGACTTGGCTACTTGGTTATTTTGGATGGAAAGTTCAGGTGGGGGAGGGAACATGTTGGTAATTATTGAAATTATTAATTTTGCCCTAACTCCCTAAACTCCCTCCCTCTATGCATCATATCCTTGGTAAAATCCTAGCATGGCACCCCTACCATCAGTATGGATTAGGAGTTTAGGGGTTTATCAGGAGGAAAATTTTGTTATTTTAAGTAGTCATGGCTTTCTGCCTAGAGTGCAAGTGTTGGGGGGAAGATCCTATATGTGGTTGTATAAATAATCCTTGAGTCATCATGGGCATATGAAGAGATGGAAATAGTAAGGGTGAAATAATATAAAGTATCACACCCTCATGCTAAATTGGAAATAAAATCTACGAGTATTTCCCTTAAATTTCTATGGATAGTGCTAGAACTAATAGTATCTTTTAATTTAGGGTTTTATGGAAGTAAATAAACCCACATGCTATAATCCCATATAAAATAGGTAAATTGATTATATATATATATATATATATATATATATATATATATATATATATATATATATTGGATAATATTTACAAATGTTATGTGGTTTCGAGTTGATACAAAATAAATAAAACCTTATGTATTTATCAATCGATTTACCTTATGGAGTTAGGCCAAAATTAATAATTTCAACAATTACCAACATGTTCCCTCCCCCACCTGAACTTTCCATCCAAAATAACCAAGTAGCCAAGTCAAAATTACTCAAAATAATTCTAAGTCTAAAATAATAATGACAATGATAAGACCAAAAATAAGCTAAGTCACATCCCATTCAGAAACATGCCAAACTAAATTTCTCTATGAAATGATAAATCTATAATATTATAGGGAGTTAATGGTAAATTAAGACATAATAACAAAAATCCCCCTTTTTATATAACAAATGAACTCATATAATCCAAGGGAGTCAATGTACTAATTTAACATAGCATAAGCTAAGATAATTCAATGTAATAGTAATATGGGGTCAAGAGACCATTTTTTGGTCTAACCACACTAAAGGGACCCACTAAAAAATTATAGGGCCACAATAAAGGTTCAATAAACAAAAATTTAAATATAACCAGAAGAAAGCAAGAATTAAAGACCAATAATGCTAAAAAGATTCAAAATGCAATCTTGAATCATAAAAAAATGACACTCAAGAACATGACATGAATAGGAATAATTAATGATCTAAAAACTCATTAAATCCAAACAAAACATAAAATAAAAACACAAGGGATCACTCGCACAAGGATAAGAAGATAATAAAGATGAAGTTACAAAATATAAAAAAATTTAATATGAACCATGGTTGTAACTATCACCTTGTTGTTTTACTTATCAATACTAATCCGACTTCTCATAAACTTCCCTTATTTTCCTAGCAACCAAAGTCTACCAATGAATAGAATAAAATCCTATCTTATCTTACCCTATAATAAACATGAAATTTGGCATTTCCCCTATAAGGATGCACAACTAATGGAGCCTTCCCCTATAACAAACATTAAATCTATTTATTTCATTTCATGTCAAAGAAACACATACGTGATGTATATTATGTTATATAACACATACGTGTTAGACAATGTATATGCATTATATAATGCATACATGTTATTTGAACGTGAATTTAGAGCTGAGCCTTTATGCTCAAAAATGGCTTGGATTTCTAAGCCAAAGGCTTGGAACTATGTAACTACAATCGAGACTGAGAGTTTTAGGAAAAAATAATAAATTTCAACTTTAATCACCAAATACAATATCGATTTCAACATCAAAATTAAAAAAATTATTACCATTATGACAACCACATTGTCCTCTTTCTAAATGTATGATTTTTAATTTTTTTGGGATATTTTAAGGTTTAAACTATATTTATTTCAAACAACACCTTTTTTAGGCCACTACATACTGCACCCATACATGCCTATTCATTTTTATCTAATTTGTTTTTCTTTGATCCAAGTGTAGAACAAATTATATGGTAAAAAACTAGGCCTAATTATATACACATTAAAAAAAAAATCAATTATCATTTTTTTAAGGTAGTTAGGGTGGGCCACATGGTCAGCTATCCACTTTTTTGTCAATTTTCAGGATCTACTTAAATAATAAAATTAATTAAAAAATATTCATCAAAAAAATATAAAAAAATTTCATAACACACTAGAAGATCTTATATAGATATTCGCGAAATGGTTTCTAACAATATTTAACTATGTTCATAAAATGGTAGGCTACATGACCATCTATCTACTATATTTTCTTAAGAAAATAGGAGGTCCTCTTCAAATTTTAGATGTTTGACCTATTTAAACTTAACCATTTAAAAAAAAAAAACATAGTTTTTTTGGAAACTAGACTCAAAATTATATAATTCATGTTTTTATACCATCTTCAAATTTTGAGTGTAGTCATCTCTAATTATCTACAAAAGTTCACATTTTTAAAATTTCAAAAAATCATCTCCACGGATAGGCCCTTTTTTGTCCCCCAAGTTGGTGCACTTGCCCAATTGATCTATTATATTTATCATTATATTATATTTTCATTTTTATTACATTGTAATAATAACAATCAAAGGTTTTGTATGTGAATATTTTTTCAATAAATAGCCATTTGAAACCATTCTTGGTATATTTTTGTGTGTGAGTGATGCATTACTAGGATTTGTTTTTGAATATATACCTTCTCCTTAAGTAATTGAGTAATTAATTTTTATTTTGTATTGATTAATGATATCATCCATTTTTTTCTATAAATCAAAACATGTGTTTGTAATATGAATTTTGGTTCTATGATATCCACAAACTGTGTTTGCACTATAATATTTTGGCACATGTATTATATGAAATAACCCCCCCCCCCTGCAATTTTTTTTTCAAGAATCATTAGTTTCATAGTATAAAGAGATACTACATGCTAGGCCTAAACATAATCAGATGATATGAGACAACATCAAAGTGGGTTCGCACACAAGGTTGTTCCCAATCAACATGTTATCAGTTGATAGTAGAGATGTAACTAGGATTAAATCACCAATAAAGAGTTCTTTATGTGTATCCTTGCCAAGGAGTATCTATTTTAGGGTGTATTATTGTACATGCGCACACCTATAAATTCTAAACTCTATAAAATACTGATAACTCCCACCAATAGTAATATTTAGTGGTTAGTTAACACTTCTCAATATCTTAGGTGTCTAATAGAGTCTTGTTTGAGGGCCAAAGATACAACTACTTTCCAACATCTAACTTGATGTTAAATATAAACATGGTAAGAGGGAAATAACAAAAGTTTATTATAAACATAAACCCTTGAATCATTAAATTATATAATAAAAATCATTCTAAGGTGGACTATATTCATAGCAACTCAAATTTCTACATAAGGAAGTTCAATATACTGGCATGATACACATAACCAATTTCTAATGTATCCCACAATAGACTGGGTAACTCCATAGAGATATTCATAAAGATTTCATAAATTGAATCTCAGATTTAGTATTCATAATACCATACATTTCTCCAATGAATCTTAGCTTACAGTAGATTAATAATCCTACAAGGTATAAAATTCTCATAACATGGTTTTACCATTATCAAGGAGTCTAATAATTCTGGTAGTCTCATATAATCTTAGGGGTGTGTGTGTGTGTGTGTGTGTGTGTGTGTGTGTGTGTAACAATCCAATAAGCATTTTGTGGTGTAAAAGCCCTTATGCTCAATTTAACTGTATGACTAATCAATGCCTCAATAATAATTTTAGGTTTAATAAAAATGTATTCAGATATAAACAAATATAATTCTATTGTTTGAGAGATCTTAACAACATAGTATTTGTTTAACGAGATCACCTTCCAATACTCAACTGCTTAGAAATAAGAATTCATAAAATGGTTATAGTTAGCTAACTCCAAGCACCTTGAGACATTGAATCTAATTCCCAAACCAACCAACAATTCCATGAATCAATGAGGAAGGGTAACATGCCTAACTAAATGTTTTTAATGAATTTGAAGTACATTTTAGTAGGATAGATTTTATTTTAATAGAATTAATTCCCATACTTAACTAACTTAGTAATAAATGAATATGGAAATGAGATTAACAAATTTAAGTAATTAACACAAGTTTTTAAGCACAAACACCACATGCCAAAGTTTGCCCATATGTAGATAGGCATATAAAATGAAAATAGACATCTTAGCCATCAAATTCTAGCCAAGTAGGATTTCTCAATATGCCATGCCATTCTCATACATTTTAATTTGAAACCATAATAATTAGAGAGGTTTCCCATTAAAGGAGGTAGGATATCCAATAAGAAGGCAACATATAGTGTGGAATCTAAGTAGTCATTAATAAAAATTCAGCTAACTAGGCATACACTAGGTTCCAAATTAAGGATTTTAGATTCAATGAGAAATGCTAATACTTATGCAAGGCACCATAATACCCATAGGCATGAAAGTAGTTTTCAGATATCTATGAAGGATTAACATGCTGAAATAAGTCACTTCATGTGATTTGAATAGCTACAACTATGGTTGTATATGATCTCTTTATTCTCTACATTATTTATGAAGGCATAGATTTAGATGATACATAGATTATTCTAGTAACTCATAAGAGTTTAACATGTTTAATTACAAGTATTTATAGTAGTAATTTTAATTTCAAAATGCCTCAATTTTCCTTATAAAAATATCAAAATCATAATAATAATATAATACTATCTTTCGTAACTCAATGTGATAACTTAATAAGTGATATGTTATTGCAAATCATAACATAACCTACACATTCTTCCATGATCCATTAACCTGAATTTATGGTTTTAATAAGAAACTTCATCTTACTTAGGCAAACTCTTCATAATTTAAATAATATATAAATTAAAGATGAAATCAATAACTTAACAATACTATTAATTTCCATTCAAAACCAATCTGTAGCATTGTTTATACTGTTGTAATCTCTTTGCAATTTGCATATAAATGTCCAAGTTTTACTAAAGTAATTAAGATATTTTAGACTTAAGCATATAAAATATCTCAAGGTAAGATACCTTTTATGTTTAAATTTAAACAAGAATAACATTGTATAGTTTTACTTCTGTATGCCAAATAGTAAAGATACAACATTTAGAAGAGTACTTATTGATTAAACCAATTCATATATGTTTAAGTAACAACAATAATAACAATCATTTAATTTCATCATGAATTATAAAAGTATCATATTACGACCATTCAATGAATATGAAAAATTAGAATTATATAGTTGAGTCAATAGTTATTTGATACTCGTGCATCATGATGCTACCTCATATGTGGTATACATCACCACACACACGTAACAATGTCATATCACTATAATCCAAGATATAGGTCTCACAACATAGTCATAAAAATTATTTACATTATGAAACCATTATGATAAATAAAATATAGACATTATATTAACATGTTGGATCCATCAACAGTAAGCAAAAATATGCACTCCATAGGTGTTAATTACATGATCCACAAGGTGACAAACCCCAAGGTACAACATGATGATCCCAACCATCAATGGCCCTAACCACCCCAACAATCATATGGATGGTAGAATCAAGCATCTGAATTTTACAAGAATATAATAAGCATATAGGTGACATGAGCCATAGTGCACCACTTAACAACCAAACATTTAATAAAACAACACCAAATAATAAACAATAAATACTAGGTACTGCATGCTAGCCAAGACCACAAGAAATAATAACTTGTGCAACAATCAAGATATAAATGAGACAAAAAAATGACATTCGTCTAAGGGGGCATAATATTTCTACTCAACTTTATTAGATTCAAAATCAAGGTTGATTTAGCTGTAAATCTGAATTCATGTTTTTAAAGCCTCAATTGCTTGAAATGCCAAGCTAGATTTTGCTATCTAGAATTCCCATGCTTACTTGAATTGGCATAATCATAAAATAACTCAAACTTTAACAAGTAATCCAGCCACAAAAATATCAAAGAAAGAGATTGGATTTAATTTAGCATGAGATACAGTCAAGCCAAGATGGTAAAGTTTACCACTTACTAATGTGGATAGTTATGGATAATAACCATACTTAAAATAACTCTCTCATGAGCAATTAAATAATTGATGAGCTTCACACTTTATACTATGGTTGAGATAATTTATAATGGGTAGTCCAAAGGAAAAGGAGGCTAAGCTCAGCCATTAACAAACCCCAAAATATACACATTCAACCTAATTTTAAAAATAAAATATGATTTAGATATTACACCCATATCATATGGTCTAAGGCAATTATAAATAATATTACCCATAAAAAAGGAGGCATATATGAACACATAACTAACCTCATAGGCCAAAAGTGAAAAAATATTGATCTAAATTTCAAACCGTGCTTTATTAAATCGAAGGAGGTTATTAGTTTGGAAATTATTTAAGCAAGTGTAATATATTTATATACGATTAACAAACCACTCAATTTGAAAATCCTTATCAAATATGAGGATTGACCTAGTGGGTTCAAACAATAGTGGGATATATAAGGGATACAAACAACTAAAGGACACATTATGTCAATAAAATATGTCTATCATTTAGTAGAATTTGAAACCCTCATTATGTATTTTATTCCCAAATGGGTTTAACTAATTTTATAGGCATTAAATTTACCCAACCCATATAAAATTAATTTTGGGACAAATTTATTCCTACAACCATGCTTTTATAAAATCCACAAGGGTTTAATAAATACCATAGTTCCATTATAAGTGTTTAATAAAAATTTAGAATGAGTACCTAAATCTTGTGATACCCTATCCAAACAAGGATCTAATTTTAACTCAGGTTGGGTATAGCTCTAATTCTATTTTCATATACATAAATTTTAAACAATCAAAATTCTTAGAATCCCACATAGACAACTTAACCTAACAGCTAAGAAGCACCAAAATAATCAAAATGCTATAGCAAGGTAACACAATCTAAATCGATTTATAAATACATAAGGTTTTATTTATTTTGTATCAACTCCAAACCACATAACATTTGGAAATATTATCCAAAAAATATATATAATCAATTTACCTATTTTATATGGGATTATAGCATGTGGGTTTATTTATTTCCATAAAACCCTAAATTAACAGATACTATTAGTTCTAGCACTATCCATAGAAATTTAAGGGAAATACTCGTAGATTTTATTTCCAATTTAACATGAGGGTGTGATACTTTATATTATTTCACCCTTACCATTTCCATCTCTTCATATCCCCATGATGACTCAAGGCTTATTTATACAACCACATATAGGATCTTCCCCCCAACTCTTGCACTCTAGGCAAAAAGCCATGACTACTTAAAATAAAAAAATTTTCCTCCTGATAAACCCCTAAACTCCTAATCCATACTGATGGTAGGGGTGCCGTGCTAGGATTTTACCAAGGATATGATGCGTAAAGGGAGGGAGTTTAGGGAGTTAGGCCAAAATTAATAATTTCAACAATTACCAACATGTTCCCTCCCCCACCTAAACTTTCCATCCAAAATAACCAAGTAGCCAAGTCAAAATTACTCAAAATAATTCTAAGTCTAAAATAATAATGACAATGATAAGACCAAAAATAAGCTAAGTCACATCCCATTTAGAAACATGCCAAACTAAGTTTCTCTATGAAATGATAAATCTATAATATTATAGGGAGTCAATGGTAAATTAAGACATAATAACAAAAATCCCCCTTTTTATATAACAAATGAACTCATATAATCCAAGGGAGTCAATGTACTAATTTAACATAGCATAAGTTAAGATAATTCAATGTAATAGTAATATGGGGTCAAGAGACCATTTTTTGGTCGAACCACACTAAAGGGACCCACTAAAAAATTATAGGGCCACAATAAAGGTTCAATAAACAAAAATTTAAATATAACAAGAAGAAAGCAAGATTAAAGACCAATAATGCTAAAAAGATTCAAAATGCAATCTTGAATCATAAAAAAATGACACTCAAGAACATGACATGAATAGGAATAATTAATGATCCAAAAACTCATTAAATCCAAACAAAACATAAAATAAAAACACAAGGGATCACTCGCACAAGGGTAAGAAGATAATAAAGATGAAGTTACAAAATATCAAAAAATTTAATATGGACCATGGTTGTAACTATCACCTTGTTGTTTTACTTATCAATACTAATCCGACTTCTCATAAACTTCCCTTATTTTCCATAGTAATAAAATCTGATATGAATAGAATAAAATAATATGTCATAACTAAAGTAGGCATATACATCTACTAAATAATGCATCATAATCAATATCATAATATCAAAATAAGGTAATCAACTACATTGATTAGTCACAATGCCAATTTGGCTAAGATGATCCTACAAGGTTGCATGCCAATAACAATAAAATGCTTCTTGAGGTGGGGTCTTAACATTATATTTCATTTATGAATAGTTGGTAACTCAATCAAGTATCTATATAATAACCTTTTTATTATAGTATATAGATATTTGATATCCTTTTTAGGTTGATGTGTTATAGTATTTATTATTTGTTTCTTAGCCCAAGTAGTAGATGTACTCATGGTAGATGCATGGCTAGTGGTAAGACATGATTCCTTAAGAGTTAACATATGAATCTTATATTGGGTTAATATTTCCTTCACATGTGTGGTATCCATATAAAAAATATAATTTATTAATTTTAAAGTTTTCTCTAAGTATATTATCTTTCACATATGTTAAACAAATATTGGCAAATATATGTTACATTTTAAGAAACAATAGATCAAGGAGTGTGTATGACATCATAATCTAAATATGTTTAATACATATTATGCTTGGGATATTTTTTAATAGAATAGATAATTTCAAATTTATCACAAGCTCCATTATTACTTATTGTCTTACTATTATTTGGATTAATTGCTTAATCTAATTAAGATTTAAAAATGTGTATATTTAAATTGCAAAATGTATGACATTTAAGCATAGATATGAATGTATAAGATTGAAATTTATTTGATGATGGAAATTTATAAATATGTAAATTTAAAATAAAGGATATGATACATATCAATATTATATACTATGCATGACTGAGATAGGTGGTAGTAAATAAGGCAAGTTGGTAACATGACTATAGGTTACTTAGACCAGGATTTAGATCTCTACCTGCACTAGGCCAATACCTTCTAATGCATGTCAGTAGCATTATAAATTATGTTATGTGTTGGATAGTTATGTATCTATAATTTTCACTCCCTTTTTTTTCATATAAAGATGCAGTGCTTTTTTCCATCGTGTGATTTTAGTGTCTGATTTTGTACACACTATACTTAAATCCTTCTCCTTCACTTGAAACCATAAGTCCACTTGTGAATGGGTAAAACCTATAAAAACTAGGAAGTGTAATGGGATGTGATGACCCTAACCACCCCAATAATTATTTAATATTGCTTATGTATCAAATAATTTGAAGATGGAAGTCACCACATATAAAGTTCTTCCCCTTAGTTTGAATGTGTAAGTGGGTTCCTTTTCTATATGAATGCACCTAGTGATCTATATTTCAACACTGGAAAATTTTTCCCTTGACTTGGATTAGTGTGATTCAGACTTAGATTATGAATTCTCTTAGTGATTGATTTGAAAATTAGGAATAATAAGATATATTTTCTCTATGTAGTAGTGTTTAGATGTGTCTCTTGTGAGTAAAAACTTAATGCTAGATGAAGAATAAATGTAACTTTGATTCACATTTATATGTTCATTTTTTTTAATTTTATCATGCCAATGACACACTAGATATATGGTCTAACCTATAGGAAAGATTTTATTTTTAAATATGTATGTTTTTGGGTGAGTGATCAAACTATCACATTTTGACTATGACATCTAAGTTTGATGATTCTATCTAGGAGATAGGAACACTAATCAAATCATATATAGATGTATACATATGATAAATAAATAATTTGAAAAATATTAGGGAATTTATTTGGGTCGCTAACATAAACTTAGAAGGATTGGACCCAAATTTATCATGTGGATGTGAGTTAATGATAAATAAGAAACATACATGTGCATAAAATTTAGGTATAACAAAGGTAGGCTATAATTGACATTATCAAGTTTTCAATACCATTTTTAAGTGTCAAAAAAATCTCCCATTTATTCTAGTAGTAAAATCTAATATAAACTCCCAAATTTTTTAATTGTGTAAGCCCTTGGATTGGGAAGACAAATTTCCAAACCCTCATGAATGTATGAATTAGTGTTAAGAATATTGACCTTAATTAAACCCCAAATGCACCACCTCAAATAAATAATCTAACTTAGATCTTGTACCTAAATATTTAAGGTTGTAACTAAATAATGGTCTTGATATGATTAATTCAAATTCCATTGAGCATCACTCATACATTAAAAAAACATGAATCAACTTATAAAAACTAATTTATAAATTCAAGGTTGTTCACTTCTCGGTGCCATTAAATATGTTTCTAAATAAATTATTATTATAGCGATCATTGAAAATATGAAATATGCATGAACAAGTATCATGCCTCATTGAGTTGGTGATAAATGATAGCTATATATGTGCATGAAATGATATCATGCTCCACTAAATTAGAGGTAACTGATATAGATTGTTATGCATTTGTATGCTAAATATGAGAAGATAGATCTCAAAAGTATGTGTATGTGAAATTTTTTAATTTTAGTTCTTGCAAACCATGTGAACCTTCATTTATTAATATTTATATAACTTGTGTCTTTTTAAAGTGAATGTAGATGCATGGCATATGCCCCTAACAACTATACGAAGGTGTAAATATTATTCTAAATCAATTCAATATCTGAATTACTATTAAATATCTAGATCATTATGAAATAAATGAATCGCTCTAAAATCTTTGAATATTTCCCTAAATATGATTTTTCATATTCATAAAATCTTAGGTCTCTATGATAATCCCATTGTTTTCCACCCTTTTGAGGTGGGGGCATATCCTATAAGTCACTCATCTCAATATAAAGAGTTAACTGTACCATATATAAAGATATCATCATGCCAACATGTGGAGAATATGACATCATAGTAAATTATGTGTCATTAAATCATGTATGTAACATATGTAATGCAAGGCATTCAAGTGCTATTTCAATATATATATATATATATATATATATATATATATATATATATATATATATGTCAATTAAAAATGCAATAATAACCATACCTAACATAATAAATGAAAAAAGATTATGTAGTAAGGAGGTGAATGATATACATCATGGTATCACATAAAAATGGGAGCATGTAGTATGGATCATGGCATCAAGAAACTCATAAATATCAAAAATATCAACTATATCAACAAGTTCAATAGACAATCCTAGGTTAATCCACTCATAAGCATGCAAAGTCACACATACGGATAAAGTACAAAAATAATGGACATAAATATGTCATAAAAAATAAGACCAAGATCCAAAAGTAATGAAAATAGATATGTCACATCAAACAATGCCAAGGGGCCACATAAAATATTCAAATAGTGTTACATAAAAAAGGCCAAGGGCCTTATACAAGTAGTGATTATCCTATATGAAAGAGTAAGAACATCAATGAAGCATAGAACAAGAGAAAAATATTCTACATATCAATGTAGAATTTTGTAAGATATAAGTAACTAAAAACACATATATAAGTAATGTATGTAGCTCAACATGGTAGAAGGTCATATAAAGATATAAGCTATGATAGTGTGACCCATGTAATAAGATTCCATTGGTATTTGCATGTCCACTAATTACAATAAATTCAAACATATATGTGTCCATGTATGATCTATATGTCCTTCATTTACCTCATATACCATGATATGCATGTGTGTATAAAAAATAGTATTCCATCTAAAAAAATGTGAAAAATAACATATCTAAAAATGTAATAAGCAATCATATCGTGATTAGGTCATGATTTTTTATTTTTTAAATATTTAAATGTTTTTTATTTTTGAATTATCTAATTTCTTTATATTTTTGAATATTTGAAATTTAAAAATGTGATAACTAGTTATCTAGTCAATGGGATAGTCTTCAGGAATCCTTGTATTATAATGCTAAAATATGACCTTTTAGAAGCAAAAAGTTCTAGATGTGGGTGTGTCATAATCTAAAAATGATTTGGACATTTTAATGTAACTTTCATTATCACTCATAGGATCAAATTTATAATGAGTAACTCTATAAGTCCTACAACTCTATGGGATCTATTGTGTGATATGAGAATATCTCACTTAGTTTTTTCAATGTGGAACATGTTAAACTATTCATTATAGTAGCATAGTATGTGAAATATTAGATAGTGGCCTATATAAGTTATGAATGTCTATATGATGTGGTAATTATTGTAAAACTAACTACCAATGATAATATACTACTTTCCTCTAAACTAGTTTTATATAAATATCTTATATATATATGTAACAATTATTTCCTCATAATGATCCTAAACTAGTGTAAAAACTATATCTAAATAATTATCCTCTATAAGTGTAACAACCATATGTAGTGGTTGTGAGGGTGGAGGAGGAGATACCACTTATCAAAGATGGTACTCATATATAATACCTAAAAATATAACTACCTTATTGAAATGTTAATACTTAAGACATTGATACATTGTAGATGGTATTATACACATATTATTTATCCAAGCAGATCCTAAAAACATGTTAAAGATGTTTGTACATGATAATACTAGGAATAAAGTAGCTACTATCATGGATGCCACATAAAGAGGTAAAAAATACACCTAAGAGTGTTTTTTATCATCCAAAAATCCCTTGACCACTATTGATGTATATTTGTGTGTATCTAAGAGTGATAAGAAGTGTCATTATACACACATTATCACTGGACCTATTTTCAACCATAATACTTCGTATAGGATATTTTTTGATATAAGCTCATATGAATAATAGGTGGTGATCCAAATCATCATAGACAATGTCACTACCATAAATTGAAATCATAGGTATTTTTGGTCATATTATTGTAGGTGTACCAATAGTCTCATCTACTAGGTGGTCATATGTCATCGGATGAGGATGCACATTGTATTTATGATGTACTTGGGAAGTATCCTTAGCCTTAGTTGTATCATGGTTTGGAAATGGGTCATTGAAAATTTTCAACTTGGAATTTACATTTGGTGGGGGTTTATATTCCTCTATAGGTGTGCTCAACTCAATAGTGTTGTCATCAATAAGATATTGTATCTTATTCCTTATCTTGAAATATCTATGTTTATAATTTAAAAGAGCTCAACGATATCATAATATGCATTGGTGTCATAATTATTAGGTGTAGGCCTAATCATATAAAACTATTGTTTTGGAGGGAGATAAATGAGATTGAAATCAATTAAATTCATGTTTTACTCTATTTTTTATAAAACATAATAAATTATATCTGATTATATAAGTGTAAAATTGTAAATATTAGAATGTTAAAGATGTACAATATTCAACTATTCTAATTTTGACGAATTGATAAATATAGAAAACTACTATTTTGGGAAAAAATAAGAATAAAATATAATTATCTTGCACACAAATACCCATTGAATAACCATCTAAGAGTGAAAATCAAAAGAAGAGGTGACTATATAGGCTCATTATTATAATTAGTAATAGAAACACAATCTGGATAGGTCTATGATAAGTGGATGATAACATAGTGCATTCCAATTCATTGATTATGGAATTATCATAATTAAATATGGTAATATGTCAAAAGTAAAATAAAAAGGATGAATAATTATATAAATGATAGATTAGAGGTAGAATCAAAAGTTACCTATGGACATGAGTTTTATAAGAGGATAACAACATAATGCACTTCATTCTATTGACTGTGGATTTGTACCTATTGACTATAACACAAAAATAATTATTTTACCACATGTGTATGAAATAATTATTTATGTGGACACATTATCTTACCTAATTTACATCATACAAAATATTTGAAATGACAAAAATCCTAGTTTTCTACACAAACCTAATTGGAATGAAATGTGGGGGAGGGTGGAATCAAGCAAAAGGTATAGAGTTAGAACTTAACTCGGTCAATATCCATTTAAATACCAAGTGTTGAACTAAATTAAAAATAATTTAAAGGACTTAAACTTTAATATATGTATCCCACTTATGTGTATGTGTGGAATGGTGAATTCAAGTCTAGATGATCTTTCACTTATTTTACCATTGGCACAAGTATGTAAATATGAATTTAGCCTTGAATATCACTTCAACATACCCATAAATGAAACATGAAATATTTTTAATAGCCTTTGAGAGTATATATAACCATTCATAATTCCTTATGGAAGAATTTTATTTATAGATGTGTTTATTTAAAATTTTAGACCTGTTGAAGTGCCAAATCTGACCCAAGATAAGACCAAACTGTAAAAAATAAGAATATAATGAAACATGACTCAAAATAAGTTATAAAAGTTATTATTTTAAGGGTATAACTTAAATATATAGGGCCAAAATATATTAATATATAGTTATTATGAACTTATCCAAAGGATAAAGGACCAAGATTGTGGATCCCCATGACAAAGTGGCTAAATGAATGACCAATAGAAAAACCCATAAACTAGAATAAAGAAATATTTAAGTAAAATTTACCAAAATAATATGACAAAAATTTTCAATAAATGACATAAAGGATGATCCTATACCACATTTGGGTGTCTACATTTTATTCCCCTTTAATTTCTATATTAAATGAAATAACTAAGCTTGAGTGTGTATGACACACTTTATCTTTAGAGACATTGATTGTGTTAATTACATCATGATATAATATAAAATATCATATGGATAAGTTAATGTCCATATATGAAATATGAAATCTTGAATATTAAATTTAAAAGGTAAGGATCAAGGATATATAACAAATGTATGTGTGTTGCATTAAACTACTTGTGGAGAATGCTTATGCTCTGCTAGTGAAGAAAATGGTGCTTTTGGTCATGTTCACTTCCTGACCAAGGAAATGGACACTAAAAAAAATGGTGAAGGGAGAGAATAAATGTAATATAGTTTCACTATACACATGACCATATTGACTAGATTAATTTATACTAGAGATAACATGCCTCATTTTTGAATCACTTGGAGAACATAATTTCTTATGTTTAATTGTTTGAAGAGTTAAGAGTGATCAAATATCAAATTTTAGATGTAACTAATAAATACAATGCATTGGAAAGATGAATTATTATAAATATTAATAATGAGTATAATTAATCCATGTGATGATCCACAAAAAAGGTGGAACCATGTTAGGGTCAATAGAAGTGATGTAAGGCTATTGAGTATCACTAGACTCAAATTATAATACAAAACCCACACATATTCATATCACCTTGTTGTAGATGGATCTAGATTCTATTTTTCAAGATAATCAAGAGTAATCATGACCTCATTTCTCATATAATTTTATTTTAAATGAATATTTTTACTTTGAATTATATGCTTTTCTCTTTGAATTTATAACTTTGATCTTTGAAAATGTGCATGAACCAGTATAATGCCTTTCACAAATTTACAATCTTATAAATTTGAAACATTGATTTAGAATGAGAATGAATGAGTATAATACCCCTATGAATATTTTTCATTGATATATAATTTTATGCATATATATTATTGAAGTAATTATATTTTCAAATTGTAATTTCACTCTATATTATTGCTTTGCATATGTACCCAAGTGTACATGACTAGTTACTTTGGATTTTTTCCAAGAGAATGAATATGCTTGACATATGCTTCCATAATATTTATCAATATGATAAATCTATATTATGTTTTTATTTATAAATAAATTTGAACATTTTAAAAACCTATACTCTATTGTAGAATTTAATTCTACATTATTTGTGTCTTTGTATTCCATCTCTAATCTAATTTTTTTAGTGCACTTGTATGGAATATGACCCCAATATTGTTATGAATAATATTTATTTTTACATAAAAATATATCATGTGACTAATTTGACCCATTTTTAATCCTATATAGTGTTCTAAGATATATTTTGTAACAATAGCGATGGATTCCCCATTTTGATGTGAGGTATGAGAGGATTATGTGCATCGTATTGCAAGAATAAAGTATTTTTTAAATATAATTTTATTAAATATTGATTTAAATTATTTTTTTATCTAAAATTTATATCATTATGTTATTATTATTTATTGTGTTTGATGATTATGCCAAGGATTGAAAAATATGTAGGAGATAATACGTATAAGTAAGCATGAAATTTTAGAAATTTTGAAAAGGTTTATTGACATTATGAAAATAATACCATGTGAATGAGAAGATTTAATTTGATCCAATGTAAATTATGGGGAGTAATTTTGATATGTATTTCTCAAGATATCACATGCACAAGTTTGAATAATTATTTAGAAAGTTTTTTTATTTTTGAAAAATAAAATTCAACTCATATAGATAGGTTAGTTGAAAAAGAAATTATACTTCATTTTCACATTAAAATTTTGTGATTTTGAGATTTGAAAGAGGAAAAAGGATACAAAGGATATTTATAGGTTTCACTCAGTTCGATCAGGTCATGACCAACTTGTAATTAGAATATGCATTGCACCTAGTAATTCAAAAAGTCAATATTTGATTTATGTAAATCTAGAAAAAATTGTCATTTTAATGTATTTAAGTGTTTTTTAGAGGTTTATTGGTCATTTTTGATCCAATTAGTCTTCTCTATACTATGTCATTAGCTATCCTTGGTGACTATGTACTTATCCAAGGACTTGTCTAGTTAGCTGTAAACTCATCCACATGATTTTCTTGTTCGTACCAAACCTATGTATGAAGATTTATAAGAATCATCAATCAGTTTCCTATATATTTTTTAATTTTAACAAAAATATGCATTTAATTTATTTTAAAAATTCATAGCTAAGCTTGATAATGTGTTTTTTGTGAACTTTTGATTGTAGGGTGTTATGTGGGCTAGAGAGTTTTGTTGACACCATATGATGGAGACTATTTGGGATTTTCTATGATTGATGATGAGAGAGATAAATTAGATGCATATGATCTTATGAATTTTGGATGGATTTAATTTATGCCATATTATATGCACATGATTAATTCCTTCATTGAGCAATGGGACTCAAATACCTATACTTTCTTTCTCCTAGTAAGGGAGATGACTGTCACTTTATAAGATATATGGAGGATCATGTGGTTGTTTTTTTAGCTAATAGTTGACCCTAAAATATGCTAGTGGGATAACCCATGTTGATCATGCCCATTTATATATTATAAGACATGTTTGAGAGGAAAATTATTCCTATAGGGATACTATTATCCTATTATCTAAGATTGTGTTTTTGAGTAATCTACACCTATAAAAATTCATATGTACCTTGATTTCATCATTTATTTCGGTTAATAGTGTTGATATTTTTATTTCATATTAGATGCATAATTTTTTCCATGATATTGAGTATCATGAGATGAGATACTCTTGGAATCACACCATTTTGGCTCATTTGTACTAAGATCTTCATAGATTTATCTGAGATGATTTTGGAGGTAGTTTGGGCTCAACTACATTTATTCATTTTTGGGCCTATGATCACATCATAATTATCTAGCCTATGGATATGCCTCATGATGGATGCGTACATCCATAATTATATGTATAGATATAGGTGGGAACAAATCAAGTTATGAGAGGTGATATAATGGAGTGCCACCAGATATTAGATCATTTATCTACTAGTGATATTGTGTGGTGTCTCTACATGGGTTATGGAGGGAAGTCAAAATACTGATTAGATTTGATAAATATTTAGGTTATTTATTGTCTTCCTTACTAGTGGTTATATGTTTATGATCATTTATAATTTGATCACGTTTTCATATTTTATAGTCATCTCATAGGATGTGCCCCTTATAACATACATATGAATACAATCTATATAGGATCCATAATAGGTGGGGGATATGGGTTATCTTAATCCTATAAACCTACCTCCTATCCCCCTTATATATGTGTATGTAGTGACTTAAACACTTGACATTGATGGTGTTATTTGTACACCAACTTATACATGATGGAGGTGATCCCATAGATGGTCTATTTTATTTCTATTAGTGGTAGATGATGCTCTTGTAGTAGTAGGTTGTGAATATGCAGGTGGTGTTATAAATTGCAGCCTCAATATCCTCATATGATTAAGTATATTTTATTTATATAGTATTTTATATAATTTTAATGATTTGACTAATGTTCGTATTGATATCATGTATCAATTTGATTTTTGGGGGATGATGAGTTTTTGAAAATCATCATAGAAACATACATATAGATTTTCACATGACACATGCATGGTGATGCAATCCTTGGTGGTTTATTTGAGCATGTAATATATTTTTTAGGTGAGTAATCCCCATTTTTTTATTATGCAATCATATCTATTATAACGTTTGTTCTAGTAAATAAATAGCATAATGAAACAATAGCTAATACAAATGTGGTTATTGTTGAGCACAATCAGTTGAGGGAAGAGTTCATAAAACATAATATTCCCTCTTATACTCCTTCATCAAACCTTACCTATAATGTATTTTAATATTACATTTAATTTCAGCATAATCATGTGGCATTTTTGGTTTAAGTGGTCGTATATGAATACTATGAGTAGAGGTTTTGATCTCATTTGATATCACGAGAAACTAATAGTGGGAATTCATCTTCACATAGTTTAATTTTAGTATATGTTGGTGGTAATGTACAAGGCGATAATCCCATTAAAGAGTAATATTTTATCATGTTATATGTGTATCATGTAAGACATTTTTATATAGAGAGATATGGATTGGGGGTTTATTTATTCTTATATTGGACTCATGTGGAATATTTATAGTTGTACATATTCATGAGATGTGGCTTGTACTGTGATAAACTAGCTCATGTGATGATATTTGGTATTGAAAATGTTGATGTATTTGAAAATTCAATATTTTATTTAGATTGATGATTCATGTGTATTTAATTAAATTTCAAACTATGGAATAATTAATATTTGTACATAACTAATTATTATTCATAGTTATCTTGTGATATTATATTTGTGGTTATATAGAGATGTTTTTACTTGTAATAATTACTTTTGGTACTTTTGCTTGATACTACTCATTGGATATAACATTTTTGTATCAATGATATGCATTGTGATTAGGTATCTAAATTGGATATATTTTATTATCATGGATCATTATATCTTCCATGTTGATTATATTGTTATGAAATGTGATAATCCTTTTATAAATAAGTTTTGCAATATTATATTGCAATGCATAATAGTTTCTATCTTTATATCCATTAATACCATGAAAATTAAAAAATGCATTACATTTTATGTATGCATTTCTATGAGTGGGATGATAGTAATTAGGAAGAAGAGTGATTAAATTCTCATTCAAAAATGTACATATAATATCATGTGGTAAATATTCTATTTGGTCAAGATATAGTGTTTTCCTTTTACTATGACTAGATTTGTGTACTTTAGGTGATGCTTTTTAATCTAATTATTTCCTTTTATTGAGTACCTTGACATGTTATTCATTGGTAGATACTACCTCAAGTGCTTCATCCATCTTATGAATGACTTGAATTGGATTCATTTTTTTTGATGTTAACTTTGGATTCATTTGTTTAATAATAACTTATTTCTTGTATGAATATGATTCTAGATCAATAACATTTTGTTATTTGAAATTTATCTTTCATGCATATTTGAACACATCCATGTATGGGTTTCCAAAAGAGGTGTAAATTTTATGGATGACTCTTCATTTAAGTGGAGATAAGAGATCCATACTAAATATAAATTACTTTTAAAAGTCTAAGGGTTGATAAGTTAGAGAGTACAAAGTATTTTTGAATCATAATATGTAGTCTTCAATGGGATCATTGTGGCATTATTGAAAAATTTATATATATTTTAATGGTAGATTATGTACCATATGATTATGATATCTAGATAAGAATGCATCTTATATATTTTTTAAGTTGGATAAGGGTCCATTGTGTAAACCATAAAACCATTCTGAATCATCTATTGTGAGACTTATATGAAATTATTTGATTAAAATATGTCCATCATTCCCCCATTCTCTGAAAAGGGACATATTACATCAAGTGAGTAAAAATATCTCCATAATCATCAAAAATGATAGTACAATTATAAAAACTTTATTTGGGTATGGATGCTCATATATATATCATGTAAGTGGTTTTCCTAATATAAAATGATCTTTTATATATGTATAGCATGCTCTATTTTTCAAAATGAGATCAATAACTTGATTTTGGATCTCTCTAATAGCATGACAAATGTTATTTCAAAGTTTAGGATTTGTTGATGTCTGAATATGTATCACAGGTGCCTAGAGTGTTTAAGAAACACTTCTCATTTTTGAATTCCTAATAATTCAATGCATGAGTTGTAGGTTGTGATAATCCTATTATCTATTGATATAATAGAGGTAAAACAAGTGATATGTTTCAAAATTTTATATTAATTTGGTGGTTGGGAGCCACCATGGCCAAATAGCTAATCTATGTAAATTATGAAGTATTATGTGCTAAGAAAAATTAATTATGATCAAAATCTAATCTAAGAGCTAGTCTAAGATGGATATTTACAATGATAATTAAACAATTAACCAATTAAAAAGGATCAATAGGAAGGGTAGGTCACAAAAGAAACATGTTGCTTATCTTCATTCCAAACATCATGACAAAGATCAAATTTCATCTATACATACACTTAACCAATGTATGACATGAAGTAATATAAGCTCAAATATTATCACACATTAGACAAACATCTAAGGATAATGTGAAATAATGTACATAAGAACCAAATTCATGTTAAATATTTACTCTTGTAAGCAAAAAAACATTATCCCAAATGCAAGAAGAATAAATAAAATGAAATGAACCTAAGAACTTTAAATTAACCTAGCATTGGCACAAGTTAACAACTCTGCATTCAAATGTGCACATCCAAAATTCATAAGAATAATTCAAATATATAAATTAGACAAAGAAAGTGAGAGAGAATCCATGATAGAAAACACATAGATAAATATTGGACAAACTTTGGAGAATTCCTTATTTGTACTACTTGCCCTAGGTTTACAAAGTTATTTTAGCTCTAATAACTCCCTCCTTTAAAATGGGAAATACCCCTATATATAGATAACTCATGAAATATGCCGATCATTCCTTCTCAACATGAAACTAGACAAGTGTCAAGGACAATTTTTCCTTTTACAATGTTCTAAATACTCCCTAATGGATTAAACCATACGCAATGTGATATCAAGTTGCACATGCCTTTAAAAAATAATATTCAATTTAAAAAATATACAACATTGAGATAAAAAAGAATATTCCTAAGTAAACTAATCTAATTTTAAGAACCCTCTGTTATAGTTTTATCTCTCCAATAAGATCTTTATTCTATAATGTTTCTCCTCAATTAGGTGAAGGTCAAAATTTGGTTTCATGAGGAGCTCATTCATTTGACTTACTAAGATCTCATGGTCTTTATCTACCGCTCTTAATGCCTTTTTTATGTTTCTAACTTCATTAATATTTTCCTTTATAGTTAGAATCACATCCATGATCCTATTATTATCATCAAAATTCTTACCTATCTTTTAGTTCCTTACCCCTTGCATAAACTAGGATACTCTTTACTTGAATTCATCATCTGTAATTAGACTAATTGGATTGGTTGTGGTGGTATCCTTAACTAATCTTACCATTATGTGCATTTCTCTATCCTCTAATTATTTAAGATTGTTTGCAATATATCCCATCTCCAAATACCACTTGCATGCATCTTCCCTTGAAACACTTTTCTAAGCTATCATTGTTGGAAATTCTATTAAATTACTCACTAGTGGACTATAATTCAACTTTTGGGTTGAATTCTCTTACACAGGTGATAATTAAATCTTCCTTGGCTCAATTATAATTCTCATAGGGTCTAATTAGGGTTCTCATACTTAGGGTTTTTTCAAGGTTTCCTTAGATTGTTAATGGTGGCAACTTGTCAAAATCATATTAAATTCATGCCTCATATTTAATTTAGATTTACTATTTATGCCTTTCCCTTATCATGAACTTGTAAAATCTTTTCAACTAACTAGTCTAGCTTATGTGGCTCTGTCATGGCATCTCTATGGCATTCTCTTCGTTAATATTTAAAAAATTGACTATTGTACTTTGAAATCCTTCTTTTGTTTTGTGCCATTCAATTATCCCTATACAGGTAGACCATTGATCTATATTTGAAATATCAAATGCCATTGTCTATCTTGCAATGTTTCATGTGGTTGTGACACTTTTTACCATCACACTCATCCCAACTTTGTTGAAAAGTCCACATCAATCTTACACTATCAGATCTTGTTTGGGCAAGAATATGTGCTCCATTAGATCATGATCCAAAGGGTGGAATTCCATTAGCTACTATCTATACTTGGCCCCAAGGTCATACCACTTGGTAGTCCCATGAAACTTCTACACTTCATACTCTATCAGTTATACTGGTTTAACATGCTTTCACCATGTGGTAGTTTCACTTTTGCTCATAGTTTCATTAAAATGTCTAACTTTACCTTATACTATTAGATCTAAATGTTTACATCTTAATTCACTTCATTGATCTTATAATAGGTGATTGAGCTTTAATTTGTGGCCCGTGGTTGTTCAAATTATCATTTTTACATTCAATCTGAGCTTTATTGAAATGTCAATGTTGATTTCGCATTGTTAGATCATCCTCATCTGGATCAATGTATTCTGTTAGATCTTGATCCAAAGGTTGGATCACCATTAGCTACTTAATGTTTCTTTTTTGATATTATGACACTTGTCACCTTCTCACTTATTCTGGACTCTATTGAATCTTTGACCTATTACACAATGTTATATCAATTATATCTAAGCAAACATAGACCATTGATCTTGTGGATAAAAAAGATATTTAAGTCAGGCTTAGGAAATATAAAACTTAAGCTAAAATATTAGACTAATGTTTTTATTTGTATTAATAAATATAAATAAATATTTATTCTAAATTCTTAAGCTAAGTTAGAAACATAATAAAAGGGACCTCGTATTTAGTTAGACCATGTTAAGATAAAAGGGAATAAAGGGTGCTTAGGATGTGAAGAACTTAAGATAAATATTTTAGACTAAGGTCTTGGTCATGTTAATAAACATTAATATTACCTTAGGATAAAATATAAACTAAGTCAAATTAAAGTGTTTCGATGAAATTTTAAATAAAATCTCACACAAAATTTTAATTAAAAGGAGTATTTAGACTGAATCTAGACTAAGGGTTTTAGCAATTCAAATATTAATTCAATTAATCATTTATAGGCCAAAGGATATTAAAAGGGGTGATTTAAAATTTAACACAAAACCTTGAGGATTTCCCATTTTAAATGAAATCCATTAAACATACAACCTAAAACACAAATATTCAATGTTAGCAATTGTAGATACAATCAAACTAGAGCCTAGAACAAATAAGGCAACTAGACCATGATATGGATGATCTTCAAATAAAGGTGATGTGAAAACATGCTAATTACACTTTGATTAGATGAATTTTCAAATTTAGGGTAAAAAATTGCATGATTTAAGACAAGGGTCCCCAATTTTTAGAAATGGGGGTATGTTGACCTCAACAGGATAACATTGTAAGATAACATTAATATAAACTTGAGGATTTTTGCTTCACTTATAATTTTTAATTTTTACATAATTATAAACATGGTATTAGTCTTTATTATATTTAGGAGAGGTTAAATGCTCTTCAAAACATGTATTATCATGCAGTTCACATTGAGTGGGTAGACGATGACTATCTTGATAATCACTTCATAATATTTTATTACTTTATAAATATATATCTATAATTTCACTTTGTATATTTATTTCACATTCATTTTAATTTTGTAATATTTCAAGAGAGGGAAATAAATTTATATTGTTATTCATTTATTCTAAAGGAGGAGAGAGATCATCAAAATGTTTCATATCATTAATTATGTCTAAAGGAGAATATGATATATCATATGAATTTACATCATCTACATTTTTATAGAGAGGGAGAGGGACCAATGCATTTAATTATATCATTTGATATTTCTATGCAAGGTATATACTCTTATGACTTGTATTGATTAATGAGATGTAATGTAGTATCAAAATCAAAAGTTAAAAAATATTTCCCAGTTAATGACTCTTCAAGTTTTTATTTTTTAGAGAGATTAAGAAAGCGAAGATATTTATTATCAATATGCCATTTTTATTCTAATTTGTAGAAAGAGGAGTAAAAAGGAGATAAATGCAATATATTTTACAAGTTTTGAACTAGTATGATATTTTTCCTCTTCCTTATATTATTCACTATTATACCACTCATCTGAATGTTCATTATCATAATAATATCTACCATAATCATTCTCTTCATTCATGTAATAAGAATCATAAATTGTATAAGTGTAATCAGTATTTCATTAATTATAATAATTTTAAGTTTTAGCATTAGTAGAGAAAAATAAATATAAAGTATGAATGACATTAGGATTTTCATATTTAGAAGCCATTTTTATAAAATTAACCCAAAATATATAAAATATGAAAATAATCAAGCTCAAGTATAACAAACAATTGATCTTTGTGTTTTTTTATAGGCTCTTAAATATACTAATCCTATTCTTAAATAGTAAACACACTTTGGAGGATTCCACAGTTCCTATAAATATACTATCATGTCTCATGAGACAACTTAAGAGTAACTTCCTAGAGTTAACTATTTATTAGTGTACAATAAGAAAAAATGGTTGAAGGATTATTATGGATTAAAACACCTTAGGAATTTTTGATCTATAGTGAGGTACATGGAAACTAAAATACATAAATAATGATGTCTTATATATTTGATTATTGGGTCAATATCCCTCACACTACGCCTTAGGTAAAACTAAAGACTACTTTACATAGAACAACTCTTATGAGTTTTAAAACTATTGAAATCCAATTTTTATGAAGAAAATAGAAAATAAAACAATTTAAAACCAATGGAAAGAAATGAATTTTATGTAAGGAAATAGGAATTTTGAAGCTATGAGGTCAAATATAAAATATGTTTAGTTTATGGAAATCAAAAAGTTAGTTGAACCCTAGAGAAAAAATAAATGAAAGTAATGTTCAAAACAAAATTATGGGTTCACCAGTATGTTATACTCTATTTTTGATAAAACATAATAAATTATATCTAATTATATATGTGTTAAATTGGAAATATCAAAATGATAAATTTTTATAACATTTAACTCTTCTAATTTTAAAAAACTGCAAAGTATGGAAAACTACTATTTTTTGAAAAACACTAAGAATAAAAAATACTTAGCTTTCACATGGATACCTATTGATTGTTATTACTATATTATAGTGATAATTCAAATAAGAGTTGAATATAACCCAAAATAAGGAACATAAGAGCACATTATATTGATTATATAGGATTATGATCAAAATTGGGAACTGAAACAAAATATGGATAGGTCCGCTATAAGTGGATTATGATTCAATGAATTCTATTCCATTAACTATGTACTTTTCCTAGTTGACTATGATAGCTTCTTGACAAGAAACAAAAAGGAGGTAGAATTATGGAAATGACATATCAAAGGTAGAAATAGAGGTTATATATGTGCATGAGTGTTGTAAGAGGACAATGGTGTCCTATGCTTGAGTCCATTGACTCTATATTTTTACCTATTAAATACAACACAAAACATATTATTTTATCACATGTGCATGCATTAATTATGGCCATAGATGAGATCTTATATTTGAAATAATGAATGAAATCCTTGTAATGATAAAACCATAGTTTATTATAGATATAAAAAATTGAATCAAATATGGGGAATCAGGTGAAAGGAATTTATTTGAACTAACCTTGGTCAATCCCCATTGAAATAACAAAAAATTTATTACATTTCTAATACTCTGAGGAGGACTCAAATTCAAATTTAATTCTCCCACTTATGAGTGTGTTTCAAATGGTGAATGCAAGTATATATTATTAATATACTATTTTACCTTTAGCACAAGTATGTAGATGATAATTCAACCTTGAATATTTTTTTAGTAGATTTATATATTAAATATGGAATATTTTGAATAACCTTTGAGATTCAAGAGAACTATCTTTATTGGCTTAGGGAAGCCTTGTATTTATAGATGTATTAATTTTGAACTTGGGACCTACTAGTCTAAAAAATATGACCTAAGACAAAACCTAATAGTAAAATATAATAATAAAATGAAACATGACTCAAAATATGTTCTAAAAGTTATGATTGGAAAATCCTATGCTAAATTTATAGGGTCACATGTTTGTCCTATCTAGTTATCATAGAATTTTCCAAAAGGACAAAGGATAAAAATAAAGGATCCCCATGATATAGATAGATAAAGATTTAAGTAAAATTTATTCACCATCAATAGTCTATAATTTAAAAGTTGAAATCAATTAAATAAATGATGAGCATGTAAAAAATATGGGTGTCTAAAGTTTTTCAGCATTACATGAGGAGGTTGGGATAATCATGAAAAATACCTCTTTAGTGGAGTGAACAAGAAAAGATAATTTTTAGGATATGATAATAAATTAACCATTGAATTTTCTTTATTATTTTTATCATTATATTCTATATTTTACTTTTTTATATTTGAAACTTGGTTTTTTTAGTAGTTATAGCATTAGGTACATATTTGAGTATATTCAAATCTATGATCTCAAATTTCATGACATGTCTCATAAAAATACATAAATTCATTGAATAATATATATTCATCAAGTGATTAAAGAATTTTTTTAATGTCCTTCAACTCATTGTCTACCATAGGATTAATCATTTTAACTAGAATAGACTTGTACCAAAGTACATTATTAGTGATTGACACATTGGTACATTACTCGAGTTTGGAAATTCTTTCATAAGAAAGTTTTTTATCAATGTAGATAGAAAATTATGCCATACCTTTTTTTTAATGTGTTTAATGCTCTCACTAATTATATTGGGAGGTCATATAACCATCACAACTCATAGTCTTTGAGACTTATTGGCATTTGGTCAATAGTTGATAATTGGATGCATAATACAAACATGTTGTATGGAAGCATTTATTTTTATTATTTTGGATCAAATTTACCATTGTATATGGGAATATTATGTGATACATAACTTATGGGTAAATGAAATATTTATATCTTAGTGATAATAGGTTATGAATAAAAATATGTTACTCTGTTGAATGACTAGCTCTAGAGACACTTTGGTCTAACTACAACAGTTTATCCTGCATAGCTAAAACAATATGCTCAAGGAAAGGTTGAGTAAGAAAGCTTTATGTTGTAATATGCATACCAATAACAGTATGGTAACATGTCATCTTCATAAGAATAAGATTATAAATATGTGGGGAACCTTATGTTTCCCACACATTTTGGGTAGACATCACATATGTAGCTAAAGGTGTGGATGTAGGAATAATACCAATAGTATATTATAAACATATATGGTTGGGTTAGTAGATTTAAAGGGTTGGTTTATATTATATAATGGATTATATTTTTCCCCATATGTACTATATTGAGATAAAAAAGAATTTTTTCATCTTTTTCTACATATAACATTGCATAAAAAAATTATGGATTTATGTCCATATATTTGGTTAAATATCTTTCATCAACCTCATTAAATGTATTAATAGTACTTGTTTCCTTATCATGATTATTTTTAGATTTTAAATTAATCCTAACTCCATTGATGGATGTTTAGTAGTAATAGGGATAAATTCAAATTGAATGTCCCAAAGATATGGAGTAAATAAGGCTAAAGATTTTTCATTATTAATTTCAGCTTTATTAGTGTGCACATATTTGATACATTTGATTACATAGTTGTTACAAAATTTCATGTCAAAAGAAATAAAAATGTAATGATTACAATCATGGATTGTGTGATAAAATTGAAACTATGTTCATTTATAATAACTATGTGTAATTATGAAAAATAAAAAATCAACTCAAAAAATGAAATCCTAAGGAAGAAAGATGAATGAAAGACTATAGAAAACATAGGGTTTGGCACAATTCTAAAAATATTTAGTTTGACCGATAATTCTTGAATTAATTTAGATTAATTTATAAATATAATTAAGGTAGAAAATATGTATATTTAGATTGTAAAATGTATAACAATTACACACATATTTGAATATAGAAAATTGAAATTGATTTCACAATGGTAGTTGATAAATATGGAAAGTAAAACAAATAAATAGACATTGAGTGTTATTTTGTATTTTAAAACATTAATATAGCTGAGAAGCACCAAGGTAGGCTTGATAAAGGACTATATGTCACTCAGATTAGGTTATGAATCTTTGTTTATGTTGGGACAATAGAGTCTAATTCATGTGAGTATCATTGGATGATAGGTTTTTTGGTGTAAATTTATATCCATAAAAAAATTTTTACTATATTTCAACATAGGTAAATTCCCATACTTACATGTTAAATCTATGTGAAATTTCAAGATTTGATCATGCATGCAATGTCTATAAATCCATCTTATTTATTTGAAACCCTATATCCATTTATGAATGGGTAAAACCCATAAAAACTTAGGAAGTGTAATGGGTTGAGCTCACCCAAATCACCCTTACCAATTATATAATTTCACCTATGTATCTAATACTCCTAAGAGGGAATTCAAGACACATGTAGTTCTTCCCCTTAGTGTGAATGTGCAATTTTTATCCTTTGCTATATGAATGCACCTAGTGATATAGATTTAAACACTTGACAATGTTTTCCATTAACTTGGCTTATGCTTCAAAATTGTGTGATGATTTTGTTAGCGATTGCTTTGAATTTGGGAATAATAATGTAGTTTTTATTAATGTGCAATAGTGTATAAATGTGTCTTTTATGAGTATAAAATTATTTATATATGATGAATAAGCTTAGACTTGATTTTTAATTATTTTTAAATCTTTGGCTAGTTTCTCATGCCACTGACATGGTATGAATTTTGACCAACCCATAAGAATGATTTTATATTGAAATATGACCAAGGTTGGGATAAAGACAAAATTGTTAGATTTGGATAGTATTATCCAAGTTTGATGGTTCTATATGGGAGATAAGAACATTAATATGATTATTTATATGTGTCTTAGTAAGATAAATAATTAGTTTTGCATATATTATGGAATTAATTTATATTAATAAGATAAACTTATAATTATGTTACCATGTGGATGTGAGAGAGTGAAAAATAAGAGGCAAATATGTGCACATAAGTCATGTAAGATAAAGATAGGTCAGAACTACCATTATCAAGTGTCTAATACATATTTTAGTGTATACACTGATAAATACATCTAATAAATCTTCATTATAAATCCATTATAAATATAATACATAATGTAAAGATTCACTAGTAAAGCATTGAACCAATCTAAAATATTACTAATAAAGGTTTCAAGAAACAACTTAAGTATAATTAAAACACGATCATCATAGTATCCAATAAAAGTAAATATTGAATTAAGGTGAAATTGAGGATATCCATCACTATAAAATAATTCAAAGTTTATTATGATCAATTCATGTGGGAAAGCCATATTAACTACAACATTAAGATTAGTATTGGAAGGTATAACATTGTCCATAATCATAACATTATAAGTCTCTAAATGAAAGGATATATCATGAAAATATATTTTTAATTTGGCTATGAAATGAATCATAACCACTATTGCACATTTTGTAATAATATAAAAATCAAGAGGAATTTTCAAAGGGTCCAATTGATTATTCAATTAAAACATGGGCACACAAGGAGAGATAGAAGTAGGAGGTAAAAAATTATTAATAAGATCATGTTCCTTACTATACTTGTGAAAATAAACTACTTCATTCAAAATTTTAATAACATTAGGATTACTATTCTTATGTGATATATTTTATAAATTAAAAAAATCATCCTTTTTAGTCATATCATCACATGGAACACCAATATTTGTATCATTCAAATATATTTCATTTGCATGATAAGAAACACATTTTTATTATATCCTATGAATAAAGATAAAAAATAGGATAATAAATGAAATAAATGAATCATATCATGGTATTTTTTATTCCAATGAAGAACTACCTATACCACCCAACTAAAATACACTAACTGTACACAATGATGCAATATTATAATACTATGAAAAAGAGTAAGCAATGAATTGATTTGATTCTAAAATCCATTATAAAAATTAAAATTAAAATGGTAGAGTTATTTTAAACCTAAAAACATTCTAAATATTAAAATATATAAGTGGTCTAATTTCACTCTTAACTCTCTTATATCTCTAATAGAGTTTATAAAACTCAAGGTAGGCTAATTTTGGTAGATTCTCAGTTTATGGATTATAAAAAATTCCTTGTTATCCTAAAAACATTAATGAATGGATTTTTTACATATAATTACCCAAAGTATTTATTTACCAAGGATTATAATTTATTTATTATAGCAATGGTGCCTTCTAAATGATTCCTACACTTGGCACTTTGCTGGTTCAATTTCCACCATTAATGTTAGATGCACTTATGACCTCATGAATTCAAATTTGTATTCGTATTTACCCATGTGTTGGTTGATTTAATAATTATTTTTACATATAACCATGTATCCTAACACATTATTTCAAAATAAAATTATTCTAAATACTCTACAACATCATTTATTTCTACACTTTTTTACTCTTAACTGTATATCTCATGTGATCCCAGTGAGAGTCCTAACTAGTGGTGTAGTTTGATTCCAAATCTAATTCACATCCTTACATAAAAATAATGTGAATAAATAATATTAATTTATCTAATCATACTTTCCAAAATCATATTTATAGATGAATAATTCCTTAGGACTGAGGATGATCCTGCATCAAACACCGTAGGTAACTAAAAATGTTGTCTCTTAATCACAAGATGAAATTAAAAAGTGTATGACCATATCATCCTATCTATATAACATACATCAATTTTTATTATTATATTATTAATTTCATCCAATTAATTACATACTTGTTATACTCCTTCTCATGTGTCTTTTTTATCACGTTAAAGTCTAGTATGGTCTATATTTTATCAATTTTCTTCTCTGGTACCTATGGCTTCCAATCAGGTAATTATGTGGTTTATTATTCCTAATTTGTTCCATTTTATTGAACCTACTAAAATTTATATAAATTTGACATTAAATATGGTATATTTATATCTAAGTATTCTAATAACTTAACTTATTATGTGTTTGCTAGAAACTTGTGCATTTTCTAGCATATCCTAATTTTATTCATCTTCACTATTTATATGTCCCTCTTGGGAATCTCTCTTTGAAAAAAATTACCATAACTATGTCTCCCACTTCAAAATAATTTTTCATAGACTTATTATATGCATGTGCCTTATACCTTTCACTACTCTACTTTAGCTTCCCTCATATTTCTAAGTGCAACTTGCTCATATACTTTGTGAAGTATTCTACTTTTACACTCCTTTCACGTTCCATGCTCACGTCACATAACTCTATGAATCCCTTAGATATACTTCCATACATCACCATAAAATGTGTTTTCATTGTGATTTGAATAAATTAATTATTATATTCAAATAGCTTATGCCAACACCATGTTCCACTACTTGGGCTTGTCCCAATATATACATTATAATAAGTTAATAAGACTTATATTTACCACTTCAAATTTTCCATCAGTATCTGGATGATATGATAAAATAAATTCATCCCTATACCCATATTATTATATAGGTTATGAAAAAAATGGCCTAAAATTTTCATATCCCAATGAAACATAATGTTGTGTGGTAAACCATGTAGTCTTACTAATTATATGAGTAACAATATTGAGATGTTCATTACATCCCTCCTTTTATTGCATGTGATAAAGTACACCATATTTTATAACTTGTCCACCATCACAAATATGGAATCATTTTACCTATACATCCTCATAAATATTAACAAAAAATACATTTCTATATCCTCCCATAGTTTGGTTGGAATGGGTATGGGTTGATATAACCCTATGTTTTGGCTTGTTCCCTTAGCCATCTTAAAATATGACATCTTTGCACATATTCGATTTATTCCTCACCCATAATTGGTAATAAGTATCCTTATGAGAGAAATTTATAATGTATTATCACAACCAAAATGTCCTGATACCTTCACTATAATTCTCTTTGATTAAGTTCTCACACATCAATCCCTTGGATATGCACATCTGTGTGCCTTTAAATAACATCCCATATTATACATTATAATGCAACCATGGTGTCTATTTGTGCCTATATTTTATATTTATGTATTCCATACTTCACAAAAAATTCCATGTTATACATATAGATCCATGATGGATTCAAAGGTAATGATTTATAATCACATATCCTTTATAATGAGCACTCTTTAACTTTGAAATTAACAACCTTGTTTGATTTCACACTTTAGTGATTTTACAAAAATGTGTAGATATATAGGAATTTTAAATATTTATTATTTTTTTGTTGTGATTTCCTTGGGTATTGATAATTCTATCACTTTATAGTCCACATATAAAATAAACTCACTGGGTAATATAAAGTTCCACCATTTCTTTAGTGCATATACAATAAAATACAATTCTAGTTGTAGACTAAGAATTTTATATTCACATCACATAATATTAATAAATTATGTGATGGGCCTCCCTTACTTTCTCAATATTGAACCAATATTTATGTTAATTTCATCACAATCTACTTTATAGACCTTGTTGAAGTCTGGTAATGTCAAAACTAGCTATTTTATCACCTTTTTCTTCATCTCCTAGAAAATGTGTTATGTTGATTTTATCAAAACAAATTACTTATGATCTCCCCTTATTATTTTTAATAGTTTTTCATGTTCAACTAAAGTTACTAATGAATTTATAGTAAAATATTTAAATACCATGGAAAATTTATGCTATGAATGCACTTCTTAGTGATGGTCATTCTACTATTTATCATACCTTTTGTAGGTTAATTTTCCTTGGAATATCACAAAACCTAGGTATAACTATTTTTTATTTATAAATATACACTTTTTTCATTAATAATAAAATTGTATTTTCAAAATATCTATAACACATTCCATAAATGCATTAGGTTTTCTTCCTTCATCTTGTTTGACACAAGGATATCATCCAGATATATGATGACATACTTTCCCAAAAATGGATTCAACACTTCATTGATGAACCTAATGAATGTGTTTGATTTGTTTGTCAAACCAAAATTTAGTACCATCCATTCATATAATCCTTCCTTCATATTTAAGGTTGTTTCCCTCTCATCATCTTCTTTGATCCTAATTTTATGGTGGCCACTTTTTAAATCAATATTTAATAAATATTCTTCACCACTCAAGTAGTCTATTATATTATCCATGCATGAAAATGCAAACATGTAATTCATCATGATCTTGTTGATGGACCTTGGGTTTTTACACATGTTCCAATATCCATCATTTTGCTATGTCAATATTACAAGTATTATGCATGGTCTCAAACATTATTTGATCAATCCCCTATCCAACAAAGCATGAACCTATATCTACACTTCCTCATTCTCCTAAGGCATTATCCTATGAACTACCTTGTTCTATAAACTCACTCCAAGAATTATATTATTTTGGTGGTTTATGTTTAACATTAGTAGAAATAATTTTGGCTATGAACTCATCTAATAACTCCTAAAATTTACACTAAAATTATCCATTGTATCCTCTGCCCACCTTTTAAAATTACTCTTATGATGGTATGGGTATAAATAAAAATTATATCCTATATTTTCCCATATCCCTAAAAAATAAATTTATTAACACCATAAATACTCTTGCATAGACACTACTGCATGCTTATTCTTATTCCTTTTCTTACAATAGCATTAGTCTAAAATTTGAGCCATCATTCTCTAGGCAAATAATTTTCACTCTCCCTTCATGTACAAACTTCCTATTATATTTCTAGTTCATACCCTAGAGATAATCACATACATTAATTGAAATCATATCACATCATACCTCATCATGGTAATAACTTATGTGAAAATTCTTCAAAAGGCATCTCTTATTCACCAACACTTGATGGCCCTTGTGTATTAATGACACCCTATATGTATTTATGTGTATTATTTTATCGAAACCTAATTTTTCCACCATTTTTTTATGAAAATATTTATTTAAGTTTAAACTATCTAAAGTCACATTGACTTTCTTCCCTCTTTAATTATACACCATTTGAAAGAGGTTTCTTATCTCTATTGATTCATGGTTCTCCTTCAGTTCTTCAACAATGTCCTCTTTGTGACCAAATTTTCTCTGTGCTCATCTCCCTTTGAGTGTCTAGTTAATCCAATTGGATATATATCCTCATGCATAACATGTGAACCTACATTGGTCCTCTTTATTCCTTCACTTTTCACCTATGATCATTAAAATTCTCTATACCTACATTTTCCACACTTGAAACAAGTTCAAGGAAATCCTCTTCCTCTCCCTCAAACATACCTTTCTTATTCTCTTGACTAGTCATATGTGATCACTTGCACTTTATATTTATCATCCCTACACACTTTACCTTATTATTGTGTGTGTGCATCATACACTAAATTACTTCTTCCATGTATTTTCAAGATCCTCCATGCATTACCTATACCTACTTGTTTGAACCTCCCTATCATCTATACAATAATTTATCCTTAGAGTTTCATTTGAACTAATTTATGGCATCTTGCATCTGAATCTAAGTGAGGCTAAGCTCTTCCTAGATACTAATTCATAATCCATTTAGGTACCTTGTGACCTTATATTGGTCAACATCACTATGACATGATGTAATGGTGACTTTCTATGACTCTTCAATATATTCCTTGACACTTTAATCCCTTTTTCAAAAAAATTAAAACATCTTGAATATCTCCATTTGTTATTCTACAAAAAATAATTTTTCTTTTAATTTTGCAACCATATAGTTCCATTGTCTTATATTTTACTTGCCTCTTCTTCACCTCTTGTTCTAGGATTCCTTCCACCATAACTTCTTGAGAGCCTTCAACTTTATTTGTTCCACCATTACACATTATGGGTCACTCACTTACTTGAACTCTAAATACTTCTCCATATATGTGTTCCATTAGATGATATTTTATATGTTAAATGTCACTAAAAAACATGGCACATACACCTTTTCACCTATACTATTTATATAAATATCACTTGATGATCTATTCTTGCTTACATCCAATTGATCCTATTCAATATCATCCTCTCTTATCATGTTTTCTATAATTATTTCCTCCTCAAAATTAGTTTTTTCACTCTTTATGAAAACACACACCACCTTTATTATTACACAACATCTAATCATGTCCATACAACTCATAGCATGTTGAATACTTATTCCAACCTTTTGGCTAAGTTGGATATCACTAAACCTCCTGTAACTTTTTTAGGTGTTATCTTTCCCATATTCTAGCACAGGTCTCACTATTTTGAATCCTTGGATCATAATATTACATATAAAGCCTTTTATAAATTATCACTTTAATGTTCTCTACACACCCTTATATCTTGGTGGAGAACAACCTTCAGTTCATCACCTCTCATTCAACATTTTTCCAACTATTTCATAGTTTATCAAACCACATTACTAAGAGTATTCCACCTTATATAATACTAGATTGATGTATATCATTGTACCTAGAAGTCCAATAAATAAATTCATAAATGACACATATAAAATAAACTCATTATAAACCATGGCACAACAATTACAATATTATAAATAAGAGTGAGTAGTGAATTACTTGATTGTAATTTCCTTATGGAAACTACAATTACAATGGTAGGGTTATTTAAGTTATCAAAAATCATGAAATATTATAGTCTCTAAGTTATATTTACTCACACTTAACTCTCTTATATCTTCAAAAGAGTTTATATAATATGAGGTAGGATATTTATTGTAGATGCTCAGCATACATATTGGAAGAACTTATTTGGTAACCCAAAAATGTTCCCAAACACTTTTTTACTAAAACATTCACCAAAAAGTTTTTTATTAAATACTAGGCCCACCTTATTAGAGTAATGATTCCTTTTGAATTATTCTTTCAATCAATGATCTACTAATTAAAAATTTATCATTAATTCTAGATGTACTTGTTCCCTCTTGAATTCAAATTTGTACTTTGGCACTCAATGTTAGTCTCCACATTATCCTTCAACTACCCATTAGGTTTATTTTATATTTTTTAATTCAAAACTATCAAATATTCCATGTAAATTATTTTCCCCCTATTTTGGTTGATTTCATATGTATTTTTGGAGTATAAACACATATCCTAACTCATTATTTCTTAGTTGATTTCTTCCAACTATTCCACCACATCATTTATTTCTACCTATGTTGACTCTTCATTTTGTATCTCATCAAATCATAGACAAATCCCTATTTAGTGGTGTCATGAAATTATAAATCAAATATGCACATCCTTCCATACTCAATCATGTAACTAATAAACTTGAGCCTTATTTTTAATCCTCTACTATTACATCTTGAAAAACACATATGTATAGGCACATGATTCCTTAGGACTTGGGATGCTCCTACATAGATAAACAAATTAAAGCTTCACCCAAAGAGGGAGGAAATTATAATTTAAATGAACAACACAACAACCATAAGGTAAATAATGGCATAAAACCCTTGGTTTGATGATACCTAGGGTTTGGGTGATCAAAATTTTACTAGTGGATGTAATCCAAAGTAAAATAAAACATAGGGTTAAATGTAATGAAATATAGTATAACTCAACTCAAACATAGAAAATTTAAAATAAAATTATAGAGGGAAACCCTATAAGGTGTAAGAATTTATAGAATGGAAAGTTTCACCAACATGTTTTATATTTTGAGATAGAAATGATGATTTCACACTAACAACAATATAAAACTAAGTTAATAAGGAAGATACAAGACAATACAATCTAATAAATAATTATGAACATCCTAATGGATATAAATAGAAATATTACATTGACAAGATGATAAAATTAAAAAAATGAACTAAGAAAAATATATAAAGTGAAGAAAATAACAAACCTTAGTAGAATCATGGGATTTTTAGTTTGGATCTAGGTTGTGCATGTGAATTTGAAACTTTATGTGAAATTTAAGGCTCTAACTATGAAAATAAGTTTTATTGCATACCAAAATGTTGAATATTCCCAAGCTAGATTTGGTAGGCCATCTAATATGGCATGTTGTTTTAATTGAATGCATTTCTAGACACTCAATATATAATGCGATATATTTTAGGTTATATTATTTTTTTGAAACTATGCACCATCATATTTCATGCATGTTTATATCTTCCCTTGCCTAAATTTCTAGTCAATTTTATTTTAATTTTACATTATGTCTATTGATGATCAAATACCCCTTATTCCAAGAATGGGGGCCCTCCTTTCTTTAATTTATATAAAGGCCCAATTTACCAAGCATACTAAATTTTTCTGATTGCATATTGATTTGATTTAATTTACCCATACTTGTGCTTCTACATTTCTTGGTTAATCATTCATGTTCCAATAACTATTGACACTTATAAATATTTAAGTTATTTTAAGTACTCCTCAAAGTTATATTTAATAATGAATTATTCACCATTGATGGTTTGATGATCTGCACATAGGTTCTTATTAAGGAAGCACAAACTAGATCTCCAATCAGCATGAATGCATCAAACTTTGTTAGATATTATTGAACTAACATTATGTTGTGTTTAAATCATAACTTTCAAAATTTTGCTTTAAAATTGTTTTAATTTGCCTAGGATGGGTTATGATGTCTTTTGGACTATAACTTAACTTCTTGCTTGACCTCATAGGATGTCAAAATTAAAGTAATGATTTGTGAAACCTCATGGGATGTTAAATTTTGGACTATGGTATAAAAGGGATGTGTTTCTACCTCACTGGCCTTCACAATGCCTTAGATATTCATCACATCCCATGAAGGACACTTAGAGAAAATCTATCAATTTAAATATCTATGTAGCACCATTTAGAGATCTCATGATAAGACTAGCCATTGGAATTCAAATCAAGAGGCTACGTGTCAATGTCTTATCCATCACAAGAAATCCCACTCAATCTAAATTATCATGCATCTTCCAAACATCCCACTATGATTTAAAATCCCACAAGATACCATCACATGTCCCAAGTATGACCAACTAGACCTAAGTAACTCTCCAAGGCAATGCATGTCCCTCGAGGGTTTATCTAATATTAATGCATGTCCACACCATGTTGCATCCATCTAAAGTTCATGAGAGACTTCAAGGAAGACATCTAGTTGCATCTAAACCATTTTACCAAGGATCAATGGTATACATTTTTTAGGCCCCTTCCAATAATTATAAGTGGTAGAATAAAAAATGAAGCCTACGAGAATGATGTGTGTCCACCTTAAACCTATGTGATGATACCATGTGTCATTCCTATGTTACTTCTATTTAAGATCTACAAAATTACCTCTGAGAGGGACACATGTCTCCACCCAAGCCACATGATTTAAACCAAGTTTCCAATAGTTATCCAAAATCCTTATGATGATGACACCTATCAGGCAAGTTCTGAAAGCCTTTTTTAAGAGCCACCTAGTAAAGAAAATATTTGATTTCCTATGAGAGTAACACATGACACTCTAGTTACCAATAAAACTAAAAATCTACGAGAGAGATCTCCATAGATTAAAATATGACAATGTTAGGATACAAGTGAGTCATCATGGTAAGATACATTTGAGAGTCTATGAGTAATCAAAAGGTACATGTTCAGACTTTGAGCTAGCTAGGTAGCTTAGTCATGTTTATGCCCCTGCAAATGCCTAGCTAAATTCAAGGTGGTATCCACATGTCAAAAGATGTAAATGTTTAGTTTTAAGTCTAAAATTAATGGTAGATCAAATTTAAATCAGAAATAAATTTGAATTCTAATGCAATTAAATGCTAAAAGTAGTAGCTTGAATTTTTTTCAAATATATGTAAAGTTGACAATCTTTCAATTAATATGACACAAACTAGAATCACCATCTACATTTTATTAATCAAAGTAATCTTTTAAAAGGATATTTAACTCAACTAGTATTAACTACATTTTCATTTTAAGATATATGTATTTTCTCTCTCTACTATCTATATTCTCCCAATATGAAAAAGCTCAAGCTATTCACATATTATACCTTGACTGTCAATGTTGGAGCTTGAAAGTTATAGGGAGACATAAAAAGATGTTGGTCACTAAATAAAATATTTTAGAGATGTTACAAGAAGCTTCTTCAACTATGGATAAGAGAATTGATTTTGAAAATGATTAATTTTTTTTAGTATGATAATTTATTTATTTTCAAAGACACCAAATTCATCCTCGAGGCCATAGTATCAAGGGACATGCATTATAATAGAATTTACTTCAATGTATAAGCATCTAGGATAGTTCATGAGGCAAAGATGATGCCTCATATAATTTAATTATCTTCAAATATCCTTTCCATCAATGTTGTATATCTCCATAAGGTCGTAGACAAACTAGAGGTCATGTTGTGCACTAACCTAGCCTATGGTATCTTTGGGAGGTCAAGATGAGAAGATGGGTTTCTCAAGTCAATGTCCAAATGGATACCCATTAATTTCATCATAGGGCTAATATTTGAGAAATATTATGACCTCCACTCCCCATATATTGAGTACACCCAAGCCATTATTGATAATGGGTACAAGGTACACTCCCTAGAGAAGGTCTTGGCTTTATGGGTGATGGACCCAATATGAGATATCTTGATTAATGACCAAGGGAACCTATGTATTTAGCTATTTAGTATGGAATTAAATATTAGTCTCACTCTCCTCAATATAATATTTGGCAATCCACATATTATCTACATGGACATAAGAACTCTTTTACTACTATAAATAACTTGGAGGAATAGTAGATTCCCCCACATAGGGAGATCATTAGTAATAGCCTAGTATATGATATGAATGACACATGAAATAATGGTTCCCTATTCTTCATTATGAGTTACTTATTAGATTATATCTATACAATGGCTCAACTAGGCCAAAATTCATGATCTCTTAAGAGAAATAATGTTTTGCCCTAGTTATTATCTGTAATACACATTCACCACTTTAGACGAAACATTAGAATAATTACGAAGGACATATACCTAATTATCTACAAATCAATCACTAAGTTTTAAATTTCCAGGGTTCCCTCAGAGGTTAAGTATACATTAAGAGACATATGTATCTGTTGGTTATACCTATAAAGCATAGTGATTAGAGTAGGAGTGATGGTGGCTCCTCTTAGATTACCAACATATGTGCCTATGAAGTTAGTCGAAGAAGATATGGCTTATCAACTACTAAATGGATTTGATGGCATATTCAAAAATAAGAAGAATACAATCCCCAACAAGAATCCTTAAAATCTAGGGAGGTATAGGATCATAAAGTGGCATGACATCATTGTGGCTGCAAGGCATATGGACTCATACCTATTACCTAAGGATGAATTTAGACCTTGGGACCCAAATAATGTCACTTATAAACATCTATTCAAGTTTAATAAGTATGTGAAAATGGAGTATAAGAATTAGGAAGAAGTACATGAATTTATATATAAATATTCTATGAATGACGAGTTAGTTCTCAAAAATGCAACAAGGAAAGGCATTGAGCTAGAAATGAGACTAGATAGAGAGAAGAAGATAGAGGATATTGCAAAGCCTTGGACACCACCAACTCATGGGAGCATGTTCAATTCTTATTATGGAGAGGGAAAATAAGAGGATGAAGAAGACAACATTTCTCTCATTAGTAATATGTCATGTAGACCTCCATTACTGGCCACTTCAAGCAGTTAGAGTATGCTTCCAATCTCCAAGTAAGGAGGATCAAGCAACCAACATGAGCCCTTCCAAGTTCCTAGATTTATTTTTACATTTTTATGGGATTTACCTTAGAGAGCCTAAGTCAACTTGACCTTGATGCCATTGACCTTGAATAATTCAAACAAGGCATTAAGATCTCAATGGAAGAAATACAAGCACTAGTTGGGAGGAATATTGAAAAAGGTTTATAAAAGAAAGAAGGATCCCAAGACTACCATGAGAGGGGTAGTTCCTCCTCTATCAGATTCTCAAGCAACTATAGAGGCTATAATCACATAATAGGCTCCTAATGTAAGTACTTTCCCATTGTCTTCTTCCTAATTTATAACTACTTCTATATCTACTTATACTTCTACTTTCATGTTTGTTCCCCCCACTATTACCCTTCTATTGGCTTTATTATATTCACCTATTGAAACCACCTTTGCCCAGTCCTCAATGGATACTACCATGAGTCAAGATAGTACTTCATTTGGATTCACTTTCCCCCACTTTATTTTTCATACCACTACACATATTGCTTCTTCTTAGTCAACCACATCAAGTTCCTCACTTTCTATTGGTTCCGCTACACCTACAAGGTCATTGAAACCCATTTCAATGCAATCACCTTTTAAAATCCACTCAACATTACTACAACTTCTAAGGTGAGTGTGCCTCCAAAGTTTCCTTCATTCATTCTTGGCATGGGCCCCACAAGGTCTATATGTGACACATTTTGGAAATTATAACCAATAAACTTGTACATCCCTAATATAGATTTAGCCTCTTCATTGACCTAGGTACCTCCATTGCAGCCACTTCCCACATAGCCAACACTTAATGCTACCCTAAATTGGGTTAGAGATATCATACAGGTAATAAGGTAGGAGAGGCCTCAAGTAGTCCTCTTTGTACCCTATATTGGGATGAGATTCGATGCTGACACATGCATAATGAAGAGGGTGGTAATAAGGTAGGTAGAGAAGCCATAATCGAGCTTAGTGGTGGCCTATTAAAGTACAGAGTCCCTATTCACTTTGAATATGAAGAGAAATGTTGGATTTAGAGAGGTGAATGAATATGTAGAGGACCTTGTGTCTATGGTTCAAGCCCAAACATAATCTATAATAGCCTTGATAAAGGGGATGAAATAAGAGTTGAAAATGTCAAAGGAGAAAGCACTTATTAATAGGATAGAAGGCACTATAATTAAAACAATAAAAAAATATATCAATGTCGTCAACTTGTATAAATTCATGAAGAGGAGGCAAGAAGATGGGTTATTTCAATCCAAGGTGGTCATTAAACTTGACCAAAAACTTGCACTCTATGATTTCAAGTTAGAAAATTGGGTTGGAGTTGTAAGAAGTAATAAGCTCTTAGACCTCAAGGTGTTTTCCACTTGAGGATATCATTCCTGCATAAACCATCTTGATGAACAGGAGAAGGATATTGAATAGGTGACTAGATCAGGTCAAGGATGTAACTACATCCTTAATGAATATTGAATTCAATATTTCCCTCATATTGAAAGATGCCATGATCACTAGGGTGAACAATATTGATGGCACCTTCATGGATGATCAAGAATTTAGGGCCTAGATGAAGATGTTCATTTCCAAGTTTTAGTAGGATATTTCTAGTACAAAGATAACTACTGAGGTAATGAGAATTATGGATTTTTCCAACTAGATGCTCAAAAAAGTAGATGCCATTGAAGAAGCATTGAGGCCCATATTTGTAGAACATGATAGACTTATTTAAGATATGCCTAATCTATTTCATCCCATGTTCCTGAACCTTACCTAGATATATTAGGATTACATAGCATGTGGAGAGGTTTGGACAAAATAAGAGGTAGATAATAAACAAAGGCAATTTTATCAAGCTAGTTATCAACCCCTTCTAAGACACTAATGGAATAATTGGTTATGTTTTGTAAATTTGAATCAAGAATATTTCATTTTAATGCGTATAATTTTAATCACCATGTTGTATTTGGGCACCTTTCATGGGCCCACTATAACTTGTTAGGCAATTTTGAAGCTTATAAATAGGGGTATTCCCCTCATTGTGAATCATAAATAGTTGTTATAATAATTAATACAAAAGAGCTAAGAATTTTAAATTTTGTATGAAGTGTTTAATTGTGTATTTATGTAGTTTTTATTCCTCATGCTTTTAGATGACTAATAATTTCTTCATTATTGACTAATTTGGAAATAAAAATCAATATATACATCTGTTAGCTTGAGTTTAAGACTAGGTTGACAATTTTGCTAGTGTATTTGCTCTGTTATTACCTTATTTTTGACTAAATGTGCTTATGTAATTTAATGTGGATGAGTAATCTTTGTGTAATAAATGATTATATATATACATTTCCTTTCCTTTGAAGTTTCAATTGCATTCATTTAGGATTGAGTACTATGCTAGGGCTGGTGAAAGTTAGTTTCATATATTTTTATCATAAAAGTTAGAAGTATTGGTGCCTTTGATCATTTAACGTAAATTATATTTTTTTACTTACCCTTATCTCCTTTGGATCTATCCATGAATCACCTTATTTTAGTTCATTCTATATATATTTATTGTTTGTTTATATTTTGGGTAATAATTTGAAATGTTTGAAACAATTTCATAAAGATTAACAAGAATAAAGTGTCACTATGTAACATCTATTATTTATAGGTACCATTAGCCATATGATACATTTAGACACAAAAAATAAATAAACTTAGGTATACATATGGATTTGCATTGACTTAGTGGATGATTTCATAGTCTGACTACTCTCAAAATACATCATCAAAAGATTCTAAAAAATAACCATGGGTGTATAATAAGTAACAAAAGGGTTCATCAATATTGTATATCAAATGATCTTGCTAGGTGTAGAAGGAATTATATTGGCCCAAATTTTTAGTTATTTATATGATAACAAACATTAAAAATGTCATTACTAGTACTTAACAGACCTTACAATACCATTTATGGTATTGTTCCTCTAATTCACTAAATGGAAATCCCATGTGGCCCCATCACACTAGACATATATTTTTGGCCTATGAATACCTTCAAAAATATTGCATGGACAAGAACAAGTAAATATTATGAGTGGATAAGTTATTTTTAATGAATGGTGGGTATAGATCTAGGGCCACATCAATTTTCACCCTTGGGTTACTATAAATGATATGCAATATTTGGGAATACATGATATGAACCAAAAAATTCATATTAGGATTAAAATAAGAATCAATGAGATCCCCAAGGTACCAATCACACCATTTTCATTTTTCATCACCATGATGGATGTGCAAGTAGAAGTCTTACAAAAAATAACACTATTTACAAGAATTGTGACACCCTTACAATCTAAGCCTATGTGTGCATTAAATCCCTTGATACAATAATAAGGATAAGCACTAGCATAACATTAGGCATATATAAAACCTTATGCATCATCAAAATAATCAGCCATATGAAAGAGGAAAGTATAGACACTAAAAAATTACATAGGATAGATTTCGATGTCAAACTACCTCTTTGACCCTCATCTGACCTTGCATATATTGGACCCCCTAGTCGATTAAAATCATTTACTAACTTGACCCCTAACTTAAAACATTTAACTAAACTATTTAATTAAAATTTATTTAGCCTATTTTCTTCTATCCCTTCGACCGTCAATGATAGGCCTAACTGTAGATGGTTAGGTCCCCAAACCTATTTTAAAGTATTAAAGCAATGTCATCTTTTTGTGAGATAAGCATCTCCCTAAATGGTAAATTTATTTTTAAAATTTCTTTAAAAAGATATGAATTATCAAATTTATCCCCCTATCAGATTAGTAACTTCTTCCATCCTAATTAGTAACTTCATCTTATAAGAGGAGAAGAGGAGGAAGTGAAATGGATATGTAATACAAAATATAGAATCTTACATCCAAGCTCTCTTACATACATGTATTCAACAATCTTTCAACAAGCAAGAAACATAACTAGAGACCCAAACTTCTATCAGAATCCCTTTTAAATTCCAAATTACTGTCACTCTAGCCAAATGACTTCAACATTCAACTATCAAGTTTCAATTATCTTTTGCTTATTTGGTTGATTTGTCTTATTTATAATATCACTACCCTATAAAACCCTTCAATGTCTTATTATCCACCCCTCAACCCCATAACAGACCTCTATTTACCCAAATTCTTAATATGTACCTTTTATTTTAATCATTTTCAAATGTACACAAGCAACCAGTAATGGTTTTGCAACTGTTGATAGTTAACCCCAACTATCGACGGTTACCCAACCACAGAAGATTAGACCCAATCGCTGATGGTTCACCTAACCACTGATGGTCACTATGGCATAAAAATATAACAATTTATTTTGAGCCTCTTATCCCCATCTAAACCTAATTTTCTCTATTTCTTCCTGATTATAGTAATTTTTTTAATTTTTTGGACTAGACCCTGACCATTTTAGCAGAAGTAATTGAACCCCATTTACTATTTTAGTTTGTTTTATTTACATAATAATTTACAATCTCTTTTTTGTACTTATTTAATTTTATATTATTAAATGCAAGTATCATTTATTTTCATTTGAATTAACTTAATTGTTATAATAGTGGATTGATAGCCTCCTAGCAAGCAAAATGCTTCTTGGATCTAGCTCACACTAGGTATTCCACTCGTCTATTTTATAACAACCCCCCTTTTCTAGTGGATTTATTATTTGTAGGTTATTCCTTCTTATCCAAAAAGGAGTTCCCATCATCATTTGGATTCATGTGCACACTTTACCAAGTATTCTTCTACACACCCTATTACTAGTTTCATTACTTTACTTCCCAAATTAAGAAATGATTGAAATTTAGTAAAACATTTTGGCACACTCAATGGGACCTAGTTCCTTTTTTCTTCCTTTATTGTTTACTCATCGAATGAAATCTATAAATTTATTTTTGGGCTTAAAATAAACCTCTTGCATACATTGGTTACCTATTCATCTTAGTTCATCTAGTAATTTAGGAGGTAAAGTAATTAATCATAGTTTTCTCACTTATTATCACACACTAAGGCAAACTACAAAACAATTAACACATCAAAACATACCTAAGACAAGGTCCAACTAGGATTTCATCACCTAGTGATAACCTTTCCCCTTCTTAGCTATCTTACTTAGATTTCCCTAGCAAGGGGAGAACTAACTCATCTCTCTAGCTAAGTATAAACTCCAAACTTATTATATTATGGCTAAGCACCAGACACTCTTATTATTTTGTGACTATGAAGTGAGGGGGTAGGCCTTAATACCAAGCCACATACGAAAGTTCAACATAAATTTCTCTCTTGAGCATTTGAAACCAACCTTAGATTTCATATCTAGTACCCCATCTACAAACTAAATTCCCTCTTCACACTTTCTAAGGCATAAGCCAAAAGTGATCTAAAAACATTTCTAGGATCTAGCTCACTTTTAGTGTATGCATTGTTTGCCCTAAATTCTTTTCTTTTGATTTATTTTCATTTGAGGTGTGAGTTTTGCCATTTTTTTCTCACATGGTTTTTACTATAAATAGTTTGAGAAACCAAAATGATCAACCACCACCTTCCTCTTCTTCTTCCATGGAATATAATTTTAATGATGATGGTTCACCTCATCTTTCTCCTCCACCTACTAGAATCCTAGTTGTTTCTAAGGGTAATGTGGACTTTGCTAACTTCCTTATCAACAATCTAATGGCCCTTCAACATTATCCTAACATTTTACCTCACCATTAAGATATTTCTTTAGTTTTTATTATAGACCCTCCTTATGGTATACCTCCCCATCTTATGGTAGGTACCACCTTAACCTAACCCTTGCTAACCCAAGCCTCTTCTTCCTCTAATGTCCCATCTACTAAACCACCCAAACCCAATCTAATATTCTAACCTCTAACCAAACACCTCCTACCATACCCAACACTTCCCATTTAGGTTCAAATTTATCTCTAGTTACCTATAATCCACCTACCATGGGGTTATCTTCTACCCCTATGTCCACCCTTCCCCTTATCTCAACCAACCCACCAACTTCCACACCATTTAGAACTTGGTTCCAAACACTTCCACCCATTAGAACTAGAGTCACCACTCAACCTTAACCTACCCAACCTCAACCCACTACCTTAGTCATACATTTAAGTCAACCCACATCTATCCCTTAACAAGTACCCATAACCACCTATCAATATGTCCCTAACCCATAGGGATACATAACACATTCCACTCAACCATTTGTGCTAATCAAACCTTATGTGGCATAAAATCAACCTCTTGTCACCACTTACCAATATGTGGCTTCTTTAGTTCCTTTTGTCACTTAACAAAACATAGCTTCCACCCAACCTTAATAGAATGTGCCCCTTAATTATGTACCTTCCCAACCATAACCAGATTTGATCAAGATGTTAATGGACAAAATGACCAACTTTGAGTCATCTATCTCTAGGTCTCATAACCTTTTATCCTATTATCAAATTTGTAATGAACCCATTCATCCATCTATTCCCATCCACTCTTATCCTCCCCAATGGGAATTACCCAAGTTTTCCAAATTTTAAGGCAAGGAAGATCCCCAACAACATTTGAGATCATTTCATTATTCTTGTTATTTAATCACATACAATGACACTCTCCTTCTTTGAACCTTCCCCATGTATTTATTTGGACCCACCCTTTATTGGTACAGTTCTCTTCCCATGCACTCCATCTTTTCTTTCTCCCAATTGGCCCAAATCATTTTAGACCATTTCTCAGTAAACATATCTAAAAAGGTTTCTATCATTGATCTCTATTCCATTAAGCAATTTGATGATGAATAAATTGTTGATTTTGTTGCTAAATGGAGAGGTATCATCAACCAAATTCATTTTTCCTTAACGTAACTCTAATTGATTTAAATCTTCTCTCAAGTTTATACCAAACACATTGCCCCCACCCTTCAAGTTCAAATCTTCAAAACTTTTGATGAGGCATTCACCATGTCACATAAATTGGAAAACTGGGCTATTGATGAGGGGAAATTAAAATTGTGGAAAACAAAATCCAACTTTAAATCTAATGACCCTTCCTCTACCAAAACCACTAACCAACCCAATGCCAAAGTAAAATAGTTTTCATACTTAGTTGTTCTCAAAACTGCTTCACCTCCAATTATCAACCAATCACCTCAAACTAATTCTTCCAACACTCCTTATCAACAAAACCAAAACAAAAACCAAACTCTTCCAGAAAAATATACTCCCATTAGAGAATCTTATGCATAATTTTTTGATAAATTACTTGAAGCTAACCTCATCTAACTTTTACCTATCAAGCCACCCCAATAATTTGATGCTTATCACCCTATACCTAGGTGGTATATTGAAAATGACCATTGTGAATTTCACTATGTTATAAGACATGACATTAATAGATGTAATACCTTCAAAAGTCTTGTTTAAAATTTAATTGATAGCAGACAAATTTCATTTGATAATCCCAATTCATATCCTAATTAATCCCTCGACATCTTCCATAAACCTTTTCCCAATCATGCTCCTTCTACGCAATACCATGATAACCAACCTAAATCATCTCACTCTCATGAGGCACATATGATCAATGTTATTAATAATGATCCCATTATAGAGGAAACTATTATCTCCATCACCTAAATGGAAATAGTGAACTAACCTCTTATTTCTTTGGATACCCAAATAGAGGAATCAACCACCCCTCTCTCTTCACTAGATGAGACCTTAGCCTTATCTCCTTCCCCTTTGATAGAAACATAGAAAGATACAACCATTGATTCAATCATTCTTTCTTCTTCCAATCCACCCATTCAAGTGGTGGAACTACCCTTCATTCTTTTGGACACCCAAACAAAGGAAGCAACCTTTTTCACTCCTTCACTTGTGGAAAACACACCTATCTCCATCATCTTAAAACCATCCATGCCATCTTTGGAAACTACCCCAAACCAAGAGGAGGATACCTCATCTATCCAACCACCAATTTTGAAAACCTCCCTTCAAGATAATAATGAAGAAACCATTCCCTCTTCCCCACTAATGGGCTTAATATTTGAAACCAATAACCAAAGAACTAAACCCATTTACATGCCCTTTTCTAGGCTGGTTCAAAGCTTAGAGTTCATGTCCAAACCCAACTTTGATAGAGCCACCTTTTGGTATCATCTTGGACTCCCTTATCAAAACCAATATAAGTCCTTAGATTTATTTGAGTATACCCTTAAAGCTATTATTATCCCTTCACTAAATACCCTTTCCAAAACCATAAGTGAACCATCCCAACTATCTCCATCTAAAATTTACAAATTACCTTATTCTTCTCTCACCAAACCAATCAAGAACCTTGGAATTCTTCCCACACCTAGTCACACTCATCCCCATTTGAGGTTGGACTTAACCCCATCTAGCCCATTAAAGACAACCAACTAATCCAATTAACAAGGAAGAGTTACCCAACCCTCCACTTCAAACTAAACCCATACCACCTTTTCCCCATTTACCTTCCATATTAGGACCTCATCCTTCTACCATTATAGTTACCTATTCTTCCTCTAAGAAACAATCCCCCTTTTATGCACATACACCCATCAAACCTTCTAATTTTCCATCTTTTTAAACCATTTATCTACCTCCACTTTCCCACCTATAACTAAACCATCATCATCAAAGTCTTTCACATCTAAATCTCCAACCCCCAAACTAACCATAACCAAGCAAACCCAACCAAAACCACCAACTAAAATCATTATTCCAACCATAAATTCCATAGTAAAGCCTATGCCCAAGAATGTTTCCACTCCTAAAACCAAAAACCCATCACCTCTACCACCTTTGCTTGAATCATACCTAACCATTTTATAAAGTTTTTTGCAAACTTCTTCCATTATCTTACTTCCAATAAAACCTTTTGACCCTTCACATCCTAAACCCTCCTAGTTTAATGATAACTTGATCTATGCATATCATAGGGCATCGAGACATGACATAGAGAAATACAAAGCTCTCTAAGCAATTATTCATAACATATATGATGAGGATGATCTATTGTTAGATGAACCCTTCTTACCCCCATTACCAATATTACCATCAACCCAACCTACCCAACCTTTACCAACTCTCCCACTCCTACCCAAAGATGAGAAGGAGGAACTAAAGCAAACATCGAACCCCCTTATCCACATTATTCATGTGGTTACCTAATCTTAGGCCCAATAAAAGGATAAGGGAAAATCCCAAGTCACCATCCCATGGACATACCCTTCAACCCTTCAATCTACCAACTAAACCCAAACATCTCCATCCTCACCTCCACAACAATCAAAACCCAAAGTATCCATTTTGGGAGCTTCTCCCTCCAACCCTTTTACATTCATACAATGCTTAGTGTCAAAAAAAATTCACTAAACATTGGTGAAAATGAGACTGTATGAACTAATCAACACTTTGCCCCACCATCATCAGGCATTGATTGAGGTTCTATAATCTATAGAGGGTCAACTAGATGACCTCAACCTCTTGTACCCTTGGTTGGAGCCCTCCACCTTTATGCCCACATCACCTTTCAAGATTCTGAAATACCACTTGCTTATCCTAAGGACTCTAATCCTCCCCTTTTTATTACCACATACATCAGTCAAAATTGATTAAAAAGGGTTATGATTAATGGAGGCACTAGCATCAACATTATCTCCTCCCATGAATACAACCAACTTTAACTACCCTAAAACATCATGTCAAAAAGTACAGTGGTCCTTCACTCTTTGAATGATACCATGGCCACTAATTTAAAGACCATTGTCCTCCATATCCACTTGGGAACTCATACCATTATTTAATTATTATACATGATAGAGGGTAAGTTCCAATACAATTTCATACTTAGACACCCTTAGATCCATGATATGAATTTCATCCCTTTCACCTTACATTGATGTGTCAAATTTGAGCATGAGGAACAAGTTATTACCATTAATGTTGATCCTATTCCCTTTGCCTATTACAATATGACATATTGGCCTAATTACATTCTTATTCCTCCATTCACCTCGTAACTAACTTCTAACAAATTCACCCCACCAACTAAAACCATCAATACTTCTGCTCACAATAATGATTAAGCATTAACTAGATCAACCATATTTTCATCCCAAATTTTATTTGATGACCCATTACAATACACATTTCAACATCTCTCTTTAGTGGGATATCGACTTTTGGCCTTCGATGCTTTTTTGACTTCATAAGAGTAAGGCAAACTCAAATATGACCCTTATTATGATCTTAACATCAAAACCATCATCAATTTTGGGCTCCCCAACAATCAAATAATTTTTTTCTATGGGGGACTTGATTATCCATTTTTCACTCCCACCATTATACCATTCATCCAGCCATTCACCAACAATTTTTCCTACTTAGACAAACCAACCTTTGCCAAATCTTAACTTTACAAGTGTACTTGGAAGGTGTTTGGTCTTAGCCTCTATGAATAGGGACCTCATGAGTTACCTATCATTAAAACTCAAAAACCTCATGAGTACTTTGGCCTTGGGTTTGTATAACTAGAAGAACCCACATCACCAAAACCCATTGCCATCATCAATGAAGAATCTCCATCCTCACCAAGCCCATCTCCCTCTGAATCTAAGGAATCTAATATCATCCTATCTAAATTTTTTTATCAATACCATTATTTTTGGCCCCTTAAACTATCAAAAGGGTTGCCAAACTAAAAATATTCCTCTCATCCATCCTAAAATGATCAAACATGATTCTCCTATCATTAACACCATCCAATGTCAAGATGATGATTTCATTCTCACCTACCTCAATGTAGGGTATTCTTTAATTAATAAATCACTCCCTCTTGAGAACCAATTTATGCTGAATGAATCAACCAATGATGTCAACTTAGGAACTCAAGATAACCCTCATATCATCAAAATTAGCCAATCCTTAAATTCCATAGAGCAAAAAGACTACCCTTCTTCCCTTTGAGACCATAACATAGAGTTTGTGTGGTCCTATCAAGATATGATTGGAATTGACCCTTTTATTTCCCTCCATAACATTATCACATGTCCCAAGGCTAAGCCAGTTTAGCAAAATCTTCATAGAATGCATCCTTACATAACCTTCCTTGTCAAAGAAGAGCTTCAGTGTCTCTTATCCATTGAATTCATTCAACCTATCGACTATCCACAATGGGTTTATAACATTGTTCCAATCACCAAACCATAGGGTGACTTCATCTTTGCATGACCTCAACCTTTCTTGCCCAAAGGATGACTTCCCTCTACACAACATCAACCAACTTATTGATCTTACAGTCAACTATGAAATGTTAACTCTCATGGATAGTTTATCAGGATATAATCAGATCTTGATTTCCCCCAAATATTACCACAAAACTTCCTTTATCACCCCATGGGGAAAATTCTACTATAGGGTCATGCCATTTGAACTAAATAACATTAGATCAACCTATCAGTGGGCCATGACTTATACCTTTCATGATCTCATTCATATAATTATAAAGGACTATGTGGATGATCTCCTTGGAAAATACAAACACTGTAAGGATCACTTAGTTGTTCTCACAATCATCTTTGACTGACTAATCCATTATTAGGTCAGGCTCAACCTCACTAAATGTATTTTTTAGATTTTTATCAAGAAATCTTATTGGTTTTATCATCTCTCTACGTGGAATTCAAATAGACACTAAAAAATTCAAAATAGTCTTAGAAATTCCTCTTACCAACCTTACATAACTCCATAGCCTTCAAGGCAAACTTCAATCCATCCACCATTTCATCTCCCAGCTATCAAATAAATGTCAACCCTTCCACCACCTACTAAATAAGGATACATCTTTTTTTAAGTGTACTAAAGAATGTCAACAAGCCTTTGATTCAATAAAGGAGTACCTTATCTCTCCACCTATCCTAATCCATCCTAAGGAAGACCAATCCTTTAACTATATATATCTACCACTAATCATTCCATAGGGGTAATGTTCACTCATCATGATGAATAGAGTATAGAGCAAGCCATCTACTACATCAGCCACACACTTATCAATATGAAACTCAGTATACCCATCCCAAAAAATCTTCTTTGCCTTAGTTTTCATAGCCTTGAAATTTCAAAACTATTTTCTTAATCACAAAACCTATTTCATCACTAACACTGACCCTTTCAAGTACATGTACTCCAAACCATACCAAAACTAACATATAGCTAAATGGCTCATGTTCATAGTTGATTTCAATCACACATTCTTTTTGTAAAAGTCCATTAAAGGACATGTCATTATCGACCAATTAGCTGAAGCTCCTCTACTAGAAAATCAACCCCTTCTTCTTACCTTTCTAGATGTGTCCAATACAACTCTATACCAAGAATAACCCACCTACCAAATGACCATGTTTTTTATGGCTCTAAATTCTAAAATGGTGGGGGTGCTAGAGTTATTCTCATCCCATTAATGGGAAACCTCTTCCCCTTTCCTTTAAAATTGACTTCAAATTTACCAACAACATAGTTGAATATGAAGCCCTAATCATAGGTCTCCAAACTACCCTAACCTTGGGATTCAAAATAATTAGTGTCTTTAGTAACTCCTAACTAGTCATCAACTAGGTCACATGATCTTGTCAATGTAAAAACAATGTCTTAATGAAGTACAAACAACTCATGGATGTACTCTTGGCATTATTTGATCATGACACTATCTAGTCAATTTATTGATCTACTAATAAGTTTGTAGATACCATGACATCCCTTACTTCCCAAATCCCATCTCATCCTATCAAATCTAAACTATTTTCCACCATCCACCACTTTATATCACCTTCATATATCAGTTTTGATCTTCCTACCATTTGTACTATGAAGACATCTTCTTCCAATGTTTGGTATGACTAGACTTTCAACTATCTCAATCTTCATATTATCCATGCCAACCTTTCAAAGATTTCCCAAAGAGCCTTTATTTAGAGTTCCTCTCATTACATCATACTAGGGGGAATACTTTATAAACATAGCTTTGATGATATCCTTCTCCATTGTCTCCATAGTCATAAAGCCTCCCATGCCATCAAGGAAATACATGATAGAGTCTGTTGGGGAAAATTTAGTGGCCTAGCTATTGCTAAGTGTATCCTTCACCTAGGTTACTATTGGCCCACCCTTAATCAAGATTTTTATGACTATGTAAAGAAGTCTATTAAATGTCAAAAACATGCTAACTTACATCATGAAACTCCTCATGGCCTTGAAGTATCCAAAGACTATTAACCCTTCTCATAATGGGGTCTTGACCTTTTGGGGGAAATCAATCCCCATTCTTCATAAATGCATCAATATATCATTACCACTACCAAATATTTTACCAAAAATGTGGAGGCCATCCCCCTTATATCTGACAAAGATAAAAAAAATTATCAACTTGATCAATCACCATATCATTTGTTGCTTTGGTGTTCCCCATAAAATCATCATCAATGATGGTAAATATTTTTAAAACTAGAAAGTCCAAGGTCTCTATGATGCTTTCGACATCAATTTAAGCTTTTCCTCACCATATCATCCATAAACCAATGGGCAAGTGAAAGCCTCTAACAAAACCCTCATCAAAATGCTCACCAAAGTAGTTATCACTCTAGGTAGGGATAGCCATTTGCACATACCTTTCACTTTATCAGCCTACCACAATAACATTCAAACCTATACAAGTGTTACCCCTTTCTCCCTCATATTTGGAGTAGAGACCATCTTACCTCTTGAATTCTAAATTCCATCTCTTTGCATATCTTTACATGAAATCATTTTTGTGAGAGACTATCATTAAGAACAGCTCACCCATATTAAACTTATAGATGAACATCATCTCACAACACTTAATAATCTTTGGCTCTATCAAGAATGAATCAAACATGCATATAATAAATACCTAAGAGAGTGAGATTTCAACATCAAAGACCTCTTCCTTAAGGAAAACCAACATGTAACTAATATGCAGAAGAGAAAAAAGGGCAAGTTTGATTTTAATTGGCTTGGACCCTACATCATAACCCATAAGTATGGATTAGGAACTTATCATTTTTGCTCTCTTGAGGGAAAATCAGAAATTGAGCCTCTTAATGCTTTACATTTGTGTCTTTCCTATTATTGAAACAAGGATTAAACTCACCTCTGTGTCTAACTTAATCTCATCCCTTAGTTTATGATATTTTCACTTCCTTTCACCTACCTATCCCTAATCCTTTTGAGAAGAATTGATTACAATATAGAACTATTTGATTATCTTTCATAGTTATAGCCTAATCCTAAGAATGTGCACCATATCTCTACCCATGGCATGGTTCTCATGGATACTTTTCATCTCTAATAAGATTGAATCCCATGATTAATTGTCCCTCAAACCACTTTCCCCATTTAACATTAACCTGATGCTAAATTCTTGCCTTTATAAAGGTAAGACTTTAAACCTAGATAGACTTGTCTATGTCTAACACACATTCAAAATATTTCTTGAATCCATATCTCTAGCATTGTAGATTTTTACCTTAAAGTACAACTACCCAATAATTAACAGTTGCTTAAAAATAGATTTCTCCCTTGAAGGATAGCTATAAAAATCCAATTTTAGACCACTACCTTAAAGGATGCCTAAGGAATAATCATTTAAAGCTTCCCACATCGATCAACTTCAGAAAATTATCAAAATAACAAAATCAACAAATAATCCTATGTCAAAATTAAAGTAAGTGAGATAAAATCAGCTCTTATAAGTGCCATTTATAGACTTCCCACATCGATTAGTCTACACATTATACCATTATGCCACAATCAGCTCTTATATATGGCATTGGTAGACTTCTTGCAATAATCAGTTTGTATATCATATTAAGGTATGGAATTATCTAGTATAGTTATTTGGTCACCTATAGAAGGGGCAAGCTAAACCACTTTAGTTTACCTTTTCACCTATTTAACAATCAACCTTCTACCTATCACCTCCCTTCCCTTTAATCCTTTTCTAAAATCAAGGGAGTATGAGATTGATATAAAATGATCAAGACACTCTCTTTCTCAATCAAAGCATGCTCTTGTAGAGCATTCAATAGGTTTATGTTCACTAAGTCAATCCAACTATGGTTTCTTATTGTTACATCCTTGCCAACTAGAAACAACATGCCTTTTTATTACACTCTATTTGTTGGTTCATGTGGTCATATGTCTCACAATTAGTTTTTTATCTACACTTACTTTATGTGTTTCCATTATATTATCATTAACATAATCATAATATTATGCACTAGGAACAAAGAAAATATAAACCATATCTTACCCATAAATAAGACATCAAGAACCATAAAATCATAAACACTCACAACATATCATTATAAAATTATAACATCATAAAATCATCATCAAACTTCATAAAAATAATTCCTACAAAAAAATATCATTCTATCTATCAACCACATTATCATGTTATCACATCATCATTATACTTAACCACAATGTCATAGTCACTGATAAATAACATCATCAAAACCTATATATCAAATGTTCACAATCATGTGCAAACTAAAATAAATAACAAAAAACATCTTTATCAAAACCATATTATCAAACACATCAACATATATACAAAAAGTCATCATCATATCCATCATCAAATACCTACACTAAATAATCAGCAAATAATCATGCAACATCCTATATGTCATCCCTAATCCATGAAAATCACTAAATCATAATCAAAATACATCAATACAACATCCATGAAACATCATGGATGTAAGAACATACTCATCATATGTCAACATAGTCATCAATATAATCAAATGTGAGTGATATAATCAGCATAACCAAAAAACAATCATCATATACATCAATGAGACACTACATGTCATAATATATCAGTCAATCTTTATCTCATATACATCTCACATCATCAACACGTAGGTTGGTATCAAAATACAAATCATGTACATATAAAAAAAATATCCTCTATCAAGCCCTTAGGGCACCAAAACCATTACCACCTAAACCATCAAGACTTAGACCTAAACTACCATTTGGTGGTGGCCCCCCTAACATCCCTACTTATCCCACTATAGAGGTCCACTATCTTGGAGTAGCTATTGATGTGCCACCTACTAAGCTAGACCTATACTCTCCATATCATATCTTTTATGGCAACTACATTATCACTATTACCTCATAATATCTAAGATCTTAATGGTACCTAAGTATCATGTCCATAAAACTGTGTCAAGTGGTCCTCATGTTGCTATTATGGCCTTTCCTACTCTCTGTCTCAATGAGTCCCTCTCCTATGTGACAAACCAAGAGTGGCCCTCACCTTATCTCTCTTAGCTATGACCATTACAACCTACCCCTATAAGTTCACAATCTAACCCTATAACCTAGCTACCTATCTCTATAACCCTATAGTCTAGGCTTGAGTTGATACTAGTGCCTATCCATCTGGTCCACCACACTATATTGGTGACCCTATAGGATCCACATATATAGGTTATTGCTACCCATCACCCCATCTAAAATTATCTTCTATATACTTGGCATCAAACCACACTATATAGCCATCAACAATCCTTGCATTGTCAATGATAACTCTCATCAAGAGCTCCTCATAATCTAACATGACCTCCTATGGCTATGGCTCTAATATTAGAAACTCTACGTCCTCCTTCCTATACCATATTAAATCTAGTGGTACCCCCTAAATAATTCCAAACTACCTCCTAACTCGATCAAAGGGGATCAGATCAGTCTCTCTATCTCTCCTATAAATCTAGCACCAGTTCTATAAAGATAATGTGTGGTATTTATGCCCAAGACAAATAAGCCAATTCACATACCACCTCCATACAATATCACCTACCATAAAACCCTCCAAATCATCCCTAAACCAATCAATATATTTGGTTCCTCCACCAACACCTGTCAAATCATAAATATACCTCCATTGCATGAATCCCTACCATAGTAGCCTTAATGGTCTCAAAACATAAATGTGCTCAAATTCCTAATAGTGAAGCAAAAAACTAACACTAATACCATACCATCTATGTGCCCAAAAGGCCCAGAGATCCTTGTAAATCTAGACTAGTAACACTTGGGCCCATCCAAATACCATCCTCCCTAGTAGCATCTCCACTAGTACCCCCAATAGTAGGTAAAAAATAATCCATTGCTAGAATATATAAATGTAAAACAATTCACTTCCATCATCATCATTTTCAACAAGCATCTATCCTCTGGGGCCCTTTGATAGAATGACCTAATCCCAAACCCCCTATATGCCACTTGACATGAACTTGGTCTACTCCATAAATTATTTCCATATACAAATCTCTATCATTGATCTCTACGTGATAGATTGGCTCCCCTCGAATGAGTAGTCATGTGATCCTAGTCACATCCTCTAATAGGATGGTCATCTCTCTAGTTGGCAACATGAAAGTGTTCATTACTAGGTCTTTTATCTTGATGAGTGTGATGATCATGGAAACATCCCATGATATGTGTTGATAATGAATCATGACCCCTAGGCCAACCATCTCCATGTACAACCACTCCTCTATGATCATCATATCTCAAACCTTAGCAAAGATCTTAGGGACCTAGTCCCTCATTTTGAATCTGATCATAGGCATGTATAACAATCATATTAGCATAAACCCTTAGTATCAACCTATACCTACAATTTTCAACCTATCTTACCTTTAACACTCAACACAAACCTCTACCTTTATAACTCTCTTTTGACCTACATTTGACCTTTACCACCTTAACTTTCATTGGCCCGAACACATCAATTTCATGTACCTACATGATTCTCTTTGCTAAATCCTAATTGAACCTTTACCACTTATGAAATAGGAATTTTACTCAAGAGAGGATATTTAGTATTGTGTTAGTCCCAAAATGAAATCAAAATGAAAAGAACACACTAGCATAACATATCTAGGCCTAGCTACTAGGGAGAGCTTAGTCAACAAAACAAAGATGGAAAAAAACAACTAAAACATGAAAAAATACCTTACTTCACCTTCCTTGGATGCTACAAAATGCTTTTTGTAGTGGCTTGCTTGATTTTGTGTTCATGAAGTCTACATCAATGAAGTGTGGCTACCTCCATCTCTCTTTGACACCTTTAACTTTGGCTTGGCTTGGCTCAATATTTGGGCATTATAAAACTAATTTTCATGAATATTTGGAATCAATTCAACATTATAACTTTGTCATATGAGATATTTAAATTCAATAGGCAAGGCCTCCTATTTATATATTTTTATAATGGTTAGAATCAACCTAAACTATCCATCTCAAGATTGAGATGTGTGGCTAAGGATTAATTAAATTATGTAATTAGAATTCATAAATAGGCTCATCAATATTTGGGATAGAGGGGCAATGAATAGGCATGGAGGGTCTTAATGAGGCATGGGAGGGGCTAACCTTGATATTTTATGCATTTATGGCCTAGGGATGTCTTCCCAAGAAATGATGTCACCTGATGATGCAGATATTCAATATTGATTTCCAAAAAAAATTATTTAACAAGTTTCATGGAATTATTAATTAGGCTCATGATTTGGTTTAATTATCTCCTAAGCATGATTAAGCATTTTGATGCAAACCTTTGATTTTTGGGCACAAATTGGTCAGAATGTCTTGTTTATTAGTCTAAAATTTGACTGGATTAGAATTGGAAGTTGATATAAAATTCATTGGATCCATTATCCCATTTAGGATGTTTCCAACATAAAATAACAAAGGCACATGTCTTGTGCAAGAGATTTGATAGAGAAGAGCAATCTAGAGCACCTTGGTACAAAATTAGCACTTTGACTTGAAATGATCTGATCAAAGTTAAATAACCCATAAAATACATTGAACCATTTTTAATGATACCATATAAAAAATCAGCACTTGAATATAAAAATTTCAACTCTTTTAATTCATTTTAGTGTTTTTAAGCCAAATTGTGCACTTTGGTAGAAATTGGTCAAAAGCCTGGTTGAAGGTTATCGATGGCCAATTTTAGGTGTCTATAGTTTACCCTTATTTGAGAAGTTGTTAAAAGCTATAAGTATAATAACACCTTCTCAAATAATGAAAAGGTCTTGTATTCCTAAGACTACAATGGCAATGAACTAACAACATGATGCCCTCTTGAGGAAATGATTGACACAAGTAGGTCAGTAAATGGTCCCTCAAAAGAAAGAATGGAAATGAGGGGACCAAAGAAAGGAAAATGATGGGATAAGAACACAATGATATTGAATAAGAAATCAAAATCATTTAGAATTCAAGTAGGATGGTATACAATGGTTTGCCCAGAGGTAGTTATAAGAATTATATGCCAATAGTGGCAACATAGCATGAAAACATAATGATTTGCCCAAACTCAGTTATAATCATTGAGAAGATGAAGTTTCCCCAATTAAAATATAAAAACAAGATAGAAACATGCCCCTATATGGGAAAAAAAGTAAAGTGGTGACACCATAATGATTTTCCTAAAGGTGGTTATAATCATTGAGAAATGCATGTGGGGTAGTGTGCAATGATTTTCCCATAGGCAGTTATAATCATTGGACCCTAATTATGGAAAACATGATTGATTTGGCTGATGATGATGACAATTTGATAAAAATGATAAACATGAATTGGGACAACCTGCTAGTAGGGAGATGCTCATCTAAACTAAACAAAGGTTAAACTTATTTTATTATTTAATTACTCTATGTAGGATATGATTGGGATTGAATCAAGATGTCACTGCTAAAGAGATATCGATACCACCATTACTAAATAGATTTATTAAAGCTAAGGTTATTTTAGCATATTTATAAAGGCATCATGGTATAAAATCATGAGGACTTGGCCAAAATATGCATAAGAATTGACTCCAAAAATCTAATACTCAATAAAAAACAACTTACCAATGATAGAAACCATGATGCCAATGTAGACATATGAATATGGATGGATTCAAGTGTAAGTGTGAGCAAGGAATCACCCAATGAATTCACATAGACTGAATCAAGGCAACAATATTTAAAGGAAACAAATAATCACACAAATAAATAAATAAATAAATAAGCAACTTAAAATAAATGATATGAACATTGCCCCTAAAAAAGAGGTGACAACTTAACAAACTAATAGAATGGGGTAATAGAAGAAAAACAAAGGGGTGGTTGAGATATCTCCATATGCACTAGGCAAGTGGATGCTACCTATATAGTTCTATGGATGTAATATCCAATAAAAACTTTAGGCTAAATGTAGTTCTCCCAAGAAATGGGAAGAAAATGATAACTGATGAAAATAAATAGAATGGATGTGATAGAAAACTAGTAATGGTCTTGAAAAATGGCAAGTGAATGGGAGAAAGGGACAAAAAAGATGAGGAAACTAAGTGAAAAGTGATCTTCTTGTTACTTAGTAAGGGTTCCGAAAATCCTTAAGGCCAAGAAATGGTCAATGTTTTTGGTTTTTTCTAACATTTTTACAAATATTTTTAGAATTTTTAGAGTATCTCAACTCAATCAAGAATGACAAGACACTAAATGGTTTAAGCTCATAAAATTATGAGATCATTACTTAGGTTTCTCACAAAACAATGAGAGTGTGTCTTAAGTTTCTCACAAAATGGTGAGAGTATGGCTTAGGTTGCTTACAAAATGGTGAGAGCATGGCTTAGGTTGCTCACAAAATGGTGAAAGTGTGACTTAGGTTGCTCAAACAATGGTGAGAGCATGTCTTATGTTTCTCACAAAATGGTGAGAGCATGTATGGAAATGGTGACTAAACTTACCTCAACAAGTATCGAGTGCTTCCTACATAGTCCCAAAGTAGGACCTCAAGTCACTACAGTTCTACCCTAAAATAAATAAATCTAACTAGTGTAGTAGTTAATTCAAAAAAATAGGCATAATTGGTATAAATTCATAGTATGGTATAGATGATATATAATTGGTATGGTCAAGGCACAATAACCAAGTGTTTCCCCTAGTTTTTCCATAGGCAATTATAACTAGGATACAATGGCATAGGTCATTGAGACTAATTTGCCCATAGGTAGTTATAATTAGGATCAATATAATGAGAGAGAATGAAACATGAAATTAAGGATCCAATTGCCAAATATCTATCATACTACTCTAAAATAATATCTCTATTTGAAATGTTCAAAACATCTACTAAAATTTATTCAATTCATTGGTGCTAAAAATGTGAAACTAATGGTGAAACCAAGGTCAAATGGGCTAGGTAGATAGGATTCAAAACATATTTGGTTGATAGAATAGAATGGTAAAATAGATAAGTAATAGGCTAAGATGAATGATAAGAATGATATTCTTACAAATAAGAATAGTGATAAAATGGCACAACTAAAATGGTCCTTATAGATAATACACCATAGTGCTCAAGCATAGTGCTACATGAGGTGAATAATATTCATCAGCTCAAGAAGTTCATCTCTATCTGGTGTGGTGAGCCTGTATGGTCCTGATCCATAATTTTTAGTAATGATGAAAGGCCCTACCTAGTTTGGTTTGAATGTACCTTTATGCTTCTTCTTGACCATAGTATTCTTTAGGTTTTCTTTAAGAACAAGATCACCAAATTCAAATTTTCTATGCTTGACATGTTGATTATAGTTGCTTTTGAGTTAGTTCTGATATTCCTAAAGATTGTTGAGTGTATCTGTACATTTTTAATCAAGTAGGTCTAGCTCTTGTAGGCAAGCTACTCGATAGTCACGATCATCTAGGACATTCTTGAAATATCTATGCAATAAAGGTAACTCGATCTCAATAGGAAGTATGGATTTAGTACCATAAACAAGTGAGTATGTAGTGGATCTTATGGGGGTATGATGATTGGTATGATATGCCCAAAGGGCACATAATATCTGAAGGTGCCAATCATAATCAACATCATTTACAATATTTTTTAGAATGTTAATAATTGTTTTATTGGATGCCTCATCCTGAACATTACCTTCAGGGTAATATGCCATAGAGAAATATTGTGTAATATTGTATTCAATAAATAAATTTTCAACATATTTATTTTTAAAGGATCCTCCATTATCAAATATAATGTTAGAAGGGATACCATAACAATAGATGAGATGGCTGAAAATAAACTTGGAAATTTGCTTTCTAGTCACGTAAGTGAGGGGTATAGCTTCAACCCACTTAGTGAAATATTCAATGGTGGTAAGGATATGTGTATGGTTGTTAGAAGATGTAGGATTGATTTTCCCAATGAGGTTGAGTCCCCATGTAGAAAATGGCCATGGTATCAACATTGGTTTCAAAGTCTTGGCTAGAGTATGAATTAGATTGGCATTCCATTGACATTTTTTGTACTTATTTACATATATAGATGCATTTGCATCTATTATGGGCCAATAATAACCAAGACACAAGAGATTTTTGGATAATACTACCCCAATGGAGTGGGATCCACATACTCCTTCATGTACTTCCAACAATGTTAGTGTATATTTTACCAAATTTAAATAACGAAGTAGAGTTCCATCAATACTATGGTGGTAGAGGGTTGATCCAAGTAGAGTATAATGAGTGGAGTGATGGATAAAGGCTTTGGATCATTTTTGGGATAGGTCATGTGGCATAACTTGGTCATGAAGATAATTATAAAGGTCTAAATACCAGATATAATTAAGACCAAAATATCACAAATCATTACAATGGTTGAAGGTTCATGAGCTAGTGCAAACAAATTCTTGATGCAGAACTAATAATATATAGCTTTATCCATTTGTAAAATTAGAGAGCAGATAATAGCCATGGCATTTGCAGTTCTATTACTAGCCATTTGTATATGTTTAAATTGGATATCTATAATTTTTTATTTTAGAGTGTTGACCATAGCTTTGTAAGGAACCAACTTGTCATATTTAGTTTGGAAATGGTCTATGACCTGATTGATGATTAATTTAGAATTACCATAAACCTTGAAATGAGATATGTTCCATTATACTGCCTATCAAAGTCTTGCAATAAGTGCTTCATGCTCAGCCATGTTTTTGTACAAGGAAAACTGATTCTAAAATATTTAGGGATTAGATCCCCATGTGGTGTAATAAACAAGAGGCCTACCCTTGATCTTTGTGTAGTAAATGACCAATCAAAATATAGCTTCTAGTGTTGCTCCTAAAGAGGTATGTCAATGATGGTCATTATGGATTCATCCTAAAATTAGAATGTGAGTGGCTCTATATCTATAAGGGGTGCTTTAACAAGTTGATCTACAAGGACTCTTCCCTTGATTGCCTTTTGATTAACATACTCTATGTCAAACTCACTAAGAAGCATAATCCATTTTGCCATTCTACCTTGTAAATATATTTTAGATAGTAGATACGTGAGCGGATCTACTTTTGAAATGACTATGGTCTTATTATTCAACATGTAGTGTCATAATTTTTGAACTATGAATACCATGGCAAGAAAAGATTTTTCAATAGGTGTATAGTTGTGTTCATACGTAACCAATGTATGGCTTAACTAGTATATGACATAATCTTTTCCATTATCATCATGTTGAACTAGAAGTTCCCCCAAGGCATTATTTATAGCTGATAGGTACACTAAAAATGGTTTTCCTGGCATAAGGGGTAACAACATAGGTGGATTTGCTAGGTAATCTTTTAGATATTGAAAATTTGTTTAGTAGTGATTATCCTAGTGGAATGCACCTCCATTATTTATAAGATGTGTAAATGGATGATACTTGTCTGCTAACTAAAATATGAAGCATCAGATTGACTAGATCTTGCCCTACAAATTTTGGAGCTGCTTCAAATTGGTTGGTGGTGGCATCTTTGTTATAGCTTGGACTTTGGCTGGATCGACTTTAATGCCTCTATGAGACATAATTAATCCAAATAATTTTATAAATGTTACTCTAAATACATGTCTTTGGATTCAGTTGGACTTTTTACCCATGTAGTCTTCAAATATCTTACGTAGCACTACTAAATGGTTGACCTTAGTTTTTGATTTTCTTAGTATGCCATCAATGTAATCTTCAACAATATCATGCATCATATCATGGAATATGATGGTCATGGCTCTTTGATATGTAGTTTTTATAATTATTAATACCAAACAACATTACTTGATAATAGAATTTGCCCCATGGAATGGTGAATGCTATCTTGTGTTGATATTTTGGTGTTATTCTGATCTGGTTATATCTTGAAAATCCATCCATGAGTGAAATCATCTCATAACCTATCATGGAGTTGATGATCATGTCAATATTAGGCAATGGAAAGTCATTCTTAGGGAAATCTTTATTTATGTCTTGAAAATTAGTACAATTTATGATTCTTTTAGGATATTTGCTAATAGGTATAAATATTAGATATCCATTCTGAGTAGTCAATGGGTTGAATACATCCTGCTTCTAAGATTTTTTACAACTCTTTCTTTACTAATATAATAATGCAAGGATGCATATTTCATAACTTTTGCTTAACTGATTTGGCATCAAGATTTACCATAAGGTGATGTAAAACCAAGGCGTGGTCCAAACATGGCATGTCAGAATAAACCCATGCAAAGATATCTATAAATTATCTCAATAGAACTATAAAGACTTCACATTCCTCTTCACTAAGGGACACACCTAATTTTATCCATTTTAGGCTTGATGGGGTCTTGATATTTACCTCTATTGTATCTTTGACTAGAAGGGTTGAGCCATTTACTAGGATAGTAGGTAAAGACTTGAATTATTGAATGATATCAGGGTCCTCTACTAGGACTTGATCTTCAACTTCTCCTAGGCATGATGAATCTGAGTCCCCTAATGGGAGATCTGGCCATGTGAAAAAAATAATAAAAAACTCTTGAATAATTTGATCAAACACTTATTTTTGCTCAAAAGTAAACTCAAATCCATAGGCAAGTCCATCATTTGTGGTCTCTTAGTCTAAATTCAAATAATAATGAACACTCCCATATAATGGTGCCTAAAATAGGTTTTCACCACTAGACTAGCCTTTATCTTTACTTTTTCCCTGATCAAAAAGTACCTCAAAGAAGTTTTCACTTTGAGACCTCAATGTTTTATTTTTTTTTTTGGATAAGGGTGTTCACCCACTCCCCAAAATAGGCTTCAAGATCTAATGTGATTGATAATCTTAATTTATGATCTCCCAACAGAACATTGTCTCTAAGGCCTAGAAAATCATAGAATGCCTCATCATTCTAAAACTCATCAATTAGTAAATTAGATTCTTGTTGGTCAAAATCTATTAGTTGGAGATATTATAATGGTAATAGGTTATGATGAATGACTGGGTTGAGGGTACAAATGGCTATTAGAGTTTTTTGTAGAATCCGAATAATGTGAGTGCAATAGAGACATGATCACACTAGTTGAAGCAAGTGCACACCATAAGATGGTAAAGCAATTTGAAATTAACACAATAAGAGAAATTACACAAGACAAAATAGAGAAAACTATAATTTGATTAGCATGAGATGGCCAATGTGAGGAATACAAATAGGAAAGTACGAAAGTAACTCCTCTACAAAAGGTGGACAAGGCACCCCAAGAATAGAATGTAACTCCTCCATGAAAGGTGGTGACAAGGTGCTAAGAATAGGGAAGTAACTCCCATCAAGGGAGTTACTTATGACATTCTTATGACACCTATGACACATCTATGACACACACCTCCATATAAGCTAGCCTATCCCACAAATGTAGAAAAACTCCATGTATGCACAAGAAAAACAATTTCCCTAATTAATAAATAGGGAAAAATAAAAACCTACACTAATACACCCCCATAAGCGTAACTTAGGTGGGTAGTGTGGAAATATAAAATGGGTCCCATCAACTAGGCCTGATGAGGTACCCATGTACAAATGCAATCTCCCATAAGATAGAGAAAAGGAGAAAACCCATAGGAAAAAAACTCCCCCCCAAAAGAGAGACATAAAAGAAAGAAGAGGCTAGTAGGCCCCCCTAAACATGATGATATTGCAGATGTGGACCACACCCCAAGAAGAGCTCGTATATGAATGAACTTATTCTAAGTGAAAGGTTTGGTGAAGATGTTTGTAACCTGCTCTGAAGACTGGAAAAATATCAAGTCAATGACCTGACTATGAATAAGCTCCCAAATGAAATGCATGTGAATCTCTATGTGCTTGGTCTGCTGGTGCTGAACTAGAATCCTACAAATTTGAATGGTACTCTGGTTGTCACAATAAATGATGGTGGGCTACCTGATGGGAATGCCAAACTCAAAAAGAATTCCCTAAAGCCAAATAGCCTCAATAGCTACATTAATAGCTCCCCTATAATCTGCCTCTGTGGATGATATAGCAATAGCATTCTGCTTCTGGCTAGACCAACTGATAGGACCAGAACCTAGAGAGAAATTGTAACCAAAAGTGGACTTACAACTCTGTGAATTGTCAGCCTAGTTTGAATCTGTATATCCAACCAAGTCAACCTCTGTGCCAAATTTGTAATGAATCTCATATTTATGTGAACCCTATATGTAATGTAAGATCCTCTTAGCTACTTTCCAATGTAGCACATGGGGTTCCTGCATGAATCTGGTGACAAGTCCCACTATATATGAAATGTCAGGCCTAGTGTGAATCAAGTAGATGAGACTACCAACAAGTTGTCAATACCGAGTGGCATCAACCAATGGTGAAGAACATCAGTCTCAAGCTTGACTCTTGATAGAAAGGGAGTCAGAGATGGCTTGTAATTAGCCATGTGAAACTAAGCCAATAATTTAAGAGCATACTTAGGCTGTGTAAGTGAAATCCTTGAATTTGACTATGAGATCTTGATGCCAAGGAAGTAGTGTAATAGACCCAAGTCTATCATGTCAAATCTATCTTGAAGAGATGCCTTCACCACTTTAATAGCCGATGAAGAACTCTCGATGATCAAAAGCTCATCAACATATAGAACCAAAATCAAGATCAAATCATCCTACCATAAGAATTGGACATTAGGATCAGAATGACACCTAGTGAAACCCATTGTGAGAAGGAAGGAATCTATCTTGGCATACTAATCTTGAGGGGCTTGTTTGAGGCCATAGATAGATTTCCTAAGTCTGTATACTAAGGAAGAATCCTAAACAAATCCTTGTGACTGCTCCATGTAGATCTCCTCCTCTAGGTCTCTGTGAAGAAAGGCACTCTTCACATCCATTTGATGCACATCCCAACCATGTGTTATGGCAATAGCCAAAGTGAGTCAGATAGAAGTCATCTTTGCAATGGGTGCAAAGGTCTCTGAGTAGTCAATGCCTGCCACCTATGAGAAACCCTTGGTGACCAATCGTGCCTTATACTTATCAACTGACCCATCTGCTGCAAACTTGGTCCGATATATCCACTTACATCAAACCATCTTTAATTTCTTAGGAAGTGAAGTCAAATCCCAAGTGTGATTTTTGATTAAGGAAGAATATTCTTCTTCCATAACATTATCCCACTCAGGTACCCTTGATGCCTCTCAAAAATTCTATGGATCCAAAACTATAGCAAAGAAGGCATGTGGATCTCTTTGAAAATCCCCCTAGTATGTATATCATATGTGGGATGTCCTACCCAAGTGCCAGCACTCTCAAGTGTCTATCTGGCCCAAAGTGGCCCAAAAGTGGGCAAGTCAAGTGCTAAATCCTCATCCTCTGATTGACTAGAGGTGGATGACTCTGCATCACTATCCTCACTATTTAAACTTGAAGAAGAAGAAGATGACTCTAGCTCAAGAACCTACTATGGCTGATCTGAATCTGATGAGGAATCATCATGAAGAAGTAGATCCAATGAGGGAGAAGAAGTGTCAAGTGTTGAGTCTCTAGGACTCTCCTAAAAATGGACACTTCTCTCGATAAACAACTCATGTGTGATTGGATCTAGAAGGTGATATCCCTTAATACCATTTGGATATCCTACAAAGATGTAAGGCTTGGACTGACATTCCATAGCTTTGCATTTCTTCTTTAGAATGTGGGCCATGGCTGGGGATCTGAAAACCCTGAGGTGCTCAACAGCAGGTTTCGTTTTATGCCAAGCTTCAAAGGGTGTTATCCCTTTCAAATCTTTGTGAGGAACCATGTTCTGAATGTAGCAAGCATAATTGATGGCTTCAACCCTATACTATGGTGCTAAGGATTTGGAGTGAATCATACAGCTAGCCATCTCTTTCAATAACCTATTCTTACATTCTTCAACCCCATTCTATGAAGGACTATAGGTGACTGTGCATTGTAAATCAATCCCCTCTGTGGTGCAAAACTACTCAAACCTAATGCTGACATACTCCACTCCATTATCAGTTCGAAGAACCTTGATGTATTTATCACTCTATTTCTCAACAAGAGCCTTGAAGTCTAAAACTTTTTCAAACACTTCAGACTTTTGTTTGAGAAAATATATCCAAGTGTACTTATAAAAATCATCAATGAAAGTGAGGATGTACTTGGCCCTTGTAAAAGATGGTTTGGGAAAGGGTCTTGATACATCACTGTGGACTAACTCCAAAGGTTGTGAAGCCCTCTAAGCTTTGCCTTTGTCAATTTTTTCTTTGGGATGCTTCCCAAGGGAGCACCCCTCACAAAGTCCTTTTGAGAATTGGACAAAAGGCAAGCCAATGACCATGTCATTTTTGCAAACTTGCTCAAGATAGCAGTAGTTAAGGTGGCCAAACCACTCATGCCACAATTTTCTAACTCCATCTGAATGAGTCAGCAATGTTGTAGGAGAAGAATTTGATGCAAAATGTTAAAAGGTGTATAACCTGGCTTGGTGATCTGCCCTTCCCACTGCCACTGTAGTATCACTATGCAACTCCCTAATAGATACTGAATCTGGTGAAAACTCATCTCTCATGCTCCGACCAATGTGAGTGATTTGGTACACTGATAGGAGATTGGTTGAAAGAGAAGGAACACTTAGAACATTATTGAATGTTCCTCCTTCCATTTCAACTGACCCTCTCCCTGCAATGGAAACTGATGTGTCATCACCCAAACTAATTGAAGTCATGCTACAAGGCTCTAAAGATGAAAACTCAACTAGTGAAGATCCCATGTGGTGAGAAGCACCCAATTTTATGACCCATGAAGATGTAGAAGCTACAGTTGCTACAAGGGCCTTGCCCTTTTCTTTCTCCTTACCCTTGCCTTTTGTCTTAGTAGAATCTTGGGTTGATGAATTCTGCTTGATGACCTCAGGAACACCTATGTTGTTCTTCTCTAGAAGATGAGTTAGGTGATCTATTTGTTTCTTCATGCATTTGTGGTCATCATGCCCTATCTTTTTACAATAGGCACACTTAACCTTCTCCTTCTTCAGTTTAGTATTGGAGGATGAAGACTCAGTGTTGTTTTTGGTAGGATTATTGTTTTCTTTCTTCTTCTCTTGATCCTTGTTCTTTTTCTTCTTCTCCTTTGTTGAAGTCTTATCCTTACCATTTCTAGCTATTAAGGCTTGGGGTTGAGTAGACTTCATTGTGCCCATTTGAATTAGCTTATCTTGCTCCCTAGTCAAGTTAGCAATGAATGAATCCAAAGAAGGCATTTTCCATGTAGTGCCAAGGGAACTTTTTGTGGCATGGAAGGTGGAGACAAAGATTGAATAACTTGGACCTAGCTTTGTGAGAATAGAAAGTATGAGTTGATCATCTTTATTCTCTATCCTGCATTCTTTCAATTGCAATCTAAGGGCCTTAAACTTAGTGAAGAAGTCCTGTAGGGTGTCAAAGTTGCTAGGACTTAGACTTATGAGTTCATTTTCGAGCTCATGACCTCTCATCTCATCAAGCTTCCCAAATAACTTTTCTAAGGTGTCCCATATGTCATTAGGAGTTTGGGAGGATTATAAGTGGAAGATAAGTTCTGGAGACATAGACAAGCTTAGTAACCCAAAGGCTTCATCACTATGGTTGTACCACTTAACCTTTTCAACATCTGTGTTGGGTTCTACTTTTGTACCCATGGTGATCCTATACAACCCTTTACTTCTAATAATGATTGACATTTTAACTTTCCATTCATGATAGTTGAAGGGTGTTAGGGGTTTAAGTTGAAAAGAATCCATTTTTTAGTTGAATTTAGGTGAAGTGTTGATTGCAAGTTGTGAATGTATGCAAAAAGGAGAATGAAAGCAAGTTGTGAAAAGCAATCACACCCCCCAAAAATATTGAGCCCCCTCAAATATGCAAGTGCACACTCAAAAGACGTTGGACTCACCCAAAAATGTATCTTAGAGCAATCAGTGCAAGACTAAAGCAAATAAGACGTCAGACTCAGCCGAAAATGCATCCCGAGAGACCCAAATTTTTGGCACTTTATAAACTAATGCATTTTTGAAAAATAACAAGTCTACACTATGGAGAATTGAATTACAAAAAATTTTGCAAAAAAATGGCACCCAAAATTGAGCTACCGTTTACAAGATTTTAAAGTTACAATTTTCTCGTAAACTAGTGTTTTTGCAAAAAAAAGCACTAAAACATTAAAAAAATACTAGTTATGGGGAGAGAAAGTGGCCTTCCAACCACTCATTGGATTCAGCATAGAATGAGGAATACAAAGGAGGTCTTTGTGAGGGGGAATTGGCCTCCCACCAACCTGGGCCTCACCCTTCATCTTCGTAGGTCGAAGATACAAGTTTTAATTCAAACCCCCAAAAATTACCAAACTATCTAAAAAATTTAATATTCAGTCAAATTAATTGATTTTTGTTATATCAAACCAATTTTTCACTAAAAAAATAAAGAAAGGATAGTTTGGATAGAATGGCAAGTGTCCTAGGGTGCCACATGGGATGCCAAGTAGGAAGGGGCGTCCAAAAGCAAACAGTCAAAAAAAATTTTGTATAATAGACAAAAAAATAGACATGTTAAAAGGCACCGTACGGTCTGTTTGAGAGAAAAACTGAAGCAAGAAAAAGAGTTGAGTGGCATGGCAAACAAGCCTGTGGTAGCTTTGTGCTGGGTCAGTTGAAGAAAGTGGTGTGGACTGCAAAAAGAACTACTATGTGGTAGCAAAAGTGGTGCAGCAAAGAAAATATTTTTTCAAAAAAACAAGAAATAGCAGACCTAGTGCTGGGCACCGTACAGCCAACTTGGCGCCTGGCAAATAGAAGGGACTACTGAGTTACTGAAGCTGTAGAAAATAGGCATAGACCAGAAGAGCAAAAACTAGGCATAGACCAGAAGAAGGTTGGCACAGAGTTGCAGAATGCTGCTCCTCCTTCTGCTGTTGAATGTTGCTCCTAACTTGAAGACATCCAAAACACCCAAAGGCCAAGGATTTCCAAGAAAACTATCCAGAAAATATTTTGAAAGTTTTTTTTAATTTTAGACAAAATCTAGAATAAAAAAATACAGAGAACTCCACTTCTCTTGATTTCAAAATAAGCTAAAAGCATAATCACACACAAGATTACCAGGTTAGCTTTAATACCATATCAGAATTGTTGCCAAAATCCAGATAATGCAAGTGCAATAGAGACATGATCACACTAGTTGAAGCAAGTGTACACCATAAGATGCTAAAGTAATTTGAAATTAACATAATAAGAGAAATTACACAAGACAATGGAGAAAACCAAAATCCGATTAGCATGAGATGGCCAAAGTGAGGAATACAAATAGGAGAGTATGAAAGTAACTCCTCCACAAAAGGTGAACAAGACACCCTAAGAATAGAATGTAACTCCTCCATGAAAGGTGGTGACAAGGTGCTAAGAATAGAGAAGTAACTCCCATCAAGGGAGTTACTTATGACACCTATGACACATCTATGACACACACCTCCACATAAGCTATCCTATCCCACAAATGTAGGAAAACTCTATGTATGCACAATAAATACAATTTTCCTAATTAATAAATAGGGAAAAATAAAAACCTACACTAATAATGGCATTATTATCAAACAAGTTATTCTCAGCTAGGCCATTAAAGATAAATCTATCATCAAACTCTACTTCGCTATCAACATCATCATCACTAGTCACTGATGATGGAACATGAATTAGATATGTGGGGTCACCCCTTGGTGGTTTAAATCCAAGTCTATAAGGTCTTTTGTATTTGGTCATGGAAACTGGCTCAATGGTTCCTTGTTTATTCAGTCCAAGGCCTCTTCCTTCATAGTCTCCATTCTCCATGATCTTATTGGGAATAGGATACTTTGCACTCTTATAATAATCAGCCTTGTTATAATTTTATAACCATGATTTATCTCCCTCGAGAGTGTCTAGTTCTAGGCTAGATGTTGGTAAAAACATGATATGTCCTTTATTTTTTCTCTTTTGTTGCCAATGCATGTATGGGGTAACTTTAGGTCTTCCTAAGGTCTTTAGATTTTAAGGAAGATTAGCAATATGAAAGGTATCATGTGTTAAATATTTTCCTAGTCCATTAGCTGAATGGTGTGATGATTGGAAGCTTCAGAAGGTGGCATGTGAGAAAAGGAATCCAAGGTATTAGGATCTATACAATTGTCCTCTAGAGAATCAATAAGCATGGCCTTTCTTTTATCCTTATTGAAATTAAATTCATGTCATATTGGTAATTGTAGCTTTCAAACTCATCCTCGAGATGTTTTTAGTGCTCATATAGGTGAAAATATCCTAGCATATTCACTTCCATCCCTGGGTGGGAGAAATTGATAGATTGGTGTAACATTGACAAAACTACATGAATATCATGTAACCAAGGCCTACCAAGAAGCATATTATATGACAACTCAATATCAAGCACATGGCAAAGTGTATCATGGGTCAAAGGCCTAATGATAACTAATAAGATAATGATGCCTTGTGATTATCTCTCTTGATTATTTTAGGATTTGATAGTTATTTTCTCTGGTTGGAGATCTACCATTGTATACCCAAGAAGTTTGACGAGCTTTAGAGACACTATGTTGAAGCATAATCCATTATATCTATAAAGACACATTTCACTTTATACGACTTTATATAAACTTCTATGTATAATGGATTATTATGGACAAGGCTAAGGGAAGACATATCTTTTTGGTTGAATGTGATTTGTTGGGTGAGAGCTAGGTACCCAGCCAAAGCTTGAAATTTATCAGGGGATATGTCACTATAAATAGTGGATTAGGTTAAGAACTTATTTAAAATGTTCTTTTAGATTATTAATGTTCACAACAAATCTAAAATAGAGATCTGGGCTCGTGTCTTATATAATTGTTCCACAATATCAAACTTCTTTTCTAACTTAGTGGTAAATGGCTTATTCTAAGGTTGAATAGTTGGTTGGATAATGGGCAAAGGGGTAGATGGTTGTGGGCCTAGAATGGTAATATTTGACCTCTAAGTCATGATTGCATAATCAAGATTAAGTAAAAGACCATGGTTGATAACAAATGATGGTAATGGTGTGGGACTACATAGATCAAGTCTTGGTTGTTGGTGCACTTATATATGGTCACGAGTTAAGGACAAGTTATCAATATAAGTTCCAAAAGTGGAAATCCCAATTTTTTGATTCACTTGTATGTGGTCCTAGGTCAAAGAAGGATTATCCATGTTATTTGTTTGAGTGATATTATTTATCAATGGTATGGATTGATTAGTGCTCAGTCTAGGATTAATGGAGATGGTATTAACACTACCCCCTATAATATGACCTACAACCCTATTGTAGTCATGTGCAACTGCATGGTAAGTTTATTGGTTGTTACTACTTTGAGCTTCATTTTGTCCATTATTTTTATGTTGTTGGTTTTGTTATTGATTCTATTAGTTCTATTGGTTCAACCTTTGATTTTGATATTATTGATTTTGTTGTTACACTGGCTATTGATGTTGTTATCATTATTGTTTCTAGTTATTATGTTGGGGAAATGGGCTTTGATAAATCCCAAGAGTTTGATTAGAGGTGGAAGTACTACCATCCAATATGATCTCCCCATTCTCTAACATATTCTCAATTAAATTCTTGATTTGCACACATCTTCATACATTTTGTCTGTTGACCCGATGATATTCATATAATTAATTTTCATGGTACCAATCAGGATAAGGAATGCCTTGGGGATAATGCTTTGGTATAGGCCAACTAATAAAACTAGCAGTATCAAGTTTATGAAACACAAATTTAATAGGCTCTCCATGGTCACTAAAAACACAATAAGTGGGTACTATTCTCCTTGGAGGGTTTTGTAATGGTAAATGGGTCTTGGTTATTGCGCTTGTGGCATTGGTTAAAGAGCTTGTTGGGTAGGATTAAGCTAAAAAGGTGATACAGGTTGAGGAGATGATGTTTGCACCATTTGGTCATGATGTGACTCTATCACTTCATTTCCCATAATATTCCTATTATAATTGAATTATTTTGGTCTATCTTAGTTATTAAACTGTGCTGGTTTTGACGCTTTCACTTAGATTGGATGTTGGTTTTGGCTACTTCCCTGATTGGTACCTTGGTTTTGATTTATTGAATTAATCTTGATGACTCCTTTATTAATGAGTTCTCGATCTTTCAACAAACCTTTGTCGATGATTTAAAAAAAGGTATGTGCACACTATAGTTCCAGATGATATGCTATCTCATTATGTAAGTTTTTAGTGAATTTTATCGATAATAATTTATCTAGTAAATAGTGAGTGATTTATCTTACAAGGGCTCTCCATCACTGTAGATAACTTGCAAAACTCTCACCATCTTTTTTTTACTTGTGTCAAGTTGACCAATGAAATCTCATGTTTGAGATTGTAGGAAAAGTGTTTTACAAACTTTTATGAAAGGTCATCAAAATCTATTACTGAATTCTTGGGCAAATTTAAGAACCACTCTAAAGTTTATCTAGCTAATCTCCTTAGAAATAACAATAAAAGGTATATATCACTATATGCCACCGGATGGCATGTTATAAAGAACTTAGTTAAATGGACTTTGGGGTCACCTTTCCCCTTATATTTATCAAATTTTGGTGGCTCATATCTCGAAGGAAATGGAATCTATAAGTACTCTATATTGAAATTATAGGAACACACATCATCCAATTTAAAAAATTTAATCTATTTCCCCACTTAGATGGTGGTGATTACATCCTTCATTTTTTATAACTATTGCTTTAGGAAACTTGTGGGAATATTAGTCTAGGTAGATGGTTGGGTGGTCACAATTAAAGCACTATTAATATGGTATGATGAGGGTATTTGGTATACATTAGACTGGTTGGGGAATGAACTAGGGATATGCATATGTGGATTAGGATGTACTTGTTGACATTATACGTTTGGTTGTGTGATATTTTGGTTTGGGTTGGCAATGAAGGTTTGACTTATAGGATTTTGAGGTTGGGATGGAGGGATATAATGATACTGTGTATGTTGTGGTTGACTAGGGACCTATTATTGGCTACTCAAACCTTGTTGTTGAGTGGGAACTTATGAGCCAAGACCCTATCTCTAAACTTGGGGTAAGCTCTACAGAAAAGGTATTTGTTGCCTAACATGTATTTGAGAGATATTGGAACACCCTTTTTACATGAATATTGGTTGGGAAGTGGATGTATGTTGGAGATTTGGCACCTTTCACTAACCAACATGAATATGTTGTTAATTAAACATCATTCAATTTTGAATTGGCATGTTGGTATGCAAGAAATAAGGTACATTTTCTACTACATGATGAGGTCAAACATTAGTTTCCCCTTTTTGAGATGGTAATATGTTCAAGATTTGTTGTGTTGGTATATTCATTTGTGTCTATTTTTATGGAATACCACTCATCAATTTTTAAGGAGGAGTAGGATTTGATAATGCTGAGGCATGGTATTAGGTTTTGGTTGACTACTTGATCATGTTGGTTGTGTGTTTGATGAAGAATCTAGTTGAGGTTGGGGTGTATAATCTCCCATTATTAGGTTTGTAGATCCACTCATGGTATTAACTAAAATCATATGCTTTTTACTAGTTTTTTGTGTATTAGTACCACTTTGATTTGGATTGGGCATTGATTGTGCATTGTCCACTATGTTTTATTCATTATTCTACGTAGAAGTAGAAGACACTTATTTGGTAATCAACATATGAAACAAGTTGTCTACTAAGTTAATTTACATGAATGGGTTTTAACTCTAATTTTCTTCACCAATTAACTCTATCAAAACTCTTTTTGAAGGAACTAATTCAATAAGAGGTTTACTCACCATGGTCATCTGATTGAAATTACGTGCTAGATTTGAGTAGGTTTGATATGTTGTCTACCTTTGGTTAAAGTGTTCTTCCATGAGGTTATCTCCTTTTTTAGGAATATTAGGGTCTTGATACATCATTTGGATTAGAGTTAAAGGATTTATAGAAGAGGCCTATTGACTATACAATATATTGTGAGGCATTCTTACTAGGCTTGGTAAACTTTCATAAGGGAAGTTCATTGGAAACTTAGCCCCTATTTCTATGACTCTAACCAAAATCTCATATTTATTCTCTAAAAAATGATGCTAAAAAAAATGGATCATATATATAAGGTGTACTAGTAGAGTAGGATTGTTGAGGAACTGGTTTGTCAATTATGGGTATCATAGCTAGATATTGTGTGGTTTGTTCTTGGTCCTATTCTGAATATGGTGGTGTATTAACCAAATATTTAGCCAATGTATCTTTTTTTTATGCCCCTATTTAAGTATTATAATAGGGATAAGGATCTGTCTCATAAGAAATATTATCTCATAAGGGTCTTACACCATTTCTTCTTTCACAACCACATTACAAATCCCTAAATTATACATAAGTCCACTATGAGTGTAGGAATACATGTTAGAATCCATATTAAATGTTTTTAAGATAGAAAAGGAAGAGAAATCTACAAAATCTTAAAATATAATGTCTAAAAGATGATATTCAAACTTGGTCTAGATTTGTCAAAGGATGGAAAGGTTTATGTAATGATTTGTGATAAAACAAGCTAATGTTAAGTATCTATAGTTACACATCTTATACAAAAGGATTAAGTAAATGGACCTAAAATCAAAATTTAAAACTCTAAGGTCAAAGTGTTTCAAATCAGTAAATATTAGGAAAATAAACTATTGATATGTCTTTTGGCTCAACATGGAGTCAAAAGCTAGACTTTAAAATAGATGAAATTTTAATGTAATGGATTTGAAACACTTCTAACAAAAAATAGGCATTTGACTCTTGGACATGAACTTGATAAAATAAGTATAAGGTATGAAACAAAAGGCACTTTAGAGAGAGATTATTTTCTTGAAAATAATGGTATAACGCTTGGTTCTTTTGACAAATAAGCTAGACAAATGTGAATGGTGTAACTGTGCTAGACAAAGATTCACAAAAGGTATAATTGAATTGGCTTGAAAAATGTGTATAGACTTGAACTCTATGGAAAAAGGTATATAAAATAATGTTTTAAATGTTTTGGGTAACATAAAAATGCTAAACTACTCAAAAGATGTGATAAAATGTTTTTTTGCAAAAACTCTTTAAGGCAAAGATGCTTTCTCACAAATTTGGCAACATAACACTACCTTTCTTAACTAAAATGACATACATATCTTCAAAGTTTTGACAATATAGCTAAGTAAAAAAGTTATTCTTTTCAAATGATCTCAAGGGAAAAAATGTGTTAACACAAAAAGGTTTGGTGCATAGACTCAAAGTGCAAGTGTTTAACAGAAAATGACTTAAGTATATCAAGTGGTGATAATCATTATGAGTCTTAAATGTCCTTCAACCTATATTGGAAATTAAACCTAATTTCCTTTAATTTTAGTACAAATGGTGAACCCACTTAACACATCAACCCTATAAACTTATAAAGGTGAAATTTTGAATTTAGATTATAAATGGACTTTAAACAATGTTTGTTAAAAGTCTAGACTCAATTAGACCGAATAACTATGCCAAAGTGGATGATAATACTCCAAGTTTTGATGAAATTTGAACAAGGAAAATTGATGATTCACATGGGCAACATAATGTTTTTTGGTTCAAAGGAAAATGAGGACTATGTGTTCTAGTTTGTATCATTTATTCACACCAATTTTTTACTCCAAATAAAACTTTAATCTATGACAAAACTAACTAATTAATCACTCTTAAGTCCTAAACTGACAAGGTTATTTGGTATTGTTGGAATCCATCAATATACATCATTTGAGAGGCTTTTAGTGTTCATCCAAAAAGTAAAATATGCATTATATAGCAAGGTTTTTACATCCCCCTTCTCTCTGATAAGATTATGACATGAACCTTGAGGTGCACCTTGCACCAACAACACTTCCACAACAACTAGGGATTTGTCTAAGATCTAAAAGTTTTCAAACATCTAAAAGGATAAATTACACAATGAATTTCACATCATGATGCAAAACAAAAGCACATAATTTGGTTTCCATGATACTTGGCTTGTTGTAAAAAGGTCTAGTCCTTTTTGTAACCACTACATCTACCACTTATTAATTGTAGTGTGATATCCAAATTTTAGATATGTCTCATGTGCAAATCCAACACTAGAAGGTGGTTTAACCACTCAAACCTTCAATCCTATTGGGAGTGGATGAAGTTAATGCTAGGATATGAAACCCCAAGTCAAATATTTCCTAATGAACTTGTGGTAGGTGATGAATTCCCCCTTGCAAGACAAGATGCAATGAAATGGAAGACATAAGAGAAAGACTTTAGGGTCATTTTCAAGATCACCCAAACTATTGTGATTTTTTGGGGAGTGATTTAGATGACATTATTTCTATGCCTTGGACTAGGCATGGGTGAAATAAGTATGATGCTTTTGATTTCAAAAGTTCCCTAAATGGGATGAATGGAAGAGCATACACACAACATCCTCCTCTTTCTCAATCAAATTATATTCAAACAACTATTGAATACAAAATTTGATAAGTGTGTTCAATTTTAAACCCCAAATGAAATATTAGGTGGTGTTATTTTGACTCCTTGGTCTTAAGTTGCAACTTTGAAAGAAAAATTTATCAAAACATTTACTTAAGCATCTAAATTTTTCATTAAGCACTAAAACAAGGTTTTTGGCCATTTGAAAATTGCAAAAAATGTCTAAAAATCATGCTTTAACAAATTCCAAGCTTGATCCTGCAATGAAAAAGTTAGTAAGTCCTTTAGCTTTGAAGCTAATTTTAAAATGAGTGAAGAAAATTCTCAAAATGAGCTCTCTATTTTGAAATCACAATTACACAATCAATCCCATTATTTCCCTACAAAATCACAATTACTAGACAACAATATCATTATTTTGGAATGAAATCACTATTTTCTAATGAAATTATTGTTTTGCAACAAAATCACTATTTTAAACGAAATCATCAACCAAAATGATGATATCACTACCCAAAATAATAATATCACTACCCAATAGGATGATATTGCTACTCAGGATAATGATATCACTACTTAGGTCTATGAAAGTATTGTTTAAAAAATGACAATTTTGTTACACAAAATCACAACTACGTAATAATGATATTGTTATAGAGAGCAAAACTAAGTTTTATAGGAACAAAAATGTTGTTAGAAAGATGGAAATTTAACATAAAATTTCACTCTTTTTGGCCTTCTCACTCCAAAATCTTTCATGGAAAGGATTAGTAGTTTGATTAAAAGAGCTTTGTGATCAAATTTGTGGATTTATCATCCCACTGAGCATGCCATTATGTGAACTAGGAATTTGACTCAAGAGAGGATGGTTAGTATTGTGTTAGTCCCAAAATGAAATAAACACACTAGCATAACATATCTAGGCCTAGTTACTAGGGAGAGCTTAGTTAACAAAATAAATATGGAAAAACACAACTAAAACATGAAATAAATACATTCCTTCACCTTCCTTGGATGCTCCAAAATACTTTTTGTAGTGGCTTGCTTGGTTTTATACTCATGAAGTCTGAATCAATGAAGTGTGGCTACCTCCATTTCTCCTTGGCACCTTTGAATTTGGCTTGGCTTGGATTGGCTCAATATTTGGGCATTATAAAACTAGTTTGTATGAATATTTGGAATCAATTCATCATTATAAATTTGGCAAATGAGAGATTCAAAATTAATAGGTAAGGCCTCTTATTTATATATTTTTGAAATGGTCAGAATCAACCCGAATTGCCTATTCAAGATTGAGATGTGTGTCTAAGGATTAATTCAATTATGTAATTAAATTCATAAATAGGCTCATCAATATTTGGGATAGAGGGGAAATGAATAGGCATGGAGGGTCTTAATGAGGCATGTGGGGGTTAACCTTGATATTTTATGTATTTATGGCCTAGGGATGTCTTCCCAAGAAATGATGTCACTTGATGATGTAGATATTCAATATTCATTTCCAAAAATAAATTATTTAACAAGTTCCAATGAATTCTTAATTATGCTCATGATTTGATTTAATTATCTCTTAATCATGATTAATCACTTTGATGCAAACCTTGGTTTTTTGTGCATAAGTTAATCAAATTGGTCAAAATGTATTTTTATTGACCTAAAATGTGACTGGATTAAAATTGGAAGTCAATGTTAGATGTGTTGGATCTGTTATCCCAATTAGGATGTTTCCAACAAAAAATAACAAAGGAACATGTCTTATGCAAGAGATTTGATATAGAAGAGCAATTTAGAGCACCTAGGTGAAAAATTAGCATTTTGACTCAAAATGATTTGATCAAAGTCAGATAGACCATAAAAGTAATTGCCCCATTTAATGATACCCTAGAAAAAAATGGCACTTGAATATAAAAATTTCAACTCTTTTAATGCATTTTAGTGTTTTAAGCCAAATTGTGTACTTTGGTAGAAATTGGTCAAGAGCTTGGTTGGAGGTTATCGATGGCTAGTTTCAGGTGTCTACACCACTCACTTATTGGGCCTCTTAAAATGTTTCAAGCTCTTTCACAACCTTAATAGACCTTTTAATTTAATATTTTATCCTACTCTACACATTTTAACCTTTCAAAACACTCTAAATAAATAACAAACTTTACAAACTTTTAACTCCCTTCACACACTTTACAAATCACTTCAAACCCTACAACCTTACCATACCTTACAACCTTTAAAAACCTTCCAAGATTTTAATAAACCCTTTCAACTATTTTAACCACTTTAAACACCTTAATGAACTTTAACCACATTATACTCTTTTCTTTCTTCTTTACCACATCTCCACACCCCTTGAAACTAATGGTTTATTGAATCATTGATGGTCCCCTGGGATCCTCTCACTCTCTATGTTTGATATGGGTTGGTTGGGTCAAACTATCGATGGTCATTTTGGGTGACCACTGATAGTAAAAATCTAATGCCTCTTCCCACTTAATCACCACAACACTCCATTAAATCCCACATTTGAACTATATAACCTCATTTTACAACCCATTACAAACCCCAAACTCCCTTCCAATCAAAGTTTCACCCTTAAATTTGCCTATTATCAACAAAAACCTAAAACTATGGAATCATGACTTGAAACATTCACAAAACCATGCTTAACTCACTCAAACCTAATCAATACAACTTCCTTACATACTTACTTCAACTACACTATCAATCTCAAAACAACCCCTACCTCATTCCATGATCCCTAGCATGGTCAAAGTCCTCATACCACTGCTCAACCATTCCCTTGTCTACCCTCCATCTAGTCAATAAGAAATAAACCTAACCACACATAATCAACCACTAATTATTTTCCACCTCAACAACCTTAATGCATAATGACCAAATGCCAACACACTAGAGCACAAAAAACTATGATCAAAAGTCAAAATGGTAAAACTAACTTCACATTTTAATTTTATCTTCCAACCTTTTAGAGTTTTTTAACTGACTATCGATGATCAGGGTGACCATCAATGATCAACCCTAGGAATATCCTAACCATAGTTTATTGGGTTCCCCTATTATTTTTAGAAATACATCCCACTTAAAATATAACCTTTTGGAAAAATTACATTTGGCCTAAAGTTTTTTTTGTATTTCATGTCTATAGAACTATGTAGGTAACATCCACTTGCTTAGTGCATATGGAGTCAGCTTGGCCATCCCCTACCAACCCATAACCAACCAACCCACAATTATACCATGTCCACCTTGACATTGATCATTTTTGACCTAGACCATTCACATGTTTTGTGATGACTTTGTATGGTCATTTTGACCACACTGACTAACCTTACCATATTAAACTTTTAAATTTTTAAACTACCTCATGCATGACCTAACTAATTATGCTATTTTATAGGAGCACTTCCTACCCAAGATAACTAAAACCAACACCAACCCTATCTACCTAGCTCAATAGGTCTGACCTGATCAGCTATGACCAATGCTCTAGATCGGTCACCCCTATCATCTATCCCTCTAGCATCAACCTTATTTTTACCAACATTGGCAACTTTAGTCTTTGCATGATCTTTAATATCACTCTTAATTATATTTTATGTGTGTGTGTCTAAAATTCCCAAAAAATTTATGTCACCCTCCTCATGACTACCAATTTCCCATTTATCAAACCCTGACCTGATTTTGATTTTACCTCATCGACTACTAGTTTGAGGGGGAGCACCTCCTCCCCTACTCAGAGAAATCAGACCTTAACTAGCCATCTATTTTTATTTTACAACTTGTAGATCAAAGCCATAGAATAAAAGGGGGGAAATGTAGACACTCAAAAATATCACATGATAGCTTTTGATGTCAAATTGCCTCTTTGACCCTCATCTGACCTCACATCTAGTGGACCCCTTAGTAATGAACCCATTCATCCATTTTTTTCCCATCCACTCTTCTCCTCCCCAATGGGAATTACCCAAAATTTATAAATTATAAGGCAAGGAGGATCCCCAACAACATTTGAGAGCATTTCATCATTCTTTTTATTTAATCACATATGATAATGGTCTCTTTCTTTGAACCTTCCCCATGTGCTTATCCAAACCTACCCTTGATTGGTATAGTTTTCTTCCCATGCACTCCATATTTTTTTCCTCCTAATTGGCCCAAATATTTCTAGACCATTTCTTGGTAAACATATTTAAAAAGGTTTCTAACATTGATCTTTGTTCCATTAAGTAATTTGATGATGAATAAATTATTGATTTTGTTTCTAGATGGAGAGGTCTCATCAACTAACTTTATTTTTCCTTACCCCAACCTAAATTGATTGAAATCTTCTCTCAGGGTTGTGCCAAACATATTGATCCCACCCTTCAAGTTCAAACCTTCAAAACTTTTAATGAGATGTTCACCATGGCATGCAAACTAGAAAACTAGGCCATTGATGAGGGGAAATTAAAATTGTGGAACAAAACTTCCAGCTTTAAATCTAATGACCCTTCCTCCACCAAAACCACTAACCAACCCAATGCCAATTCAAATGCATCCATAAACTTTTTTGTTCTCAAAAATTCTCCACCTCCAACTATCAACCAATCACCTCAAATATTCCAACCCTCCTTATCAACAAAACTAAAACTAAAACCAAGCTCCTCTAAAATAATATACTCACATTAGAGAATGTCATGCATTAGTTTTAGATAAATTACTTAAATCCAAACTCATCCAACTTCCACCTATCAAGACATCCCAATAGTTTGATGCTTCTGACCTTATACCTGGGTGGTATAATGAAAATTCACATTGTTCCTTTCACCATGTTGTAGGACATGACATTAATAGATGCAATACCTTCAAAAGTCTTGTCAAAAATTTAATTGATAGTAGTGAACTTGCATTTTATAGTCCCATTTCACCTCATAATTAGTCCCTCAATATATTCCTCAAACCTTTTACAAATAATGTTCCTTCTACCCAACACCATGATAGCCAATTTGAATCATCTCACTCTCATGAGGCACATACGATCAATGTTATTAATAATGAGCCCATTGTAGAGAAAACTATTATCTTCATCACCTAAATATAAATATTCAACCCACCTCTTATTCATTTTGATACCAAAATAAAGGAATCAACCACCCCTCTCTCTTCATCTAATGATACCTTAGCCTTATCTCCTTCTCCTTTGATGAAAACACTGAAGGAGACAACCATTCCTTGTTCTTCTACTCCACCCTTTCAAGTGGTAGAACTAATCTTGATTCCTTTGGACACCCAAAAAAAGGAAGAAACCATGTCCACTCCTTCACTTGGGGATAACACACCTATCTCCCTCATCTTAAAACCATCCATGCCCTCTTTGGAAACTACCCCAAACCAAGAGGAGGTTACCTCATCTATCTAACCACCAATTTTGAAACCCTCCTTCCAAGAAAATAATGAAAAAACCATTCCCTCTTCCACACCAAAGGCATTCAATTTTGAAACCAATAAGAAAATAAATAAATCCATCTATAAGCCCTTTTATAGGATATTTTAAAGCTTAGACTTCACATCCAAACCCAACTTTGATAGAGCCACCTTTTGGCATCATCTTGGACTCCCTTACTAGAATAAATCTGAATCCTCAAATTCATTTGAGTCTACCCTTAAACCCATTATTATCTCTTTAATAAATACCCCTTCCAAAATTGTTATTGAACCATCCCAACTACCTCAATCCAATATTGCCAAATTACCTTACGTTTCTCTCACCAAACCAATCAAGAACCTAGGAATTATTCCAACACCTAGTCACACTCATCCCCCTTTAAGGTTGGACTTAACCCCATCTAGCCCACCAAAGACAAAACCAACTAATATAATTAAGAATGTAGAGTTACCCAATCCTTCACCTCAAACTAGACCCATACCACCTCCTTCTCATTTACCTTCCATCTTAGGACCTCATCCTTATACCATTCTAGTTACCTATTCTTCCTCTAATAAACCATCCCCCTTTTCTCCACCTACACCCATCAAACCTTCTAATTATCCATCATTTTTAATATATTTATCTACCTCCACTTTCCCACCTATATCTAAACCATCATCATCAAATTCTTTCACATCTAAATATCCAACCCCCAAACCAATCATAACCAAGCAAACTCAGCCAAAACCACCAACTAAAATCATTCCTCCAACCACAACTTTTATAGTAAATCATACACTCAAGAATGTTCCCACTCCTAAAACCAAAAACCTATCACCTCCAACACCTTTGCTTGAATCCTACTTAACCATTTTACAAAGGTTGTTGCAAACGTCTTCCATTATCTTACCTCTAATCAAACCTTTTGACCCTTCTCATCTTAAAACATCTTGGTTTAATGATAAATCGATCTATGCATACCATAGGGCACCATGACATGACACATAAAATTGCAAAGATATCTAAGCAATTGTTCATAGCATATATGACAAGGATGGTCTTTTTTTAGATAAAACCTTCTTACCCCCATTATTAATCTTACCATAAACCCAACCTCCCAACCTACCCAACCTTTACCAACTCTCCTACTCCTACCCAAATATGAGAAGGAGGAACCAAATCAAAATTCAAACCCTCTTATACACCCTATTCATATGGTTACCCAATCTTAGGCCCAATAGAAGGACAAAGGAAAAGCACAAGTCACCATCCCATGGACATACGATTTAATCCCTCAATCCACCATCCAAACCCAAACATATCCATCCTCACCTTCATAACCACCAAAAACCAAAGTATCCATTTTGGGACCTTCTCCCTCCAACCCTTCTACATTCATACAATGCTTAGTATTGAAACAACTTCACCAAACAATGGTGAAAATGAGCCTCTATGAACTAATCAACACTTTGCCCCACCATCACCAAGCATTGATCGAGACTCTAAAATATATAGAGGTTCATCTAGATGACCCTCAACCTCTTGCACCCTTGGTTGGAGCCCTCCAACTTTCTACCCTCATCACATTTTAGGATTCTAAAATATCATTTTCTAATCATGAGGACTATAATGCTCCCCTTTTTTTTACCACATACATCAATGAAACCCACATCAAAAGGGTTATGATTGATGGAGGCATTATCATCAAAATTATCTTCTCCCATGCATATGACCAACTTTAAATTCCCAAAAACATCATGTCAAAAAGTATAGTGTCCTTCACTCTTTTAATGATGCCATGGCCACTACCTTTAGGACTATTATCCTCCATATTAAATTGGGACCTTGTACCATTCCAAAACTATTCTATGTGATAGAGGGCATGTTTAAAAATAATGTCTTACTTAGATTCCCTTAGATTTGTGTTATTATTTTCATCCCTTACACCTTACATTGATGTGTCAAATTTGATCATGAGGGATAATTTATTACCATCAAATGTGATCTTAGTCCCTTTACCTTGTGCAATATGACATACCAACCTAATGACATTATTATTCCTCCTTCATCTACCTCATAACCAAATTCTAACAAAATCACCCCACAAACCAAAACCATCAACACTTCTGTAAAAAAATGATCAAGCATTAATTAGCTCAACCATTTCTTCATCTCAAATTTCAATCAAGGACCCCTTATAATCCACATTTCAATGTCTCTCTTTGGAAGAATATTAACTTTTGGCCTTATATGCTTTGCCTACTTCATAAGATTATGGAAACCTCAAATATGACCCTTCTTATGATCCCAAAATTAGAACCATCATCCCTTTTGGGCTTCCCAATAATAAAACAAATTTTATATATTAGGTACTTGATAAACCACTTCTCGCTCCCACCATTACCTTGCTCATCCAGTCATTCACCATCAATTTTTACTACTTAGACAAAATAGCCTTTGCCAAATCTTACCTTTACAAGTTTGCTTAGAAGGGGATTGATCTTAGCCTATATGAACAAGGACCTCATGAGTTACCCATCATCAAAACTTAGAAACCTCAAAGTTCTTTGGCCTTGGGTTTGTACCACCAGAAGAACCCACATCACCAAAACCCATTATCATCATCGATGAATAATCTACATCATAACCAAGCCCATCTCCCTCCAAATTTGAGGACTCTTATAGCATCCCATCTAATTTTTTTTTAATAAATACCATTATTTTGGGCCCCTTGACCTATCAAAAGGATAACCAAACTAAAACCATTCCTCTCATCCATCTTGAAATGATCAAACATGATTATCCTACCATCAACACCATCTAATGTTAGGATGATGATTCCAATCTCACCTACCTTAGTGTGGGGAATTATTCAATTCATAAATCTTTCCCTCCTAAGAACCAAGCTATGCTAAATAAATCAACCATTGATGTCAACTTGGGAACTCAAGATAACCCCCATATCATCAAAATTGGTCAATCCTTAAATTCCATAGAGTAACAAGACTACCCTTCTTTCCTTTGAGATCATAGAATAGATTTTGAATGGTCATATTAGGATATGCCTATAATTAACCCTTCTATTTCCATTCATAACATTATAACCCATCCCAAGGCTAAGCTAGTTTAGTAAAAGCTTCATAGAATGTATCCTCGCATAGCCCTCTTTGTCAAAAAAGAGCTTCAACATCTCTTATCCATCGACTTCATTTAACCAATCACCTATCCATAATGGGTTTCTAACATCATTTCCATCACCAAACCCATAGGGGGACTTCATCTCTATATCGGCTTTCATGACCTCAACCTTGCTTTTTCAAAGGATGACTTCCCTCTACCCAATATCAACCAACTTGTTGATCTTAAATCCAACCATGAAATGTTATCTCTCATGGACAATTTCTTATAATATAATCAAATCTTGATTTCCCCCAAATATCAGCATAAAATTTCCTTTATCACCTCATGGGTAACCTTATGCTACAAGTTCATGCCCTTTGGACTAAAGAACACTTGAGTAACCTATCAATAGGCTATGACTTATATTTTTCATGATATCAACCATAAAATTGTAGAGGACTATGTGGATGATCTCCTTAGAGAATCCAAACATCTCAAGGATCACCTATTTATTCTCTTAATCATCTTTGATCATTTAATCCATTATCAGGTCAAGCTCAACCCCAAGAAATGTATTTTTGGAGTCTTATCGAGAAAGATTTTTATTTTCATCATCTCTTTATGTGGAATAAAAATAGACCTTTTAAAATTCAAACCAATCTTATAAATTCCTCCTCTTACTAACCTTATGTAGCTCCATGGCCTGTAGGGAAAAATTTAATCCATTCATCATTTCATCTCCTAGCTATCAGATAAATGTCAACCCTTCCACCACCTACTAAAGAAGGATGCCTCTTTTAAGTGGACCAAGGAATGTCAACAAGCCTTTGATTTAATAAAGGAGTACCTTCTCTCTCCACCTATCCTCACCCCTCATAAGGAAGACTAACCCTTTTACCTATATATATATATATATATATATATATATATATATATATATATATATATATATATTCCACTGATCATTCCCTAAGGGCAATGCTCACTCATCATGATGAATAGAATAGAGATAAATCTATCTACTACATCAATTATACACTTATTTAATATGAAATTCGGTATACCCATCCCAAAAAACTTGGCCTCACCTTAGTTTTCATGGCCTCCAAACTCTGTCACTCTCTTATTAATCATAAAAACTATGTCATCACTAACACTAACCCCCTCAATTACATGCAATCCAAGCCATACCAAAAATAACACATGGGTAAATAGATCATGCTCCTAGCTAAGTTCAATCTTGAGTTCCTTTTATAAAAGTCTATTAAAATATAGGTCATCACCTTTTAATTAGCTAAAGTTCCTCTACCAAATAATCAACCCCTTTGTCTTACCTTTCTATATGAGTCCATTTCAACTTTGTTGTAGGAAGAACCAACCTACTAAATGACCATGTTTTTTGATGGATCTAAATTCCAAAGTGGTGGGGGTGTTATATTTATTCTCATTCGCCTTAATGGGTAACCTCTTCCCCTTTCCTTTAAACTTGACTTTTAATTCACCAAAAATATAGTTGAATATGAAGCCTTGGTCCTAAGTCTCCAAACTGCCTTTGCCTTGGGAGTCAAAAAAATTAGTGTCTTTGGTGACTCCCAACTAATCATCAACTAAGTCATAGGATTTGATCAATGTAATAATGATGTCCTAATGAAGTATAAACAACTCATGGATGTGTTCTTGGAATTATTTGATCATTACACTATCTAGTTAGTTCCTTGATCTACTAACAAATTTATAGATACTATGGCATCCCTTATTTCCCAAATCCATCTTATCCTATCAAATATAAACTATTTGTCACCATCCACCACTTTATCACACGTTCATATATCATTTATGATCTTCCTACCATTTGTATTATGGAGACATATTCTTTCAACATTTGGTATGACCAAACTTTTGACTAGCTCAATCTTGGCATTATCCTTCCTAACCTTTCAAAGAATGCATGAAGAGATTTTATTTAGATTAACTCTTGTTACAGAATAATAGGGGGTGTCCTTTAAGAATTTGGATTTAAAGGAATCCTTCTCTATTGTATCTGTATTCATGAAGCCTCCCACACCATCAAGGAAATGCATAATGGAGTCTTTGGGGGACACTTTAGTGTCCTAACTATTGCTAAGCATATCATTCACCTGGGTTACTATTTACCCAACCTTAATCAAGACTATTGTGACTATGTAAAAAAGTGTGCCAAATGTCAACAACATTCTAACCTACATCATGCACCTCCTCATGGCCTTCAAGTATCCAAAGACTATTAGCCCTTTTTATAATGGGGTCTTGACCTTATTGGAGAAATCAATCCCCATTATTCACAAAGGTATAAATATATCATTACCACCATAAAATATTTTATCAAATGGGTGGAGGCCATCCCCCTTATATTGACAAAATATGAAAAAATTATTGACTTGATCAATCACCATATAATTTGTTACTTTGATGTTCCTCAAAATATCGTCATAGATAATGGAAAATATTTTAAAAACCATAAAGTCCAAGTTCTTTATGATGCTTTTGAAATCAAGTTAATATTTTCCTCACCATATCATCCATAATCCAATGGATAATAAAACTCTCATCAAAGTAGTCAGTGCTTTAGGTAGGGATTGGAATTTGCATATCCCTTTCACTTTGTGGGCCTACCACACTAGATTTTGAACCTCTATGGATGCTACCCATTTCTCCCTAATCTTTGGAGTAGATGTTATCTTTCCTCTCAAAGTCCAAATTCCATTAATTCACATATCTTTACATGAAATCCTATCCAAGAGCGAATATCATCAAGAATATCTCACCTGTCTTGAACTTCTATATGAACATTACCTTGTAGCACTTAATCATCTTTGGGTTTATCAAGAATGAATCAAATGCACATAAAACAAACACCTAAAAGAGTGAGAGTTCAACATCAAATACCTCATCCTTAAGGAAAACTAACATGTAACTAATATGTAAAAAGGGAAAATTTTCTTTTAATTGGCTTGAACCCTACATCATAACCCATAAGTATTGATCAGGAGATTATCATTTATCCACTCTTGAGGGCAAACCAAAACTTAAGCCTCTCAATGCTTTGCATTTTTGTCTTTTGTATTTTTTTAAAAAGGATCAAACTCACCTCTATGTCTAACTTAGGTTCATCCCTTGGTTTATGAGATTTTAACTTCCTTTCACCTACCTATCCCTAATCCCTTTATGAATAATTGATTACAACATAGAACCATGTGATTATCAATCATAATTATAGCCTAATCCTAAGCATGGGCACTATTAATATACCCATGGTATGGTTCTCATGGATACTTTTCATCTTTAATCAGATGAAATCCCATTAGCAATTATCTCTCAGATCACTTTGCCGATTTAACATTGACCTTTTGTGCTAAATTCTTACCTCTATAAAGGTAAGCCTTTAAACCTACATAGACTTTTCCATGTCTAACATAGATTTAAAATATCACCTATGCATGTATTTCTAGCATTATGAACTACTCCCTTGAAGGACAACTATAAAAATCTAATTTTAGACCACTCCCTTGAAAGATGGATAAGGAATAATCATTTGAAGATTCTCGCATTGATCAGCTTCAACAACTTATCAAAATAACAAAAATCAAAAAACAATCCTATGTCAAAATTAAATTAAGGCATAATGAGCTCTTATAAGTTCCATTTGTAGACTTCTTAAATCGATAAGTCTACATATTATCCCATTACACCAAAATTAACTCCTATATATGGCATTGTTAGAATTCCCACATTGATTAGTCTACATATCATATTAAGGCATGTAATATTATATTATAGTTATTTGGTCACCTATAAAAGGGCAAGCTAACCTGATTTAGGTTACCCTTTCACCTATTCAACACTCAACCTTCTACCTATCACCTCCCTTCCCTTCAATCCTTCTCTGAAATCAAGGGACTATGAGCTTACTTGATATAAGGTGATCAAGACACCCTCTTTCTTAGTCAAATCATGCTCTTGCAAATCATTCGATAGGTTTATGTTCACTAAGTTAATCCAACTATGGTTTCCTATTGTTACATCCTTCCCAACTAGAAACATCATGCCTTTTTATTATGCTCTATTTTTTAGTTCATGTGTTCATAAGTCTCACCTTTAGTTTGTTGTCTACACCTAATTTATGTGTTTCCATTATATTCCCATTAACACAATCATAACATTATGCACCAAGAACAAGGCAAATATAAACTATATCCTACCCATAAACAAGACATCAGGAACCATAAAATCATAAACACTCACAACATATCATTATAACATCATAAAATCATCCCTATAACAAAATATCATTTTATCTATCAACCACATTATCACGTTATCACACCATCATCCTACCTAACCACAATGTCATAGTCACTCATAAACAACATCATCAAAACCTATCTATCAAATGTTCATAATCATGTGTAAACTAAACTAAATAACAACAAATATCTCAGTTGAAACTATATTGTCAAATGCATCATCATATACACAAAAAGTCATCTCTGTATCCATAATCAAATACCTACACTAAATAATCAACAAATAAACATGCAACATCATATATGCCATCCCTAGTCCATGAACATCACTACATCTTAATGTAAATACATTAATACATCATCCACAAAACATCATGAACATAGGAACATACTCATCATATGTCAACATAATCATCAATATAATCAAATTTCATGTATATAATCAACATAACAAAAATAATAATCATCATATACATCAATGAGGCACTGCATGTCATAATATATCAGTCAATCTCTCTCTCATATATATCTCACATCATTGACATGAAGGGTAGTATCAAAGTATAAATCATGTACATATAAAAAAATCTCCTCTATCAAGCCCTTGGGGTACCATAACCACTACCACTTGCACCAATACCACCTAAACTATCTAGACCTAGACCTACACTACCATCTAGTGGTTCCCCTCTAATATCCATGCTTGTCCCAATATCAAGGCCCACTATCCTAGAGTAGTTATTGATGGGCCACCTTCTAGGCTATCTCTATACTCTCCATACCACGTCTCTAATAAAAACTATGCTATCACTATCACCCTATAATATCTAAGATCCTTAATGGTGGATAAGTACCATGTCCTTAGAACTATGTCAGGTTGTCCTCCTACTACTTCTGAGACCACCCCTACTCTTTATCTCAATGAGTCCCTCTCTTGTGTGACCAAACCAAAAGTGGCCCTCTCTTGATCTCTATAAAATATTACCATCACAACCTACCCCCTATAAGGTGACAATCTGACCCTATAATGTAGCCACCTATCCTTGTAACCCTGCAATATGGGCTTGAGCCATTGTTAGTGCCTATCTATCTAGTCCACCACCCTATATTAGTGCCCCTAAAAGATCCACATCCATAGGTTATTGTTGCTTATCACCCCATCTAAAATCAACTTCTACATACCTAGCCTAAAACCATGTTTCATAACCATCAACAATCCCTACATCATCTATGGTAGCTCTCACTGGGATATCCTCATAGTCCAACACAACCTCCTATGGCTATGGCTCTAGGAGTGGGAACTCTACATCCTCCTTCCTATACTATGGTAAATCTGGTGTTACCCCCTAAACAAGTCCAAAATACATCCTAACTCAATCAAAGGGGATCAATGTAGTCTCTTCGTCTCTCCTCCCATAAATCTAGTGCCATCTCTATAAAGATAATGTGTGGTATCTATGTCGAGGATAAATAGGCCAATCCACATATGACCTCTACACAACATCACCTACCATGAAACCCTCCAAATCATCCTTGAACTAATCAATATCTCTAGATTTTCTATTGACACCTATCAAAGTATCAATATACCTCCATCACATGAAGCCCACTAGAAAGGCCACCTGAGTAAATCCTTGCCATGGTACCCCCAATGGTCTCAAAACATGAATGTGCTCAAATGCCTAGTAGTAAATCACAAAATTGACACTAATCCCATATCTTCTGTGTGCCTAAAAGGCCCAAAATACCCTATAAATTTGGACTAGTAACATTGAGGCCCATCCAAATATCATCCTCCCTAATAGCATCTCCATAAGTACCCTTAGTATTAGGTTCCAAAATCATCCATGGATAGAATATGGTAATGCAAAATAAGTCACTACCATCATCATCATCATCATCATCATCAGGCATCTATCCTTTGAGGCCCTCTAGTATAATGGAATGATCCCAAAACTCCCTACATGCCACTTGGCATGAACCCAATTCTCTCCATAAATCAAGTCCATATAATAATATTTATCCTCACTCTCTACATGATATATTGGCTCCCCCAAGTGGTTAGTTATGTGATCCTAGTCACATCCTCTAACAAGATGGTCATCTCTCCATTTGGTAACATGAAAGTGTTTATCATTGGGTCCCATCTCTCAATGAGTGCGATGATCATGGAAGCATCCTGTGATAGGTGTTAATAATTAATCATGGCCCTTAGGCTAACCATCTCCATGTGTTACCACTCATCTATGATCATCACATCTTGAATCTCAAAAAATATCTTAGGGACCTAGTCCGTCATTTGAATCTAATCATGAGCTTGCACAATAATCATATTAGCATAAACACTTAGTATCAACCTACACTTACCATTTTCAACCTATCTTACCTTTAACACTCAACCCAAAGCTTTACCTTTATAAATATCCTTTGACCTACATTTTACCTGTACCACCTTAACTTTCATTATCCCTAACACATCACTTTCACGCACCTACATGATTCTCTTTGCCAAATCCTAGCTAGACCTTTACCACCCCCTTGTTGGATATCTTAAAATGTTTCAACCTCTTTCACAACCTTTATAGACCTTTTAACTTACTTAATATTTTATCCTACTCTACACATTTTAACCTTTCAAAACACTATAAATAAACAACAAACTTTTAACTCCCTTCACACACTTTACAAATCACTTCAAACCCTACAACCTTACCACACTTTATAACCTTTAAAAACCTTCCAAGATTTTAACAAACCGTTTCAAATGTTTTACCCACTTTAAACACCTTACTGAACTTTAACCACATTATACTCTTTTCTTTCTTCCTTACTTCATCTCCATACCCCTCCACCATTGATAGTTTATTAAACTATCGATGCTTCCTTAGGGTCCTCTCACCCTTAGTGTTTGACTAGTAGTAATTGGGTTGAACCATCAATGATCACTATGGGTGACCATCAATAGAAAAACCCTAATACCTCTTCCCACCTAATAAAAAAAACACTCCCTTAAATCCCACATTTAAACTATCTAACCCCATTCTACAACCCATTACAAACCCTGAACTCCCTTCCAATCAAAGTTTCACCACTAAATTTACTTATTATCAACAAAAACATAAAACTAGGGCATCATGGTCTCAAACATTCCCAAAACCATGTCTAACTCACTCAACCCTAATCAATACAACTTCCTCATATACTTACTTTAACTACACTATCAATATCAAAATAACCCCTACCTCATTCCATGATCGTTGGCATGGTTGAAGTCTTCATATTGTCACTCAGCCACACCCTTGTCCACCCTCCATCTAGTCAATACATAATCAACCACTAATTATTCTCCACCTCAATAACCTCAATGCATAATGCCCAAATGCCAACATGCCAGAACATAAACAACTATAATCAAAATTCAAAATGGTAAAAATGACTTCAAATTTTACTTTTATCTTATAGTCTTTTAGGGTTTTTTCACCTGACCATTGACAATTAGGGTGATCATCAACATTTAACACTAGGAACTTATTACTCATAGCCAATTGGGATCCCCTATTATTTTTCCCACCTTTTCAATAATATACCCCACTTAAAATTTGACCTTTTGGAAGAACTACATTTGGATTGAAGTTCTTTTTGGATTTCATGTCCATGGAACTATGTAGGTAACATCCACTTGCCTAGCGCATATAAAGTCAACTCAACCATCCCCTACCAACCCATACCCAACCAACCCACAATTACACCATGTCTACTTCAACATTGGTAATTTTTGACTTGGACCATTTGCATGTTTTGTGATGACTTTGCATGGTCATTTTGACCATATATATTGACCTTGTCATGTTGAAATTTTGCATTTTTACACCACCTTATGCATGACTTAACCAATTATGTTATTTTATAGGAGCACTTCTTACCCTAGATACTTGTAATCAACACCAACCCTATCTAGCTGGCTTAATAGGCTTAACCTAATCAGCTATGACCAATGATATGGACTAGTCACCCCTATCATCTATCATTTTGCATTTACCTTATTTTTACCAACATTGGTAGTTTTCATCTTTACATGATCTTGAATGTTGCTCTTAGTCACATTTTGTGCACATTTTTATGTCTCAAATGCCCAACCTTTTTATATCACCCACCTTCTAACTATCAATTTACCATTTATCAAACCTTTCCCTAATTTCACTTTTACCTCATCAAATCTTAGTTTGAGGGGGCGTAATTCCTCCCCTACTCTACGTAATCAAACCTTGACCAACCATCTATTTTTATTATACATCTTACACATCAAATCTACACAATAAAAAGGGCCAAAATGTAGACACTCAAAAACTACACATGATAACTTTCAATGTCAAACTGCCTCTTTGACCCTCATCTAACCTCAAATCTAGTGTACTCCTTAGTCTATTAGACTTGTTTACTAACTTGAACCCTAACTTAACATGTTGAACTAAAACATTTAATTCAACTTGTTTTAGCCTATTTTCCTCTAGCCCCTCAACTATTGATAGTTGGACTAACCATAGATGGTTGGCCTAACCATAAATGGTTAGGTCCCCAAACTTATTTTAAAGTATTAAAGTAATTATAGATTTATTTAAGATAAGCATCTCCCTGAATGACAACTTGATTTAAAATGACATGAATTGGTAAATTTATCCCCTATCAAATTAGTAACTTCATCCTAATTAATAACTTCATCCTATAAGAGGAGAACAGGAGGAAGTGAAATAGATCTGCAATCCAAAATCTAGAATCTTACATCTAAGCTCTCTTGCATATAGGTATTCAACATATTTTCAATGAGAAAGTCACATCACTAGAGAACCAAAGCTCTATCATAATCACTTTTGAATGCCAAATTACTATCACTCTAGCCAAATCATTTCAAGATTCCACTCTCAATTTTTAGGTATCTTTTGCTTGTTTGGTTGATTTATCTTATTTATAATCTCCCTACCCTATCAAACCATCCAATACATTATTATCCACCCCTCATACCTATAACAAACCTTTATTTATCCAAATTCCCAATCTATACCTTCTATTAAGATCAATTACAAATTTGCATAGGCAACCACCGATGGTTCTGTAACCACTAATGGTTAACCCCAAATATCAATGATTACCTAATTGCTGATGGTTAGATACAACTACTAATAATTCACTTGACTATGGATGGTCACTATGGCATAAAAATATAACAATCTATTTTGAGCCCCTTACCCCCATCCAAACCTAATTTTCTTTATTTCTGCCTGATTACAATACCTTTTTTTATTTGTTAAACCAGATCCTAACCATTTTAGCATAAGTAATTGATCCCCTTTTTCTATTTTAGTGTATTTTATTTACATAAGCATTTACCTTCTCTTTCTTGTATGTATTTACTTTCATATTATTGAATTCAAGTATCCTTTATTTTTTTATATCAACTTAATTGTTATAATAGTGGATTGATAGGCTCCTAGAAAGTAATACGCTTCTTGGATCTAGCTCATGCTAGACATTCCACTCATCTATTTACTAACAACCCCACTTTTCTAGTGTCTTTTTTATTTTCAAGTTATTCCTTCCTAGCCAAAGAGGAGTTTGCATCATCATCTAGATTCACACATGCACTTTACCAGGTATTCTTTTACACACCCTATTACTAGTTTCATTACTTTACTTCCTAAATTAAGAAATGAGTGAAATTAATTGAAATATATATCTCCTATGCATAGTGTATCCTCCCCACCTAAGAAGTAGACTTATAACACAAATCCTTGGATGACTAATAAGTGCATGCCTCATAATGTTATTGAGTGTGATTTGAAAAATATAGGATTAACTATGTAGTAATTATATAACTCCATGTTGGGGGACATAAGAAAATAGTTCTATGAGGAAGAAGAGGAGAAGGAATTATTATTATAGAAGATAGGGTGCACCTTCCAATTGTGTAAAAAAGTCCCATTGATACTTTTTATATAAACATTGACAGCTTATAATTTCATAATTATGGACATAATCATAGAGGAGGAGGAAAATAAATAAATAATGATGTTTATTTTCCAATAAATCACATAAAGTGAAATATCATAAATTAAAATGATATCAACATTGTAAATGATATAGTAGTGAACATGGATGGAGTAGCCAGTAATGAAATAAGGAAGTCCTAAACAATCAATAATTGTAGACCACACATTAACCAAGCTCTTAGGACATATTTTCTAGTCATAAAATGAATGGTAACTTCTATCCAAGTGCATGATGTCAAAGAGTAAGACTTTGAGGAGAAAAAAAGAGTAGAACAAAATGTGGTGTAAAGTTACATAGAAAATCTCCAAAAGAAAACTCTAGTTCTACCTAATTGCATGAAGACACTAGTGAGTAAGAAAAAAGTGTTTGTCTCCTCATATTACCTTTCCCCACAACATTCCTTGATTCATCCACCCCATTAATACCCTTATCCATCATTATGTTCTTATACCCCCACTAATTTAGTTTAAACTATTAAAGACACTATACAAAAACAAACTAAGAAAAAAATCCCTACATTGCAATAAAATGAGCAACAAAAACCCCAAGGAAATATTATAGAGTAGAAATCACTAGATATAATGAAGATATAAGAATAAGTTGATAGGAAAAAAGAAGAAGAGTAAAAGCTTGAACTAGAGAAGGCTGAAAAAGAAGAATACGAGTGAAAGAATAAAATAATAATATGAGCATAATAATAAGGAAGAAGAAGAATCAAAGAAAAATAAAAAATCAAGAATATGAATCTATGAAGAATAAGGAAGAGCAAGTATAAAATGAGATGTAGTATATGCAAATAAATAATGTCAATGCTAACACAGTATCTAAGGAAGCTGAGGAGAAATAAAATTAATCCTTATGCAAGTAGGAAGAGTTAAATAATAAAAATTCCAAAGAGAAATTTGTCAAGGATATTGCATAGAAATTAGAATATGTATCAAAATATGCAAAGATGTAGGTGGAGACAATGACCAAGACAAAGGAGCAGGTGAAATTGAAGAAGAAGGGTAAAATCATAGATAACATTAAAAAAGTTAAAAATTGGATAATACTACAAAGACAATAGAGGAGATCAAGGATAAATTGACCCTTGAAGTTTCATAGCTTTCTATCACATCATAATGGTTAGGATTGACATAGGGAGGTGTAAAAGAAGAGGTGTCACAAGAAAAACTATAGATATCTAATCAATGATAATGGGACTTACAAACCCCAATAGTATAATGAACTAATTTTATGCTCGGATTCACATAAATATAGCACTAGATAACTCAATCCACAACCTCAATGACATCACTTGATTTGGCCATGACAAATTAAGAGTGGTCACTTGATGTGAACCAAATCAAATCAACTGATAAAATTGAGGGAGATAACACATTCTAGGAGTCCATAATGCAAAAGGATATTTATATGGAGGATGAAAACATCCAACATAGGGAGTAAAATACATATTTTCATGCTTAATTAGCCAAGACCCAAAACATCATAGATAGACTTTTCTGAAAATTTAGTCTAAGTCTTGGGTGACTAAGTGATGTCATAAGAGAAATGAATCATTTTTTTTACTTTCTTGAATCACCAAGGATTGGGTGGTTACGTATAAAATCTAATAACTTTTAGTGTAGGGTTAACACTTCAAGGCTAAAATGGAAATGATATTCAAGTTTATCAAAGACTATGACCGAGTCCTAAACATTATTATGTAACAAACTACCCAATTTTATTGCAGTATGCTTGATTAGAAATAGTAGCTAGAAGACAATTTGTGTGAGATATACATAGATTTATCTAATGTCAATGAAACCAAGGCATCCATGCAATATAATATGTCCATGACAAATTAGATGGACATTATGCTCAAGGAATATCTTAACTTGAAATTCAATATCATGTAAAAGATAACTACATAGTAGAATGAGATGCTTAGGGACACATTCACTAGCATGTAGACCCAATGATATGTAGATAGGTTGAGAAAATTTCATAAGACATTAAATAGAGGATATCACATTATAGGGATATCATTGTAATCACATATGATGAAGACATCCAACTAATCCTACAAATCCAATCCCTACTATGCACATTGATAAACATGGTATAAGATGCCTTAGTAGATAGGAGGTAATTCAAATAATAATTATCATATATGGATATCTCTATTACTTACATAATTGATGAGCCTTAATTCATTATGTTTAGATAGCTCACATAGGAACTCCAAACAAGGAATGTAGAAAAAATAATGTATCAAGCTAGTTAACCACAATAAATTCCTCCATCACCTGACTTTAAAGCTACATCATCCTTAGCTATAGTTTATATAGCTCCATCTTCTCTAGCAACAACGTATTTTGACATGGCCCTAGTAGTACCACCTTCTTCATAGCCTCATTCAAATATATGTGTTCACTCCATGCCTCCACCATCTTTATAGGGAGTTTCAATTTTGAAAATTATGAATATCTTTGAAGTAGGGAAAGCCACAAACATTAGGAGTGGGGCCATGTTTGGTGATAACCCATGAAGACCAACCTCATAGTTATTCTAATTTATTTAAAACCTATAAATGAATGTATTGGACTTGAGACAACTAATCTTATACCTTTTTATACATTTGGTGATATTGTAGTGAAATAGGTCTCCATCAAAGAGTAATAAATTTAAATAAGTTTAAATGTCATATAATTAAGAAAAGTTTTATTATTAGTCATTTACCTCTATCAAAACATCTAAAAAATTTAAACCCAAAAATTCCAAATTACTACAATAATATAAGAAAATAAAAATTATAGGAAACCTATCTTTATCATCATACAATTATGGTACCTCTCTTTATCGGCTTCCCATGATTCATGTCATTTTATAAAAATATACTTTACTTAAAAATTCTAGTATGATCAGTCATAGAGACTTATTTATCTCATTAAAACTCAATTACAAAGCTTAAGGTTTTTTATAAATGGTATTTCTCTATCTCCCTCTATCTTTTTACTTTGTCTTTAAATTTATTGATCATTCAAAAATTCAATTCTTAATTTCAGCCATTACTAAAGTATGATTATTTTAATCTACTTTATCATCTTAGATCTCCCTTATACCATTTTTGGTAGTTTGTGTTCACTCATAATCCATAAATCATAAAACAAAAATGTGCCTCACATGATTCAAACATAACCTTTTGAGCCCATAATGTGTACATTTCCATTGGGGGCATCATACCCACACATTTATATACTCTAGTATCTATACATTTCAACTAGGGGAATCATACCCACACATAATTATGCATTATGAATTTCCATTGGGGGAAGCATACCCATACATTATTTATGAGAATCATTTATGGACTATCTACCTATACAAATTTATTACACCCATGTGCCTATTTATCCTACATTTCTTATATTAAGATATCATATGTCATTCATATAACTACTCACATCATAATTAATATATTGGATACATGTATTTCCATATGTTATTGTAAAATCTCACTTATCCATCATTCCATGGTACTATTAGGAAATATATTGTATCCCTCCTCTTCAATTTTATCACCTTCACATGGGTAACATTTTAATATCAAGCCTTACATTATGATACATTTATATAGTTACATACACATGTTACAAATTTACTTTCAATAATTAAAATAAATATGATTATTTTTATATGTTACACAATACATTTAATACTTTATTTTGAGATGAGTGATTTTTAGGACAATAAATCACCTCATAAGGGGGTCATCTATCTATCTACTCTAATTATGTATATTATATGAGTACTTATTGATTACATATTTCTAGATTAGTCATTAGTTTTATTACCAAATGCTTAATTACTTGCTAAAAAAATAAGAGTCTTCCCTTATGCTTGTTCATATGTCTTTGAGTTCTAAATTTCAATTTAATTATTGATTTTTAGTTCTAAGAGTTTTAAAAATTTCAAGAGTGGAAACATGGTTTGTATCCCACTTTGTGTATTCATTACTATTCTTATTTTTAAAGTTGTACTTTTTTGAAACATTCAAACTGATTTATTAAGACAATGACTACTTTTTGGGATTCCTAGTTTTATTGAAGTACATCTAAGTTTTTTTACATTGGAACATAAGTGGACCATCCTAATAAATCTAGATTTTACCTTAAATATCTATTAGGTAATGTTAAATTACATTCTTAAATTATATTTTAATTTGATACATAGAAATGAATTTATGCACATGCATCAAATTGGGTCATTTTATAGATACCTAAAATTGGTACAAGACATGTTTTCACTACATATTCATAATTCCTTATCAAACCTGGCATATATATATATATATATATATATATATATATATATTAGACACTCTTTGATTTAAAATTTTAGGGTTTTACAAGAGTAATTACCTATGTTTGGTTAAAGGGTTGAGATGTCTAAATTAGTTAAATAAATTGAAAAAATTAACCTACTAATTTGTAAATGAATTTGACCTCTTTTGAATTTATATAAATAAAAATAAATAGGGATAAATATAGTCTTAGATAAAAATAGATAGTTATGGATGATCTAGGTTTTGAAATTAGAGATTTGAGAATCTCTGAGTGTCACAAGTATGATTCTGATATTCATCTATTCACTAGATAGTAATGCCCACTTTAGACAAAAGAATTATCCATGTGTAGTGTCTAAGATGTGTCATTAATTTACTCTTTTATGTACTATTCTTATTTTTATGGATCACTTGTGCCTTTGTCTATGTGTTTTATTCCTCTAAGACCAATATATTGTACATATAAAGCTTGATTTGATGTGAAAACTCTAGTTCTCTTTTTAAGTGTGATATGAGTAAGAATTTATTATGTTAGTAGGATGGAATAGACATCCTCAACACCCAACTATGTAAAGAGTTTCCTACATACTAATACTCTAAAGAGGGATCTAGTCTAATGTAGTTCTCCCACTTAGTGCTTGATGTATGTGCAAGTGAATGCTAGAATGAGAATGGAATTGGATGTTGTGAATGTGCTTGAGCCTTTGAATGCTTGAAAATTGGCTTAGGGTTACTGTAGATGGTAGTATGGATAAATTAGAGTAAAATAGGGGTAATGTACCTTGATTTTTCAAAACTTTATCTTAGGTTTGAATAGGTTTTGTACTTATCTTCCATCTAGTGAATTTTGGTGGATTATACTTGTATATATGGTTATGTTGCTTGTGTGGTTAATAAAATGAGATTAGGACAACCTTAGGAGGGGTAAGATTTTGAAAAATTATCTATTAGGAAGAGTTAGGGATAAGGACAGTAGTGCCCAGTTGGGGACACTGTGGCATGTGGCTGTAATGTCCCAAATGTGGTGCTAATGTCATTTTTGTAGAATTATAGAAATGTTGGATTGGATTCAGAGATAATAATTCAAGGACTATGTATTAAATGGTTATAATATAACAAGGTCTTTTTAATGGATGAAAATTAAAGTATAAGTCTTTTTAATAGGTCTATGGAAAGACTAGGGATAGAATAACTCAAGATACACTCTTAGAATCCAACTAGCACTTTTAGGTGATTACATTTGCCCTCCATTTATGCTAGTAATGCAATAAAGTGAAATGATTAGTGTAAATGAAAAATAATCATACCTATACTTACCTTGGAAGTCAAACCCATGTAGATAAGTTTGAATATGTAAATATGGGTCTACATATGTGAAACATGATCCAAATCAATGTCCTACAATGAAACATGTAAAAATCAATCTTTACTAATGAAATAATTAAAAGTAAAAGACTATGCTAAAATGAAATAAGTGAGTAAAGAGAGAGGAAAGGAATGAATACACCTCATTGGGTTCATGAAACAATGCATGAACCTGGTGATAACCTACGTGTGTGAAAGTTCATAATGATTATATCATTAATAACTTAAACTAAGTTGATGGCGTGCTCAATCCTCATATGGTTAGCTCAATAACTCAATCTAGTTTTGAATCCATTTCCCACCCCTACTTGGTGGGTCTTGATCTCTATGAATATCTTGGATAAGACTATATGTGTGTTTAACCCTCTCATATAAGGGCTCAAGAACTCAAGTAAGCCATGACTCCATCATTTCTCATATGTGAAGTAGATGAATATTTAACTATATTACACAAAGTGATGAAAGAATCTAACTGAGTAATCTAATTATGTATTTGAATCCAAACCCACTCAACTATATCAGGAAGCTTTGGGCCACTCGAGAATGCTAACCACTATAAATGGAGTAAGACATCAATTTAGTGATAACCTAAAATGTGATAACAAGTTTATACATCATAGAGAATGACATAGAGTTTGACATCCCATCTAATCAACCTATTTGAAGCTGAGTATATGGAAATTATGTCATGTACATGCCCCCAATTTGGTATCTAAGTATCCTAAATCTAAATTAAGTATGTAATAGTTAAATTTTTGTCTTGATTTGAATGTATGAGTGATCATGTCATGCTTGATGCCCCAAAATATGAATATTTTTTATGAATATGGATTGAAATTATTGAATCTAATTTAAATCTAAACATAACTACCAAAATTTTGACTATATATGTACAAATTTGTACTATACCTAGTATACTAGTCTAGATGATTTGGATTATCCTAAATCTAGGGCAACTATATAATATCTCTTTATAGTGGATAGTAGTGCCATGTAGCACTAGTGTCCAAATCTAGGCACTATTAATTGCCTGGTATAATCTCTAGGTGGTTTTGACTGACTGTCGAACCCCTATTCTATTTAGTGTCTCCTGTGAGTCTAATCTTTATAACTGAGCTTATGTGTTGAAATGTATATGTGAAAAGCAAAATATGAGTCTAATCTCTATGATAACCCCTGTAAATGCCCCCTATTTTGATGTTAGTTTTAAAATCTATGGAAGAAATACCATCTAAATAAGTATCTCTACAAAAATGAGTTATCTAGAGCATGATATTCTAATATAATGTACAAAAATAACATTAAAATTTAAATGTATCTTAACAATAGAGATATGTAAGTTATATGTTGTAATATAGCATTAAACAAAGGTATCAATATAGATGTAAGAACTGTATAACAGTAGGAAAATTAGAGTAATTATCTAAGGGAATGGGGCATGATGTCCATCAAGGATCCAAAGTAGGATAGCGGGATGCATGAGGTTCCTCATGGCATCAAAAACTGGTGTGTGTGTGTGTGTGTGTGTGTGTGTGTGTGTGTGTGTGTGTGTGTGTGTGTGTGTGTGTGTGTGTGTGTGTGTGTGTGTGTGTGTGTGTGTGTGTGTGTGTGTGTGTGTGTGTGTGTGTGTGTGTGTGTGTGTGTGTGAGTTAGTGATAAGCAAATGCAAGTATCAAGGTGTACAAGTATGCAAATAAGAAAAAATATAAACACATGAAACATGTAAAAGAGTAGTCCAAGGCATCATAATATAAGGGACATGGGTACATGTCACTAAATCTAAGAATTAAAACATGCAAGGACATGTTCAAAGGTCCACATACACAAACAATAATTTTTTTTCCATAGAGCCATATAGAAGGACATGTTCAAATGTCTACATATAAAATCATGAAAGAGAACACACAAGGGACATGGGCACATGTCCAAGGCATACAATTAGATAAGTGGCATATAATCCAAGGAACAATGGAATATTTAAATGCCCTAAAATATGTAATAAGCATAGTAACATAATTAAGTCTAATCTAGGAACTAGAAATGAAATCATGTATAACTATGTAATACAAATCTATGAAAATTCTAGGGTACATATATACTAAAACTAACTAGTGATAGTCAAAAAAATCTAGGAAATAAATAGAAATGATCAATATCAAGATAAAACAATGTGTAACTAGAATTTATTAATGTAGTGATAAAACCTAGTTGTATTAACTGTGTAGGAGATGCCCCTGAATGGATAGATGTATCAATGTATAAAATTGGATTGGTGTGAATGCCCCTAATGGGTATATGAAAGCTGATTTGGATTAGTCTAGTGGACCAAAGTCCTATCTAGAATCTACAAGCACTCAACAAGATCAAGTGAATCATATGTGTATGATAAAACCAACTAATTAGGATAGCTAACAATATGCAATATCTGACAAGTAGTAGAATTGTAAAAAAGGCAATGCATACACTCTATAAAATAATTTGTATTTTTTAAATATTTGAATGTTTTTATATTTTGACATATTATATTATTTTTATGTTTTCTGAGTATAATTTATGCATAAGCATATGAAAGTAAACTATGTACAAGGAGTGAGAGAGAGAAATTAAATACTGGAAATGTAAATGAAACAAAATACAAGTAAAGTGTAATATCTCTATAGACCCAAGATCACATTTGTGGGATGTGGATAAACACATAGTGGATCTATTGGAAGATCATCTAGTGTTAGATACTGATTTTGACCAAACTCAAATAAATCATCATCATCATGATCACTGTACCAATATATATATGTATCAATGGGGCATTATCCTTGGCTTGATTTTTGAGTTTGTGCATCTGAATGGTGTGTTATTCAACTATGTAATATACTTCTCATGCAGTCCTAGGGTAAACCACATTAGAATATAGAGTATCTATGCAAAAATTGTGGTTCTCATCACTATCATTAGGTAATATGTGAACCATGTGTCCATCATGAGTGAATGTCAAGCATATCTCTAACTGATCAATTATAGCATCCATTACTTATAACCATGTACTACCAAGTGTAATTTGCATGTGTGTCTCTTCTCACAATCAAGAATAATGTATTGGCCACCTTGGGGCCACATGTAAAGGGTAATGTAATATTTCTAATGGATTCTTGATAGTGTATAGCATGTTGTAGCTCACTCTCTTGATAACCAATGTGGTGTAAAAATCCCAAAGTTAAAATATTAAGATCTAAATCCTCATCTATAACTACATGTGGAATACATTTATCTATGATAAATATATGTATAATCAATGGATCACATCATGAATATTTATGTTAGTGATGACTCTATTGTAGTGCTCATATTTTTGTAGTAGCCTATATCACTGGTGGTGGTGGTGCTTGTGGAGGTGGAGGCTGTATAATATGGATAGTTCCTTTATCCTTAAATTTATTTATCTTATGTTTTAGTGCTTCACATGTGTCTGTATCATGTCCTCTGAGTCTATGGAAATGACAAAATGGTTTCCCTTCCTATGGTGAAAATTTACTAGTTGATCTATGTTAGACTATGGTTAATAACATCAATCCCCTACCAAGTAATAACTACAATATCTAGTGTGGTTTATCCTATGATCTGCATGATTGAATTTATATGAATAGATCAATATCCATGGATGTGACCATATGTAATGAATGGATCAAGGGATATACTACTGATTGTGGCTGAGTATGGGATCATATAACTATATAATCCTAAACAAGTGATTCTACTCATGTGGGGTGATGTATAATTTACTTTGAATTATTTCTATATTACCCTAGACCCATTGGTGTAAAACTTAATCCACATAAATAATCATGGATGTCTATAGGTGTTTGATCATCCTATGTAGTGTCTTATGAATTGATATCAAAATTATGAATGTAAGCCTCTTATGAATTCATAAGTAAAGGTAACTAAGATGTGATAATATCATCTTCTATCCTAGATAAGGATGTCTATGATGGGAGAGGTTGATCCTCTATGCTCAGTATAGGTAATTGTACTTGGAGAGGCTGGTCCTCTATCATTGGAGAAGGTATATATGCTAGGAGAGGTTGGTCCTCTATCATTGGTTAAGGTGTATGTGATATAGGATGCTCTAAAGGTGGTGTATTAATATGTTTACTAGACTCCCACACCTCATATGTATGAATCTATTCAAAATGAATCTAGTGAGGTGGGGGTTTGATGAGAACATGAGGTGTCCCATTGGATGATATACTCAATGTATGAATCTCAATGAGCCTAAAATATCAAAATGGATGATTATCTATTGGGCATGTGTATAGGTACCCATCATGTAAAAATTTAGTATATCAATGAAGAGTGGAAGGTATAGCATGTATCCAATGTCTCCCTATTAGAAAATTTTAATGTAAATGGTTAGGCATAACTTGAAAGTGGCAAGATAATGTCTTTGGTCCTACTATAATATCCAATGTGATTTATCCTAATGTCTATCTAGGAATGCCTTCAAACCCTTGAATGTTCTTATATGTTTTTTAATAGATTATATATCAACCCCCATAGTTTAAAATAATGTGAGGTTACATATATTGAGCCCTAAAATATTGTTGATGAGAACTCATTTAATAGTTATATTATTGATTTGAGATTGAATAAAAAGTGGCAAGTTTTGATCAATGACTTATTGTGATGATAAATCCTTATTTGAAAAAGATATCACATCCTCCAAATATTTGATATTATTCATGATAGATGTAAAATATGATGGCTTGGTATCATGAGGCATGGATGTGTGATTAAGTGTTTGAAACAAAATATCTTTGAAGATTATTACTTTTTAAAGTAATTATAAAATAGAGATTTTAGATGATGTATTCCTCAACTGATCCACAATGTCAAACTCTCTTTGTTTATCTCTAGGTGTTAATATAGTCAACTAAGGATGAGAAGGGATAGTAGGGTTATGTTAATCCCATATAGCCTAAGGAGGCACCCTATTATACCTAGTCACAACTCAAACTACATGATCTACTATTTTCCTGGGGTGAGTAGTAGAGGTGGGATGGGAGTGGAGATAATTAAGTGGTCTAGGTGGAGACAAAACAAAAATAATCATTTGAGCCCTCTATCATCTAGTAATGATTGTAGTTAATTCAGAGTGAGCCATATAACAATGATCTATAATAAAATGAGGCTCACATGAGGGAGGACTAATATGTGAAATAATCTTAGCTTGAACTAAATCCAAGATAAGAGTAACATACATGTGTAATTTTCTACAAATAGTTAGAAATAAACATGATAATCAAAGTGATAAGCTTGGTACCATGAAATAAAATATGGATTCTATCATGATAATCATGGTAGTAAGTTATATTTATGGTTATTGTTGAAAATGTGAACCCTAAGGTTGTCTAAGGTTGGGTTTTTTGAAACTAGGGTTTCTTTGTAATAATTTCAATTAGGTGTAAAATAAATTAAAACCCTTTCTAGTTTTATTTGAAATCTAGATCCATTTTTATATATTTTAGGGTTAAACATTACATATGTTTCAAATATAACAAAATCAAATCACTTAGAAAATACCAAGAAAAATCATCATGTTCCTAGTTGTTTGCTTCATGTTAATGGATAGCATATCATACTTCTATATACACATGTTTCACATTTATTTTTAATGTGATACAAGAATATTTATATGCATGATCTATGCATATATAGATGTTTAGACTTCTCCTCTCTCATGCCATAATGACATTAGGGGCATCTACATTATTGATCATGATATTACCCAGGTTACATGCACTTATTGATCACTTTAAATTATCATTATTTGAGATCATATTTATAACATGTGACTATATACATGATTTTATCATATAATGTACTTGATATTCAATCTATATAATATTTTTCTAATACATATTTGTAGGGAATAATATGATAGGTTCATGTTGGTTTCTTTCTATTTGTGCTAATATTTTATTTCACTTCCTTGAGTGTGTCTTCATTTGATTTTTGTTGTCCTAAATTGTATCATTTTTTTATCATTTGAATATTATCCATTATTTTTTTCTCGTACACCTTTGTTTACATATTTAGACATTTTAATAGGTCTTTCTATGGTATGATTTTGTAAATTTAACTATCTCATGTCCCTTTCAATGTGTGGCATTTAAATATGACTTTATATGAGATCCCCTTGGACCATGATTTCTTTGCATTAATTTTGAGTTCACTTGTGTGAATTCTTGATTGAATTTTGATCTTGGAATGTTATCTATTTGGTATTTCCATGATGTACATCATGCATCCTAGGACATAATGTGATCACTTTCTATGTGATTCAATGATTTACATATTTTGATATATTTATACATTATGCTACATGTTATACACCAAAATTATATGGTCATCTTGTATTTTTTTGTTAAGGTGACTACCATTTTCATTCCCTCACCTCAAATGGGGTCATTTTAGTGGGTGCATGCCATTAAAGAATTTCCTCCACAATTTTAGAGTACTCAGATTAACCAAATTATATGTTGTGGGCATGTCATGTATGCATATCCTCAAAAAACTTAAAATTTTATATTATATGATGGGGGCATGTTATATGGGCATGACCTCCACATTTAAAATTCAAATCATTAGTTATTTAGATATACATAATTTTGGCAACATTCTATACATGTTGGTAATTTTACTATACCTTGATTTAACTTTTAGACGCATATGAGTTGAATATGCCATGCAATGGTACCCAAAAGTTTCAAATATATTTTTATTTCCATATTAAAAACACTATTATGGATTGTCATCTCAATCATGTTGGACTATTATGAAAATTTATTAAGTTAATTTATTACAGTAGTTGATTCAATTTGGAAGGTTGAGATTAATATATTACGTAAATTTATAATATTTATAGGTTGTATTTGATATATCATTCCCCATAACAAGATATATGATATAATTTTATAGTACATATTTCACTCACAAGGATATTCACCTACTTAGGTTGCACAACTAATACGAAACAAGCTCAACTTCCATGTTACCACTCACCATCACACTTTAGTTTGGGTAATTTTCATTTAATGTGTGTGTATGTTTGTACTTTTAATTTTAGGTTCCATAATTTTTATAATCTTAGTTTCATTTATTTATGATGAATAACCTTTAAACATCCAACTGCCAAAAGTTAAGGTAGATGCCTCCCCCCAAATGTATTCCTAACCTTGATCTTTTTCAAATCAAGCATTTTTAATTTGTAATAATTTAAAATTTCATACACTTATTACATAATATAACATGATTTTGGTTATAATTTATTCACCAAAAAAGTACTTAAAAGGTACTCAAGGTGGGATCATGCAAAAGAAAGTTGTGTCTACACACCCATGAATAGCTCTCCTTTAACTAGTAATTTTAGTTTTTCTTGTATTACTAGATTAAAGGGACAGGAGGGAGAGGTGGGGAATTTAGACAATAAAACTAAATATATAACATTTCATCATCATAAATTGGACAAGTATATCTCAAAATCTCTATCTTTCTATCTTAGACCTTCTCACTATTCATATGTGTTATCTATTTGTGCCCAACTTCTTATCTCTTGGTCCAACCCCAAATATTCTGATGATCCATGCCTTTTATACTATTAAAAGAGATTTGATCCTATTATTTATACTTCATCACTATATTTGGACCTATACATATTTTCTAAATACCCAAACACTTGTGTCTAATCCATACTCCTAAATAAATGTAGATGTCAAATTTTCACCAAGTTTTTAGTTCCCTAAACTCATCTAAATTGAAAATTAACTATTACCAAAGGGTCAAACAGAGTGTCTTATTAATAGATAAGTTTTGATAGGTATTTTTATATATACAAGTCTATCCCACCATTCAAAATCATCTACCACAACTACATGGCATACATACAATCATATAAAGCTACCAATGACATATCATTCAATATTAAATCTGCCCTATTCAAATCCTAAATGAATATATGTAATAGGTGTAAGCCTATAAAGGTTTGAATCATCCCAAGAGTATCCCCTAAACTATTTTTTTCAAGTTATATGTGAGATCAATGTCTACATTTCATATAGTATATTTCACTAATTGATCCACACACTCCCACACCTAGGGTATAACTACATAAGTGTACCCCATCATTTGAAATCAACCACCACACCTACAAGTCATACATACAAGCATACAAATCTACCAATGAAATATCATTTGATATTAAATCTACCCTATTCAAATTTAAAATGAATACTTATAATAGGTGAAACCCCCTGAAGGCCTGAAGCATCCCAAGAGTATCCCCTAAGCTATATTTTTCAAGTTATATGTGAGATCACTGTCTAAATTGCATATAATATATTACACTAATTGATCCACACACTCCCACACCTAGGGTATAACTACATAATTCTAAGGCATTCCTTAGAGTATTGTCTATGTAGGCAACACTCTTTGACATATGGGTTAAAGGGGCCAATTTGACACTATGATCCCACTAACCCATTTTTACCAAGTAAATATTCAAGGGTGATAAAGGGTGAAAAACCAATGGTCTGGGAAAAAATAAAAAAGTGAAATTTTGTGCACAAAATTTGATCACACTTGAATTAAAGTGATATAATACCAAAACAATATAAGTGATCACACTAGAAAAAGATAAAATATTCCATACTAGACACCTATGGTTGTACCTAACATCTACATTGATTTAATAGTCTCAAATATGATGCAAGTGTTTAAAGACATCAAAAGAGGAAATTTAAAATTTGTGATCATGCCTACACTAAGTTCTAGCCTAATTTCTACCTTTTCCAGATCTAAACCTATATTAGCATCATAACCAGCTAAGTATTTGTTTTCATTTTCATTGTAATATCTTTAAATAAATGTGTACTTTCTATATATATCCATCATTAAAAACTTGTATAACTCATAGGACCTGTAATTTGAGTTTCTATTAATTATCTTGATTTTTCTAGATTATCCTTCCATGTTTATGTTTAAGCTAATCTAGTTATTTATTTAACTCTAGATCCCTTGTTCAAAATTTTAACAATTAGTACATTGTTATCTTTACATGATTTATTCTTTTATATACCCAACATGCTTAATTTGTAATGAAACCCTTAAAATTATTAAGTTATATACCTCCTTAGTTATCTCTTATTGACATTATCTTCCATTTGATTACTTTAGTTTCCACCTATTACATCTTGGATATAGACTTATAGATCTATGAACAATAATTCTTTGTATAGATTTCTTAGTAGAATCCCTGAAATCATCATTGTAAATGAAATTTTTATATATACTCGTACTTATTTTTTGAATGCCATATCATATGTGTGTTTGATCTAGTATGGTATTCTACCTTTCCCCATATCATGTGATCCCTACATTGTTAACTATATTTATTCCACATCTGTTTTTTATTTTAAATTATTTAATAATACATATATTTATTTTTAAATCATAAACATTATAGTGAGAAGGTACATTCAAATATACATGTACAAGCTCAATACATCTATGTTACCAAAAAAATTAAAAGGTGGATAATGAAATAATCCCACTAGCTAAACTAGTAATGAATAAAAAAAGATGCATACAATTCAAAATTAAAATAAATCATACCATTAAAATGTTTTAAAATGAGGTTTATATAATTAAAAAAATGTCTCTAACCCAAACAAGGGTTCTCAAATGTATTTTAAATTTAATTATATTAATACAACACTAACATATTAGATTTGGAGAGAGAGAAAGCATCATCAATCATGTACTCCCCTCACACACATCTCAAATGGAAGTGACCTATAATATCCACTATTTCCCTTGAATTTTGAAATTGGATATTTTGAATTGCTTTTCTGTGTATTCTGATTTTTTGGTGTTTTATGCATGTAATAAGAAAAATTGTGAGTTTTGCCAAATAATTCCAAATAAATAAATAAACCACAGTATAATCTCTAAACTTGCAAATCAAAGATCTTATTACTCATCTAGATGATTACAATAAAAGTCCTCTATCATGCATATAAAAGAATATTAAAATATTGTCTTAAAAACCTAATTATTCTAGCAAACTAGAAATAAACCCTGGATCTATGCAGCTCGGGTTGCTATGTCAAAACATAGACACCGACGTCGATTATTCTACCATCCTCGGTCCATATACTATCAACATCAGTCACTGTCAGTCGGCTACTCTATCAACGTCAGTATGAAGTCGGCCGATGTCGGTCACTAAGCTGTGAATGTCAGTCTCTGGGTCCCCTACGGCACTGTTCGATCTACGGTAGAACGGTACAAATATGCATGGATCTGTATGGATTTCATACAAGATCAAATAGAATCTAGTGCGGCCTATATGTTGAACCCCTAATCTGAAGATCTCTATTTGTATAATTTTCTAAATCAAAAACTAATGAAATAAATACCTGTAAACCTCTGTGATAGCTTCTATATGAAGTTATCTCTCAAATTGGCAATAGATCAGCTGATCTCTCACAACCTCTGAATTGCACACACTAAAGAGTGGATATTCTCCAATGCAACTAGAATCCTAGAAACCTTGGCTCAGTCTTCTCAAAAAATACTTAGCAAAATTCTTCAATATCAATAATCAATAATTATTACTCTCCCTCCTATGAGAAACCCTTATATCCTCAAAAAGGTGTGCTTGCCCTAATTAGGGTTTCATAATTAAGAATTAGGGTTTCATAATTAAAAATAGGCCAAATAATTAATATTTGATTAAATCAATCAAATATTAATATCTCCCTCAATACATGTTAGATCCTCGAATCGTCTAAAGCTGGTGAACTAGGGAGTGATACCGCACATGACCATACCATAATAGGGATGCTCCGCTAAGTGCCAACAATCCCTATATAATAGGAGCTCAGGAAAATGTGTCTAAAAGAGCTTGAATGAGAACCCAATTGGACAAATTCTACTAATCAAAGCCAAGCCAAGTTCCATCAAGACCCTCTATCCATCCTATCAGCCTACGAGGGTTGCATAATAGGCTAATCATCAAGTCTGAAGATGTCAACCAAAAAGGGGACATGACAATCCACCCCTCCTAAAATTGCTTATCCTCAAGCTATCGTTGAACAATAAACCACTCAATCCATGTGGATCCCATATATAATCATGATCTATGATGTTGTCAATCAATGCAAGCTCCTGTAATATCCTCTAAAATATAACCAAGAGGAATCCATAATCAAACTGGCGAATGCAACTCAACCAAACTCCAAGATCACAAATACCATGTACACATTCCACCATGTTATGCAGAAGGCACACTCCAACTCTAAAACAACTCCCAAATGGAACTACACCAAGTGTGGAGAATCCATACACTATACCTCTACTGTGATCAATATATCTCTACAAATCACCAGCTATGGTCTCATCACCCAATACAATCTCTGAATCCAGAGTGTGGATGCTAGACATACTCATATCATCATCAACATGTGACTTGACTGTAAAAGAAAGCTGAGTCCCTGCCACATGTGCTAACTCCTGAATTGAACTCACCTCAAGACAAAGCTTATCCACATGTCTCTCCTATATTGGTGCCAATGTGCACTCAGCAGCCCACTCTACCTTATTGTGTTGTATGAGCCTCTCCATCCGATGAAAAAACATATGTTTGATGTTACTGCCCCATATTGTCTTAAGAATATGTGTCTTCCCATCAACATCAAAATGGACCTCCATGTCCTTGAGATGAAGAGTGACTTCCTCAAGGGAATGAAGCCACTTCATACCCAAGACTAAGTCTATATCCCCCATGTTCACCACATAATAATCAGCTTTGAACTCATAGTTGTTCAAGTGCAATGGGAGGTCTTTAATCATTCGCTCACACCTAAGAGTGTGACCATCAGCCACCTTAACTCTAATGCCCTCAAAATCTTTGATAGTGAGTCCATGCTTCACCACAAATATAGCATCTATAAAATTATGTGTGGCTCCTATATCAAGAAGGGTTATGACCCTCTATCCTGCCAAAACTCCATGGAGTCTGAATGAATCATCTGACTAAATGCTAGATAGGCATGCCTCTTGTATGTGAAGCTCTAAATCTACCTCTACCTTAGGCTCTGAAGCCTCTGCCTCTAACTCCTCAGAACTATCCTATTGTTCAGAATCCTCTAATTTTGAATCCTCATAAAAAGTCCACATCACATGATTTGCCTTGCCCTTAGGCCTCAAAGGACAATCATGATTGGCATCATAGGGACCTTTGCATTAGAAGTTAAGCTTTTTCCTACGTAGATTATTAAGAGCCTCTCGATCCAAAGGTGGTGCTGCTAAATTGGCCTTTGAATCATTCTTAACACCTGATTTATCTATGTTAAAATTTGGTCTCTCTCTATTACTGTTGAAGCCCTTATTGTCGCTGGATGAAGAAGTACCTCTGAAGTTAGATTTACTAGATGGGACTACCATCTCCATACTACGTACCTTCTTCATAGCTTCTTACAACGTAGGAGGATCAAAGGCTTTGATCCAACCTCTCAATGGTTCAGATAGGCCCTCGATGAAGAGAACTACCAATCTATGCTCTGAAATATTTGGCACCTTGACTGCCAATCTCTAAAAATCACCAATGAAGGACTCCAAATTGCTTGTTTGTTTCAACTATGCCAGATCTCGAAAGTAAACCTTGGGATCTTTCCTGTCAAACCACTCAACCAATCTATCCATGAAGTCCTGGTACTCTATCACCTGGTTATGCTGAAGTGTGACCATACCATGGTACCACCAATCATGTGCTACCCCCTCCAAGTGCAAATTGGCGTATTTGATGGCCTCTATCTCTGTCATTGGCCTCAATGCCAAGAATGTGTCAAGCTTATGAACCCAAGCTTGAGCTATCATCTTGTCACTGCTGTCAAAAGTAGTCAAAGAAAGCTTGCCAGTAGCCTTCTTCAGCTCTCTGAGTTGACCTCTAAGCCTCTTGTCCTGTCTAAAAAATTTGTAGTGCTCTCTCCTCTGATTAAAAAAATGATAAAAGGTCATCCTCTCCTAAACTTGAGGAGCTAATAATTCCCACTTATCATTTGTAGCCATGAGAGCATCTGCAAATAGGGAATCTCCTGTCACCTCCTCTATTGGTGCTTCTTCTGGTTCATCCTGAACAAATGTAGGACGTGTAAGCCTATCAACAGTCCTAGAATGAGTCAGCAGTGGTCTCTGATTAACAGTAACACTCTTATTATCTCCTAGTTCCCCATTCTATCTAACAAGTGGGTTCATCCTCTCTACCATAGTAGTAAGTGCTTGTAGTGCATGTGTCATCTGCTACTGGCATGTAATCATCACACAAAAGAATTCTCTGGTGTCTTGATCATCATTATGTCTATGGCCCCTAGTTGGGCTACCCTCATGCCTATCACTCATGATGATTGGCTACTATTCTAACACCTGGGTACCTTCAAGCAAGGCTCTACTGCGTGTGTTGTACCTATGTGGTCCCAACTCTTGTGGCTGCATGAGATTGCTAAACCCTCAAGATGGTAGGATTTAGTTCTGATACCACTATAATATCCCCTGTTTCCCTTGAATTTTAAAACTAGATATTTTGAATTGCTTTTCTGTGTATTCTAATTTTTTGGTGTTTTATGCATGTAATAAGAAAAATTGAGAGTTTTGCCAAATAATTCCAAATAAATAAATAAACCATAGTATAATCTCTAAACTAGCAAATCAAAGATCTTATTATTCATCCAGATGATTACAATAAAAGTCCTCTATCATGCATATAAAAGAATATTAAAATACTGTCTTAAAAACTTGATTATTCTAGAAAATTGGAAATAAACCCTGGATCTATGCGGCATGGGTTACTATGTCAAAACAAAGATGCCGACATCAATTATTCTACCATCATCGATCGATATACTATCGGCATCGGTCACTGTCAGTCGACTACTCTGCCGACATCGGTATGAAGTCAGCTGATGTCGGTCACTGAGTTGCCGATGTCAATCTCTGGGTCCCCTATGGTGCTGTCTAGTCTACGATAGAATGGTATGGATTTGTATAGATCTATATGGATTTCGTACAGGAGCAAATAGAATCTAGTGCGGCTTGTATGCTGAACCCCTGATCTGAAGATCTCTATCTATATAATTTTCTAAATCAAAAACTAATGAAATAAATACCTGTAAACCTTTGTGATTGCTTTTGTATGAAGTTATCTCTCAAATTGGCAATAGATTGGCTAATCTCTCACAACCTCTAAATTGCACACACTGAAGAGTGGATGTTCTCCAATGCAACTGGAATCCTGGAACCCTTGGCTCAGTCTTCTCAAAAAATACTTAGCAAAATTCTTCAATATCAATAATCAATAATTATTACTCTCCCTCCTATGAGAAACCTGTATATCCTCAAAAAGGTGTGCTTACCATAATTAGGGTTTCATAATTAATAATTAGGGTTTCATAATTAAAAATAGGCCAAATAATTAACATTTGATTAAATCAATCAAATATTAATATTTCCCTCAATACATGTCAGATCCTTGAACCGTCTAAAGCTGGTGAACTAGGGAGTGATTCCACACATGACCATACCATAACAGGGATGCTCTGCTGAGTGCCAACAATCCTTATATAATAGGAGCTCAGGCAAACGTGTTTAAAAGAGCCTGAATGAGAAGCCAACTAGACAAATTTTGCTAATCGAATCCAAGCCAAGCTCCATCAAGACCCTCTATCCATCCTATCAGCCTACGAGGGTCGCATAATAGGCTAATCATCAAGTCTAAAGATGTCAACCGAAAAGGGGACATGACATGACCCTACCCTTCAATAAGGGTGGAAGCTAAGAGAAGATAACTATAGAGAGAATAAGATAACCATGTGCAACAATTAGTAATAGTAACCATCATAATGAAATAAAGTCAAGTAAAACCAATAAATTCAATAATAAGCATAATATCCATCTAAAAATAATCCATGACAAACATTATCAATTTTTTTTACAAAGAACATTATTGATCATCATACAATCATGTTCTATCCAAATAATCATGAGATTTCATTTGAAAAATGCATTCCACTCAACCTTATAACATAAAGTATTATAGATAAAATTAACATATCTTAGTGGTTCTAGGTCCTATTTTTCATAATGAACAACCATATCATCTTTGTTTTATATTTTTATAATGATAAAAAATAATATAATAGTATAAATAATCTATTTGATTTAAAGATAAATCAATAAACCAATCTTTCTCATAAATTATGAAAATCAAACCAAGTTAACTATATAATAGCTAAAAAATACTAATTGTTATCACCAAACATGTACCCTAGAGGAGTTTGTTCAAGCTTACTCTAAGATTTTGGTAACATTGAAATACCTCTGGGCTTATGGATTTCCTATAGTAGAGGTATACCTATAGGTTTAATGGCTAGTTCCCTATATTTACCTTTAAGTGCTTATCAACTACACTGACTGATTGGTTGTGGGAAAAAGGGGAAGAAATATGCATGAAAGGAAACTAATATAAGGAGGTGATACACCATAAGAATTTTCACAAAATCATCATACTTCTTTCATTAAGAAACAAGACCTACAAACTAACTTCAAATTACCAAGATGTTCTAACATTTATATTTCAATATAGAGGTGATATGCATGAGATAACCCAAGGTAAATTGAGTAGAGGTCATATTGTATACTTGAAGTACACTTGCACACTTTAAGTAATCCAAACACACTAACTACACTCCATATGACCTGTCAGAATGAGAACTTCTTGCATAAGACATGAAAGGACAAGGAGAAGTAAAGATAGAAGATTATCACTAGACCTCACCATTCATCACTTTACACACTTAAATAATATGTTTGTGAACTAAAAACTAGATTTATTATATTATTAAAAGGAAAAATAAAACATCAAACCAACTGGGTCTCATCATACATGGTTTAGAATTCTAAAACAAGAGGTAAAATAGTTAGTACTTAGAGAATGTGAGAAAGGAGAGAAAAATGAAGATCAAGAGTCACAAGAATAGGTGTCAAGCTAAGATAAGGATTTATGTTTGTAGGAGAAAGGAATATTAATTAGACCATGTAATTTTTCTTTGGATAAATATCCCTTAAAAGCATAACACTCCTCAAACTTGGCATAGAGTTCTCTCAGATGGCTCCTTGAAATTGCCTTCATCATAACATTCTCTTAAACACTCTTCAGTAGACTAGAGAAATATAAAATAATTTCAATATGAATGGAGGTTTATAAATATTATCCAAAATTTATTATATGTTTCCCTAATCACTAATATTCTTTTGGATAAGTGTTCTCATTATCTATAATCATAATCACACATTTTTCACTCATCCTTCACACTTGGCATCAAAATGGTCTTTAGTTTTAAAATAAAATCCATAAATAGGGTCATATGAAACCTTTCAGGAGTCATCCTACCTTTATATCCATCAATAAGACCTTAAAAGGCCTCCCACTTGGAGTTATCACCTTCTCACTTGGTGATCATTCTTCTTTCCCTATGTCATTCTGGACTGCCTAAAGTGAAGGTGCTTGCATAGGTACTTGTGTGATTTTATAAGGTAATAAATGGATATGAGGAGTTATATTATGTCTCATTATATATCTTAAAGTGATCATCATCCTTTGACTCTCCTTTGAACCTATAAAACACATAAAACTATCAATAAAATCCATTTTGTACCATGTTCATATAAATAGGGTGCAAGTCAATCTAATAGGAATGATACTTTTGGATTCCTTTAGAATTTAAAATCACTTTTATGACCAAACTATCTCATTTGGATTCCTTTCCTTTAAATTCTTCCCAATCAGGTCATTAACAAGGGTTTTGGAGGGTTTTGAGTGGTTTTTCCCTTTAAGGAATGTTCATAATTGTTTGGCATCCAAACCTCAAAAAACATCCACTAAAGCCTTTCTAGGACCTTATAAATAATATCCTACCTCCTTAAGATCCTATGATAATAATTCATAGTATTGTGAGCTTTCAAACTTAGCCTCTTGAAGTCTCTTTTGCATTCTACATACATTATCATGTTTCTGAGTCAAGAAATGGCTTTTTTATGACCTTGTCTACAAACCAAAGGTTAAAAATCACATTATATCTCCCCATTAATGTTATCCAATGTTTTTCAATTCTCACTTGGTTCTTTAAGTGAGGCTACACCCTTTTTAGGCATTATTCCTAGTCTATGCCTAGTGGACATTGACTATGTTTAGCTCCTCGCCACCACCTTCGAGTGGTTGGTCATGACTATGAGGGATTACCTATGTTTATTCATGTCAAAATAAAATTATTAAAAATATTTTCAAGGTTTTAACATCTCTCAACCCACCTCATAACATTTCTCCCACCAAGCCTACAAGATGTATCCTTATAAGAAAGACCTCTATCTAATATAAAATAGAGGGCCCTTCCCCTATTATCTCAATAAAAATAATTATATTAGAGGATTTAATATGTACTAGGGACATTATAAAAAATATGTAAAGGGTTTTTTACACCTAAATTGCTTTCAAACATTCCAAAACCCAAGATAGACTCCTATGATGATGATTGTGTAAGATTTTGTTTGTGGATTGTAGGTTGTTACATGGAATCCCTCTATTCTCTATTTTCCATTGTCATGAGTATAATTTAAAATGGTTATTAATATTTTAGAGTAACTCCAAACATGTTTATAATTAAACATTTTCCAAAATTTTCAAAGTATACCTTTCATTTGACTAGATAAAACTACAGTCAACTATAACTATGTTGTTTGCTCAAGAGGAAGACCTGCCCATAAATGTATACTATAGTGTTAGGTCTTTTGTATTGCCTTAAGTCCTTAATACCATATTATATTCATTTAGACCCATTAACATCATATATATGCTAGTTCATCCTCCAAATAGCCATGTTCTAACTCATTATCATGTTATAGTCCAACTGTAGATGTCTATTTTGAGAGAAAAAAGACACTTGTAGATTGAGTTTCAACATTTGGACCCTATAATCCACACCCTATGATCTTTATGAGGTATTAGAACCAACTCTAGTTGGCAAATAATTTTTTTTATAGGGTCCCATCTCTAGGTTCACACCATAGACTTGTAGTTACCTACAGTCTTACTATAGGTAAACCTTTTGGAGGCAAGGGTATACCTATAGATGGTGATATAGGTCAATACCTTACACTCCAATTCTTATTTATGTTATTTAGATCAATTAATGTGCCACTCACCTCAATAAGATAACTTGACATGGTGATATTCTCTTGTTAGGCCACCTTGGACTATAAGACCATTTGAAGTTCAAGATACTATAGAGAACACTGACCTTCTGTAATGAAAAAATGCATGAATTAGGAGCCTTCTAGCATCATACTTTATTGGACAAAACACTCACTCTCTTTTTCAAGGTATTGCCTCTACATGATGTCTACATCATTAAGTCACTCAAATTCATCTAGGCTTTATACCACCCCATTATATGGTAGCACCAAAAGTGGACAAGAATCTATTTTAAAGTTTTTAAGGTAAAAAGTCCCTAGAACAAACTTCTTCATATATGAACCTAATTCAAGTCTACTTGTCACTCAATGGCTTCACTATTTATGTCCATTTAATTATCCAAATATTATATGAATATCTCAAAACATATCTAAACTCCATCACTCCAAATTCTCAAACCTCTATGGAGACCTATAGGTGTACACACAATAGCAGACAAGGGCAGTGAAGGTGGATCATGGACAATGTGCATAGTGTATGGGCATATAATTAGTCTTATAACTTCTCAAGGTCTTCAAATTAATCCTTTCCACCATGAAGGACTTGAAACCAGTTTCAATATTATTATTTCAACTTGACTACTCTCATGTAAGGCACCTGTAGGTGTATATTAATGTTGTAGGACTGTGTTAGGGACTGAATTGGTTATCACAGTCTATCACATGTCATTTGAAAGGCTTGGATTGATTGATAATCCTTAAAGAGTGTGTTCAACCTATTTAAAATCTTTATTACACCTGTAAGAATGTTATGTAAGCCTTCCTACACCTAACTATTGTAGACACCTAAATCTAGCCACCCATAACCTCCAACCAGGGTTTTGACTAATTTTTATCAAAGTGCACAACTTGGTATAAAAACACTAAAACACATTAAATGAGTTTAAATTGATATATTCAAATTCTAATTTAATCTAGGGTATCATTAAATGGGGTAATGTAATTTATGGTCTAGTTAACTTTGATCAGATTATCTCGAGTCAAAATTCTAATTTTGCACATGGGTGCTCTAGATTACTCTTTTCTATCAAATCTCTTGCATAGAGACATGTGTATTTGTTATTTGGTGTTGAAAACATCCTAAATGGGATAACAATTCAAATGCATTTAACATCACATCCTAATTCCAATCTAGTCAAATTTCAAGCCAATAACAAGACATTCTGATCAATTTGAGTAATTTATGCACAAAGAGCCAAGGTTCGCATCAAAGTGCCTAAACATGCTTAAGAGATAATTAAATAAAATAATGAACCTAATTAATAATTCTATGCAACTTTTTGAATAAATCTTTATTGAAAATTGATTGTCATTAACTGCATCATCAAATGACATCATCCTATGGGGTGGTATTCAAAAGCCATAAATACCAAAAATATCAAGATTTATGCCTCCCATCCCTCATTAAGACCCTCCATGCCTATTAAATTCTCCTTTATCCCAAATATTGATGATCTTATTTATGCATTTTAATTACATAATTTAACTAATCTTTAGCCACTTATCTCCATCTTGAGATGGACAGTTCAGGTTGATTCTAAGCCATTCCAAAAATCTATAAATAGGAGGCGTTGCCTATTGATTTTTAAGCTATCTTGGTGAAAAGTTATAGTTTTAAATTGATTCCAAAAATTCATGCAATTAGTGTTATTATGCCTAAATATTGACCCAAAGCCATCACAATCTAAATGTATCAAGAGGAGATGAAGGTAGCCACACTCCATTGAAGAAGATCTCTTGAAGCATAAGCTAAGAAAGCCACTTCAATAATCCATTTGTTTTAACCTAAGAAATCCAATTCAATAATCCATTTTTATCATCCAAGTAAGGTAATATATCATTTGTCTTTTGAATTCTAGTTGTATTTTCCATTTAGTTTTGTTAACTAAGCTCCCCCTAGTGTCTAGGCCTAGAGATGTATGCTTGTTAGTGTGCTTCTTTCAATTTGATTTCATTTTATAAATAACATAATACTAACCACCTCTCTTGAGTCAAATTATTATTATATATAATGACACACCTAGTGGGACCATCTTCATGAGTTTGAAACCCACAAATTTCTTTGTATTCATAGTTTAATTCTCTTTTCATTGTTTTTGCTTTGTTAGAGTAAAAATGGCCCATAAAAAATTAATAATTTTTTATTTACTTGATATTTTTTTTTATAAATTTTATTATGGGCATATATAAATATATTATTGATATTATTTGAAATTTTATAAAAAAATCTCTTTATATTTTATAAATTGACTCTTTTAGTGACTGTCACTTTCTATTTTTTATTTTTCTGATAAAAATGGTTATAACATAGTTAATAACTTTTTTTTATTGAGTTTTTGGACCTAAATTTTTTTAGATAAGTTCACCCTAGAGTTATTGAAAACACATAATTTTTTTTTGGAAACCTAATCTATATTTTAAAATTTATGTTAAAAATATTGACTGCAGATTTTTATGTTTTATATGCAGGATTTTATGTGTTATGTTTTATTTTTAGCCTTCCAATTTGCTGTTTGCAGGTGTTCACATATTTAATATTATTTTTTTAAATATTTTATCTGAATTTTTTATAACAAATTATAATCTAAAGTGTTTTATTTCTTGAGTTTTTGCCTTCAGGTTGACATATTTTACCCTTCAAGGTTACCTCATTTAATAAATGTGCTTCAAGGCTAAAAAAGTAGTAACCTTTTTATTGTAGGATATACCTTAAAAAGTGCCAAAAAAACTTAAATTAGTCTTTTCACACTTAATCTGGATGTCTAAAATTAATTATAATTATTCATTTTGGTGTTTAAAGAAAATCTTTAGGGTGCTTTATTGGTTATGTTTTGTGATTGTCTTTCAAAGTTCACAACTTAAGACCAAGGGGGTCAAAATAAAATCACCATAATTTTCATTTGGTGTTTAAAATTGAATTGATTTTTCAAAGTTTTTATTCAATAATTTTTTTACTTAGTTTTTGATTGGAAAAAAGAGGGACGCTACGTGTATGCTCTTCCATCCGTCCCCTTTAGGGAACTTTTGGAATCAAAAGTGTCATCCTTATTGCAAACATGCCTATTCCAAGGCATAGAAATAATGTCATCCAAAGCACTCCCCAAAAGCTCAAAATAGTGTGGGTCATCTTTAAAATGACCCTAAATTCTTTCTATTATGTCTTTTATTTTATGCAAACTTGGCTTGTGAGGAGGATTTCATCACTTCCCACGATTTCTCTAGGGTTAAAGCACATGGGACATATCTACACTTTGGAAATCATACTACACTAAGAAAATGATGAATGTAATGGTTATAAAAGAAGACTAGACCTTTTTTCAACAATCTAAGTGCCACGAACACCTAATTTAAATGTGTTTCTTTTGCATCATTGACATGAAAGTTTTGTGCAATCGATCCATCTAGATGTTTGAAAACTTGTAGATCTTAGACAAATCACCACTTACCATGGAATTATTGTTGGTGTAAGGTATCCCTCAAGGTCCATGTTGTGGTACTATAATTTGAGAGAATGGGGGTTGTAAAAACACTACTATATAATGAGTATTTTAATTTTGGATGAACACTAAAAAATCCTCTCAAATGACATATGTTGACGGATTAGAACAATACCAAGAAACTTTATCAGTCTAGGACCTAAGATCAATTTAATTATTTGGTTTTGTCCTAGATTAAAGTCTTTTTTAGAGTCAAAACTTGGTGTTAATAAATGATACAAACCAAAACACATATTCCTCATTTTCCTTTAAAAAAAGAGGCATTATGTTATCCATGTAAATCATCAATTTTCCTTATTCAAAATTCATAAAAACTTGGAATCATATCATCCACATTGGCATAGTTATGCTGCCCAATTGAATATAGACCTTTTAATCAAGTTTGTTTAAGTCCATTTATAATCAAAATTCAAAATTGCATCTTCATAAATTCACAGGGTTGATGTGTTAAGTGGGTTTGCCATTTGTACTAAACTTGAGGGAACTTAGGTTCAATTTCCAATTTGGGTTGAAGGTCATTTAAGATTCATAATCATTATCACCACTTGGTAGTCTTAAGTAATTTTGTGTTAAACAATTGCACTTTGAGTCTATGAACCAAAAAAATTTATGTTACCACCCTATTTCCATCAAAATCATTTGAAATACATACTTTTTTTTCCTTAGAGATATTGTCAAAACTTTGAAGATATTTATATCATTTGAGTTACGAAAGGTAGTGTTACACTACCAAATTTGTGAGAAACCATCTTTTCCATAGAGAATTTTTGAAACAAACATTTTGTCATGTTTTTTGAGTATTTTAGCATTGTTACACTACCCAAAACATTTCAAACATTTTTTCATAGACCTTTTTGCATAGAGTTCAAGTTTGTACACTTTTTTCAAGCCAATCCAAGTATAATTTTTTGAATCTTTGTCTAGCATAGTTACGTCATTGACATTTGTTTATCCTATTTTTCAAAAGAGCCAAGTTTTATACCATTATTTGTGAGAAAAAAAACTATCTCTGAAAGTGCCTTTTGTTTCATACCTTATATGTATTTAATTGAGTTCATCTCTAAGAGTCAAATGCCTAGTTTTTGTTAGAAGTGTTTTAAATTTGTTAGATTAAAATATCATCTACTTTAAAGTATATATTTTGATGCTTTTGGCAAAGAGTCCTATCACATGCCTTGTTTGAGCCTATATTTTGATGTCGCATTTGGCCAAAAGACCTAGCAACAGTTTATTTCCTAGATTAGACTAATTTGAAACACTTTGACCTTAGATTTTAGCATTTTGATTTTTGGTCCATTTACTTAATATTTTTTGTATAAGACATGTAATGTTAGATATTTAGCATTAGCTTATTTTATCACAAATAATTGCATAAACCTTTCCATGCTTTTAACAAATATAGACCAAGTTTGAACACCATATTTTAGACATTATCTTTTTAGATTTTATATAACTCTTTTCTCTTTCTATTTCAAAACATTCACTATGGATCCCAACATGTATTCCTACACTCATAGTGGACTCATATACAATCCAAGGATTAGTAATGTGGTTTCACAAAAATAAATGGTACAAGACCCCTACATAGATAATATTGTTTATGATATGGATCCTTATCCCTCTTATAATACTCAAATAGGGGCATAAAACCAAGATCTATTGGCTAACTATTTGATTAATACATCACCATATTCATAATAAGAACAAGAACAAACTACACAATACCTAGCTATGATACCCATAATTGAAGAACTAGTTCTTCAATAATCATACTCTATTAATGTGACTTCCACATATGATCTATTTTTGTTTGAGCATCATTTTTTAGAGAAAAAATATGATATTTTGGTTAGATTCATATAAGTAGGGGCTAAGTTTCTAGTGGACTTCCCTTATTAGAATTTTCCAAGTCTAGTGAGAATGCCTCATAACATAATTTACAATCAATGGGCTTCTTCTAGTAATCCTTTAACTCTAGTCTAAATGACATATCAGGACCCTAATATGACTAACAAAGGAAATAGACTCATGCAAGACCACTTTAACTAAATGCATACATCATATCAAACCTACCTAAATCTAGAGTGTAATTTCAATCAGATGACCATGGTGAGTAAACCTCTTATTGACTTATTTATTTCAATAGGAGTTTTGATAGAGTTAACTGGTTAAGATAATAAGAGTTTGGACCCATTCGCACAAAAAAATTATAGACAAATTGTTTCATATGGCAATTATCAAATAAGTGTCTTCTACTTCTACATAGAATAATGAGCAAAACATAGTGGATAATATGCAAACAACGTTTAATCCAAGTCAAAATGGTACTAATACATAAACAAAGTCAACAAAATATGCCTTTAGTTAATACCATAAGTAGATCTATAAAATTAGGAATAAGAGATTTTACACCCCAACCTCAACTAGCTACCTCCAATCCTCAACCAGATGCTTCATCAAGTGAACAAAAAATAGGATCAGGTAGTCAACCAATAATCAATGCCATGCCTCAATAGCAAAATGTGATGAATCTTATTCCTTCTCAATAGGTGATGAGTAGTATTCCATAACAAAAATAAAAATCTAGTATACCAATGTAATAGAGGCCAAATATGTTATGACCTCAATAGGGGGAAACTAATGTTCTACCTGTTAGGTAGTGGTAAACATACATCTTCAATCACAAGCTAATGTGTCAATTCATAACCAAATGATGTCTAACCAATAACATATAAATATTGGTCAGTGATAGATGCCAATTCTTCAACATGCATTTGCTTCCCAATAGGGATTCATGCAACAAGGATGTTTCAATATTTCTCAAGTACCTACTAGGCAACAATTGCCTTTTGTTCAAAATATGCCACTTATTTATAAATAGGGTCTTGGTTCACAAGTTTTCACTAAAAAAAAAGGTTTGATTAGTCAGCAACATGTCCATTTTAAACCACAATAGGAAAATTATGGTTATATTCCTCCATCCCAACCTCTAAATCCTCAACTTCAAACCTTCATAACCAACCTTAACTAGAATATTGCACTATAACATGCATAATTCCAAAAAACCAACCCTAAACCACGTATGCATATTCCTAGTCCATTTCCTAACCAATCCATCATACCCCAAAAAATACCTTCATCACACCCTAGTCAAATTACTCCATTTGTGACCACTCAACCATCTACCTAGGCCAATATTCTCACAAGTTTCCTAGAGCAAGAATTACAATAAATGAAAGATGTAATTGCTACCATCCAAGTAGGGAAATAGGTTTAAAAGTTTAAATTGGATGATGTGTGTTCCTATCCTTTCAATATGGATTACTTATAGATACCATTTTATCTAGGATACAAACCCCCAAAGTTCAATAAATATAAGGGAAAAAGTGACCCCAAAGCCCATTTAATCGAGTTCTTTGTCACATGCCAACTAGTGGCATATAGAGATATATACCTTTTGTTGTTGTTTCCAAGGAGATTAATTGGACAAGCCTTTGAATGGTTCTTAAAGTTTCTTAAGAATTTATTAACAAATTTTGATGACCTTTTAGATAAGTTTGTGTAGAACTTTTCCTATAATGTTGTACATGAGATTTCATTGCTTGAATTGATGCAAGCAAAATAAAAAGCTAGTGAGAGTTTTGAGAGTTATCTAAAGTGATGGAGAGCCCTTAAAATCCAATTCACCCATAGTTTACTATATAAACAATTAGCCACTATGTTTACAAAAAAAAATCATATTGAGATAGTTTATCATTTGGAACTATAATGTGTGCATACTTTTAAAGAGATTATTGATAAAGGTTTGTTAATTAAATGAGCCCTTAGTAATAAAGGGATAATCAGGATCACTTCAACTAATAAAATTTAAGGTATAAATCAAAGAAATGGCCAAAATCAAAATCAATTCCAAATTCAAGCATCACAATCAGCATAGGCCAATAACCAAGATAGGCCAAAGCAAGTCAACCATAATAATAATGTCATGTGAAATGGAGTAACTGAGTCACACCATGTACAAATGGTGTAAAAACCATCTACTTAGCCTATTCCACATTTTCATCTTCCTCTTACTTGAAAACCTATATATACAATGCCACAAACATAACAACCAATACCTATATAATAAATGCAACAACCTTTACCATTGCAAACCCTTCTCTAAGAATAATCGTGCCTACTTGTCATCTCCTTAGTGACCTTGGAGAAACTATTGATTTTGTGTTTCATAAACTTTATACCACTAATTTGATTACTTGGCCTATACCAAAGCATTATCCACAAGGCATTTATTTTCTTAATTGGTACCATGAAAATGAATTATGTGAATATCATCAAGTCAATGGGCACAATTTATGAAGATGTGTGCAAATCAAGAATTTGATTGAGAATATGTTAGATAATGAGGAGATTATATTAGATGGTGGTGCTTCCAGCTCTAATTAAACTCTTGGGATTTATTAAAACCCTTTTTCCCAACATAATAACTAGCAACAACAATAACAACACTGAGCAGTGCAACAACAAAATCAACAGTATCAAAATCAAAGGCCAAACCAGTAAAACCAATAATGCCAAAATAATGGACATAACTAAGGTTAAAATAGTAACAACCAACAAACCTAAAATTTTATTACACATGACTACAATATAGTTGTTGGCCATATTGTAGGAGGTAGTGTTAATACTATCTCCATTAATCCTAGACCAAATTCTAATCAGATAAGACCATTTCTAACTATACCAAACCAATCTAATCACTTTATAAATCCTTCCTTGCCTTGGGATTGCACATAGGCAAACCAAAAAATAGGGATTCCTACTTTTGGACCTTATACTAATAACTCAACCTTATCCCATGACCACACACAAGAGCACCGGTAACTAAGACTTGTCCTATCTGGTCCCACACCATAGCCATCATTTGTTAGTAATCATGGTCCTGTATTCCATTCTAATTATGCAATCATAAATCATAGGTCAAATATTACCATCCTAGGCCAACAACCATCTACCACCTCACCCATTATCCAATTATCCATTTAGCCTCAAAACTAACCATTTAACATTATTTATGACAAGAAGTTTGATATTATAGAATAATTGTAGAAGATACCACCCTAGATCTCCATTTTAGGTTTGTTGTAAATGTTTTCAATCCATAAGAACATTTTGAATGAGTTCTTAACCCAATACACTATTTGAAGTGACATATCCCTTGATAAATTCCAAGCTTTGGTTGGACACCTAGCTCCTGCCCAATAAGTCTCATTCAACCAAAGCGATATGTCTTCCCTTGGCCTACTCTATAATAATCCATTGCATATAAAAGTTTATATAAAGTAGCATAAAGTGAAATTTATCCTTATAGATAATGGATGAGGCCTCAACATAGTGTCTCTAAAGCTCATCAAGCTTTTTGGGTACATAATGGCATATCTACAACTAGAAATAATAACTATCAAAGCCTATGATAATCAGTAGAGAGAATCACAAGGCACCATTATCCTATCAATTATCATTGGGAATTTAACCCATGATACACTTTTTCATGTGCTTGATCTTGAGTTATCATATAATATACTTCTAGGTAGGCCTTAGTTACATGAGATTTGTGCAATCCCATCAATGTTGCACCAATGTATCAAGTTCTCCCACTCAGGGATGAAAGTGAATATTTTATGAGATTTACACCCATATGAGCACTACAAACATCTCGAGGCAAAGTTTTAAAGCTAAAATTACCAATACAACATGAATCCATTATCCAAGTAAGATAAGGGAAAAACAATACTCCTTGATCCATCAGAGGACAATTACATTGATCCAATACTCTTGATTCCCTTTCCCATATACCACCTCATGAAGTATCCAATAATTCTACCATCTCACCTAATGGATCAAGAGAGTATGTGACCCATGATACCTTTCATATTTTGAACCTTCCATAGAATTTAAAGTCCTTTGGAAGACCTAAAGCTAAGCCACTTTGGACAAAATGGCAATAAAAGAGTAAAGGTAAATGATTGATCATGTTTGTACTAGCATCTGGCCTAGAAATAAACCTTATTAAATGGGATGGATAATTTTTATATAATGATAACCAAGTTGATTGTTATGAGAGTACAAAGTATCATATTCCCAATAGGAACATGAAGAATCAAGACTATGAAGGAGGAGGCCTTGGACCTAATTAACAAAGAACACTTGAGCCAATTTCTATGACCCAATACAAAGGACCATATGGACTTGTATTTAAACTACCCATGAGTGACCCCATATACCTTATTCATGTTTCATCACCATTGACTAGTGATGAATATGTTGGAAGTGAAGTAGAGTCTGATCATAACCTTTTTGATGACCTAACCCAAACCAAATTGTTTAATACTCCTTCCATTTGTACCCTTAGCCTAGTCATTCATCATAACCCATTTCCATTGTATTATCCCCAACTGATAGACTAGGACCAACAAGAGTCAAACATACTAATTGATGCATTTCAAAATGATGAAGCTTTCTATGATTTTATTCATCTTAGAGATAATGTTCCATTGGGGGACTATAAATCAGGGTTCTTAATCAAGTTGGATCCTACAACATATTTTGGAGAGTGGGTGAACACCCTTAGCCAAAAGAAAATAATTAAAACATTAAGTTCCCAAAGTGAAAACCTCTTTGAGTCACTTTCTAACCAAGGTAAAAGTAAATAAAAAGGCCAGTCTAGTGGTGAAACTCTACTTCAAGAACCATTAGATAGGGGTGTTCAACCTTCTTCAACTATAGCTCAAGAGACCACCAACGATGAACTTATCTGTGAGTCTGAGTTTAATTTTAAAAAACAACAAGATATTGATCAAATCATTTAGGAGTTTCCAATATTTTTTGTTACATGGCCAAACCTCCCATTAGGAGACTCAGATTCATCATGACTAGGAGAAGTTGAAGAATAGGTCCTAATAGAAGACCCTAATATAGTCCAATAGTTTAAGCCTTTACCTACTATCCTAGAAGATAGCTTGACCCTTCTAGTCAAGGATACAATAAAGGTAAACATCAAGACTCCATCAGACCTAAAATAGATAAAATTAGGCATGTCCCTCACTAAGGAATAATGTGAAGTCTTTACAGCTTTATTGAGAGAATTTGAAGATATCTTTGCATGGGATTGTTCTAAAATGCCAAGTTTAGACCCCCACCTTAGTTTTACATCACCTTGTGGTAAATCTTGATGCCAAACTAGTTAAGAAAAAATTTCATAAAATGCATCCTTGCATTGTTGTATTGGTAAATAAAGAGTTGGAAAAAATCTTAGAAGATGTATTTGACCCATTGACTACTCAGAGTGGATATCTAATGTTGTAACAATTAGAGAAAAGCCAAAAGGAATCTAAATCTATATTGATTTCCAAGATATAAATAAATCTTTCCCTAAAGATGACTTTCCATTACCAAACATTGACATGATCATCAACTCCACAGTGGGTTATGAAATGCTTTCATTAATGGATGGCTTTTTGGGATACAACCATATCAAAATAGCATGAGAAGACTAATATAAAACAATGTTCACCATTCCATGGGGAACATTCTATTATCAGGTCATGTCATTTGGTCTTAATAATGTAGGGGCCACCTATTAAAGATCCATGATCATCATAATCCATGATATGATGCATGATATTATTGAAGACTACATCGATGACATATTAGGCAAATAAAAAACCAGGGTCGACCATCCAACAATACTATATAGAATATTTGAAAGACTATACAAGTACAAAGTCTAACTAAATCCAAAGAAATGTGTATTTTGAGTAACATTAGGCAAATTACTTGGCTTCATCATGTCCCATAGAGGCATTGAAGTTGATCTAGACAAAGTCCAAGTTATAACAGAGATGCCACCACCAACCAATTTGAAGTAGCTTCATAGTTTATAGGGCAAGATCTAGTCAATTTGATGCTTCATATCTTAGTAAGAAGACAAGTGTCATCTATTTACACATTTTTTGAAGAATACAGTTTCAGTCCACTATGATAATCACTACCAAACAACTTTTCAATAGCTAAAAAGTTACCTAGCAAATTTGCTTATTTTGTTACCCCTGTGCTAGGAAAACCATTTTTTGTACCTATTAGCTACCGATAGTGCTTTGGGGGTACTTATATCTCAACATTATTACAATGGAAAATATAATGTTGTATACTACTTAATCCATATATTGGTCATGTATGAACACAACTACACACCTATTGAAAATGCCTATCTAGCCATGGTATTTGTAGCTCAAAAATTGTGACACTACATGTTGAATAATAAGACCATGGTCATTTTAAAAGTAGATATGCTCAAATATATATTATCTAAAACAACTTTAAAAAGCAAATTTTCCAAGTGGATCATTATTCTTAGTGATTTTGACATAGACTATGTCAACAAAAAGGCAATCAAGGGACATGTTCTTATAGATTAGCTTGCTGAAGCACCCCTTATAGACATAGAGCCACTCACATTCCAATTTCTTGATGAATCCATAATGACCATCATTGACACACCTATTGAGGAGTAGTAATAGAAGCTATATTTTATGGTTCATTCACATCACATGGATTGAGGTTAGACCTCTTATTTATTACACCATAGGGGGATCTAATCCCTAAGTCATTTAGGATCAACTTTTCTTATACTAATAACATGGCTGACTATGAAGCACTTGTTGTAGGGCTTTTTCAAGTGATATAATGAAATGTATCTCATCTAAAGGTTTATGGTGATTCTCATTTAATCATCAATTAGGTTACATACCATTTTTAGACCAAAGATGATAAGTTGGTTCCATATAAATCCATGGTCGACACTCTCAAGCAACAAATTGCCAACATTCAGTTTGAGAATATACCAAGGGCAAGTAATAGAACCACCAATGATATGGCCACTATTGGATCTCTGATTTGAAAAATAGATATAGCTAAAGATTATTAGTTTCGTATCAATAACTTGATAATACTAGCTCATGAGCCTTTAATCGTCTTGATGATTTGTGATATTGTTGGTCCTAGTTCTATCTAATACTCCAAACATTACAACTACCTTCATGACCAAGTTTTACCACCTAACCTATCCCAAAAACAAACCAAAGCCTTTATCCACCAAACCACTTGTTATACCTTACTTGGATCAACCCTTTATCACCATAGTTTTTATGGAACTTTATTTCATTATTTAACTTTGGTAGAATCTACACTAACATTATGAAAAGTTCACGAAGGAGTATATGGAGCCCCCACCAATGGGGTAGTCTTATCCAAAAATCTCTTTTGTATTGGTTATTATTGGCCCATGATGGATGTAGATTCAACTACATATGTAAAGAAGTGTGACAAATTTCAATGGTGTGCTAATTTGATTCATGCCCCAACCAAAACTCTAAAACCAATGTTGACACTATAAACATTTGATACATGGGGCCTTAACCTCATTTGGAAGATCAATCCCAATTCATATGATGGCTGTAAATATATCCTTATTTCCACATAATATTTTAATAAGTGGGTTGAAGCTATACCCCTCACTTACATTACTAGAAAACAAATTTCCAAGTTCATCTTCAATCATCTCATTTTTTGCTATGATATCCCCTTTGAAATTATATCTGATAATGGAATATCATTCAAAATCAAGGATTTCAACAAGATATGTATTGAATACAATATTGCACAACATTTTTTATGGCATATTACCCTCAAGGTAATGGCTAGGTTGAAGCATTAAATAAAACCATTGTCAACATTTTCAAAAATATTTTTAATGGTGTCAGTCATGATTGGCACCTTTAGATATTCTTTGCCTTTGGGCATATTGTACTAATCACCATACCCCCATAGGAGCCACTCCATACTCATGTGTTTATGGTATTGAATCCATACTTCCCATTGAGGTTGAGTTACCTTCACTATGCATATATTTCAAGCATGTCCTAGATGATCATGACTATTGAGTAGCTCACCTATAAGAGTTAGACCTGCTTGATGAAAAATTCATAGCTATGATAAAAAATATTCAAGCCTATCAAAATCAAATTTGAGAACACTATAATCAATGTATGAAATATAGAGAATTTGATCTTGGTGATCTTTTCCTTAAAGAAAACCAAAAGAATACCACATCTAAAAGAAGCATAAAAGTAAATTTAAACCCAACTAGGTTGGTCCTTTCATCATTATAACAAACTTTAGAATAGGAGCATACATGCTTTCTATACCATACGACCATGAACTTGATGAGCTGATGAACATTATCCACCTCAAGAAGTACTACGCTTGAGTAACTTGGTGTATTGTCTATAAGGACCATTTCACATTATATCATTTTTGTCAATCTTCTTTATATAATACATTTTTACCATCCTATCACTTTTTCCTATCACCTATTCATTATACCATACTTTCCCCATATATCAAGTTGATTTATCCCATCTAACCTAGCCCTATGACCTTGGTTCTATTTCATTCCTTCCATCACCATTTTTAGCAAGAGGATTTAGATTCCATTTCAGTTGTTATTTCACACATTCTAGATAGAGGTAATATTTTGGAGTAGTAAGACATTTGTTTGGTAGTTACATCCTTCATTTCTTATTTCATTCTCTTTCATTATCTTGATCTTAATTATAATCACCTATAGGCAAATTAGTCTTAATGACCTATGCCATTGTATTCTAGTTATAACCACCTATAGGTAAACTAGGGGAAACACTTGTTTATCATTCCTTGACATACCAACTAGCCATTATCTATGTTGTAATATTCCTCTATACCAACTATGCATGTTGTGTTTGAATTGACTAATACACTAGTTAGATTCCTCCATTGTAAGGTGAAACTATAGTGACTTGAGGTCCTACTTTGGGACTATGTAGATAATGCTTGATACTTATTGAGGTTAGCTTAGTCACCCATTACATCCATTCTCTCACCATTTTGTGAGTAACCTAAGTCATGCTCTCACCATTTTGTGATCATATTAAGAAATTCTCTCATCATTTTATGAGCTTGAATCCTTTAGTGTCTCATTATTCTTGATCAAGTTGAGATACTCTAAAAATTCTAAAAACATTAGAAAAACCAAAAACATTGACCACTTCTTTGCCATAAGGATTCTAGGAACCCTTACTAAGTCACAAAAAAATCACTTGTCACTCTGTTTCCCCATCCTTTTTGGCCTTTTCCCCCATGCACTTGTCATTCTACAAGACCATTCCTATTCTTTTATCACATCCATTCTATTTGTTTTCATCAGTTATCATTTTCTTCCCATTTCCTGGAAGAACTAAATTTGGCCTAAATTTTCTATTAGATAATACATCCATGGAACTATGTAGGTAGCATTCAACTTTTCTAGTGCATATGGAGAAAACTAAGCCACCCCCTTCTTTTTTTTCTATTCCATATTCTATTAGTTTGTTAAGTTGTTGCCTATTTTCCAAGGGCAATGTTTATCTGGCTTAAATTTAAATAATTTATTTCTTTATTATTGTGTTTATGTGCCTATTTATTTTATTTTAGCATTGTTGCCTTGATTCGGTATATGTGAATTCATTGGGTGATTCCTTATGCATTTATACCTAAATCTATCCATATTCATATGTTTATAATGACATCATAGTTTCTATCATTGGTGCATTTTTTTCTCTTGAATATTGGATTTCAGGAGTCAGTCCTTATGCATATTTCAGCCTTATCCTCATGATATTATATCATGATGCTTACTGACACATGTTATAAAAAACCTTAGCTTTAGGAAGTCTAGTTAGCAATGGTATCATTAACATCTCTTTAGCGTAATCAATCCTAATCAATCCTAATTAATCCTAATTATATCATGTATAGCGTAATTAAACAATTAAAAAAATTAACCTTTGGTTAGTTTGAACGAGCATCTCCCTATTGGTAGGTTCTCCAAATTCATCTTTATTATTTGTATCATATTATCATCATCATCATCCAAATTAGTCATGTTTTCCATAATCAAGTTCAAATTATTATAACTGCCTATGGGAAAATCATTGTACACCATCCCACCTACATATCTAAAGGATAACAACTGCCTTTGAACAAATCATTGTGTTCTCACCAAATTTATTTTATTTTTTCCAAATAGGGGCATGTTTTTATCTTTTTTGTCTATTCTAATTGGGGAAACTCCATCTTCTTAATGATTATAACTACCTTTGGGAAAATCATTGTGTTATCATGCCACATTGCCACTATCAGGGTACAATGCTTATAACCACTTTTGGGTAAACCATTTTACACCATCTCACTTACATTATTAATGATTTTAAATACTTTTTCAAACTCATTGTGTTTTTACCCCATCCTTTCCTTTTTTTTGTTCCCTCATTTTGCTTCTTTCTTTTTGAGGGACCATTTGCCAACCTTTCCTTATGCCAACCTTTCCTTATGCCAACCATTCCCTCGAGGGGGCTTCATATAGTTAGTTCATCATCATTACAGTTGTAGGCATACAATACCTTTTCATTATTTGAGAATATGTTATTGTCCCTATATCTTTTAACTCCTTCCCAAATAAATAAAAACTATAGACACCTAAATTTGGCCACCAATAACCTCCAACTAAGCTTTTGACTAATTCTTACCAAAATACACAATTTGGCCTAAAAACACTAAAACACATTAAATGAGTTGTAATTGACATATTAAAGTTCAAATTTTATCTAGGGTATCATTAAATGGGGTAATGTAATTTATGGACCAACTAACTTTGATCATATCATTTCGAGTTAAAATGCCAATTTTGCACCCAGGTGCTCTGGATTGCTCTTTTCTATCAAATCTCTTACATGAGACATGTTTCTTTGTTATTTGGTTTTAACACCATCCTTAATGGGATAATGGTTCCAATGCATTTTAAATCACATCCTAATTCTAATCCAATCAAATTTTGAACCAATAATAAGACATTCTGACCAATTTGAGTAATTTGTGCATAAAAAGCCAAGGTTTGCATCAAAGTGCCTAAACATGCTTAAGAGATAATTAAATCAAATAATGATCTTAATTAATAATTCCATGGAAATTGTTGAGTAAATATTTATTGTAAATTTATTTTCATTAACTACATCATCAAATGACATCATCTTATGGGGTGGCATTCACAAACCATAAATGCCACAAATATATGGATTTATGCCTCCCATGCCTCATTAAGACCCTCCATGCCTATTAAATGCTCCTCTATCCCAAATATTGATGATCCTATTTATGCATTTTAATTACATAATTTACTTAATCCTTAGCCACACATCTCCATCTTGAGATAGATGGTTCAGGTTGATTCTAAACCATTCTAAAAATTTATAAATAGGAGGCCTTGCCTATTGATTTTTAAGCTATTTTGGTGCAAAGTTATAATGCTAAATTGATTCCAAAGCTTCATATAATTAGTGTTATTATGCCCAAATGTTGAGCTAAAGCCATCACAATCCAAAGGTGCTAAGAGGAGATGAAGGTATCCACACTACATTAAAGAAGATCTGTTGAAGCACAAGTTGAGCAAGCCACTTCAACCATTTAGAGCATCCAGGGAATGTGATAGATCATTTGTCTTTTACATTCTATTTGTGTTTTCTATTTAGTTTTGTTAACTAAGCTCCCCCTAGTGTCTAGGCCTAGATATGTATGTTTTTTAGTGTGCTTATTTCAATTTGATTTCATTTTGGAACTAACAAAATACTAACCACCTCTCTTGAGTCAAATTCCTAGTGTACAATTATAGGTCAATGCATGCAAAAAACTAACTATGCCAAACATGGTTATATTATTGACCATTGTATGACCTTCATGTGAAACCTTTGTTACTAATATTTCAAAATAAGGTGATTAACATGACATGAAATCATGAAATATAATATATCACATTCATTTCAAACCATTATAAGAACAAAGACCTCTGTTCTTGGTGAAACATGCCTAAATTTAGCAATGGTGATCTCAACTTGAAAACTAAACTATTTGGCTCATCAATTCACCTCCAAATATGTAATAAAATATGGAAACCATGAGAAATGTGTCCACATATTATGAAAAATATTCCCTCAAGTAGTTTTTATAGACTAGTTCAAATAAGGACAAAACCTATAGGGTATGGGTATTAGCATGCAAAAAGGATTAGTTAAATTATAAATAATGGTTCATAAAGTATAAGCAACCAATATTTAGACTACTTCCATTAATATGAATTAAAACAAGTTTACTAACACTAGACAAGATCATTTGACCTGAAACCTCTCTTATTAGTCATACCATGAGAAAACCTATTGATCATTCTTGTATACCCAATGGAGTGATGGAGAATAATAATAGTTTTAGTCCATTTTTTATACTTCCAAATCAAATAAAACATGTGAATGAACTCAATAAATCTAAATAACCACTATATAAACTTGCCACACTCCTTTAGAGGCTGTACAACTACCAAAATCCTCTCTTTTCAACTATATCCTTGATTTTAACATAGTACTTGCAAGATTTAATTTAGGACTAACATACCTAAAAGGGATATAAAATAAAGGACATTGAAACATATTTTTTTTACACTTTTATACCAATGGAAACTATACAAACTTCATTAATGGCCCAAATGCGACCTTATGTGACATAAAGTGACTTAAGACTAAAATTGACTATGACCAAGGTTAATAGAATATCAAATGACATCAAAAGTACCATGACACACCCTATTACATCCTAATAGAACCCTATACAAGTTTTTAACTATAGGGGGTTGACCTATTTTGAATTGTGGTCAAAATAGTGAATAGTTTTGGCAATTTCCTAGGGGTAGTATGCTTACTATACCAATTACAAGTAGCCTAATCATATCCATTTTTCCATAGAGTCACATATACACAAGTTTAACACTCTATTTCCTTTTAAACCATACTAAACATAAATAAATGACACATAAAACAAGACACACCAAAGGAAACTAAACATGTGTTCTCAAGAACACTTATGGAACACACACACACAATTGAAACAAAGACACACACCTAACCTAATATTTACAAGACCTCACACTTTAAGGTGATATTAATCTTAAAATAATTCAACCAGGGTAAAATATGGTTCCTATTTCATATTTATCACTCCATGATATTGTCATGTGAAGCATGTTCATCATCAACCACTTGAATATGTAGATGGTGAAACGACTTACCATCCCTAAATCTTGTCATACCTACAAGTTGACTACTTTTGGCTTTCATGAATGATTTATATTACTTTTCAAAGATTTTTATTACTTCTAAAACTTGATTTATCTTTTTCATATTTTATCTACATTCCTCACATTGAGTATCAGGAAGCATGATAGTTACCTCAAATTTTTTTCTTCTAAGAAAAAAAGTATTTGGTGTGTATGATCATCAAGTTGTTCTTCACCATGTTCCAACATCTCTGAATGTGATTCAACTTCAGGTTGAGATCTTGACTATTCTTCAAGCTCAAACATAACTTCCTTGACTTCACTAGGCTTATCTAGAGCTGCAAGCTCTTTAATAGGAGTAAGACATACACTTTCATGTTTGGAGAGCTTTTCTCTTTCTTATTCAATAGGGCATTCAATCATCTACTTGCTAGGATCATTAGTAAACATATTAATAAATTCATAATTCTTCAAATGAGTAGTATTACCTATCTACTCAAACTCTAACTTAAGGCATTGAACCTTTGCCATAAGTCATCTTCTTCCTCATGAATATCATCTTTGAGGTATGTTTCATCAAGTGCAAGAAAAAATTCATGGTTCTTATCATCATGATGATGTATCATTCTATTCAATCTATCATCATCATATACATGAATTAAGTAATTACCTTTAGCATCTTGTGAAAAAAATTCTCAACACTTACCTTAGCTTACTCAAATACTCCTTCATGGATAATATAGGTGCCAAGGATTGTTTTTTTAAAGTAGGTGTAAGGATCATGTTCATAAGCATATACACCATACTCATCTAGAAATAAATTATAAATTCCCTCAATCTTGGGATAAGAACTATCATCAAAAATAGGTTATTCTTTGTTATTGATAACACAATTAATATTGAAGCTTTCTTCTACATAGGGCTCAATGCATAATCTAATAAGTGGTTGAGTCCTTATGGTCACTTTTTCTCCATACCTTGTTTTGAAGGCTAAAAAGGACCAATAAACTGAGATATATCATCCTATCTTATCTATAAAATATCTTTAAAGGCATATTGTAAAGTGAGCAAGTAAGTTAATAACCAAATTGTCTTAGAAGATGGGGAAACTAGGACAATCATGAAAAAAACCTTAAATCCTTTGATCAATCCAATTGACTTTGTAGGTGTACCATCTAACTAAATCACCACTTTACTATGTGGTTTATATTTTAGGCCCAATTTGTTAGCTATAGATTTGGGCATTAGTGATGTGCTAGCTCCACTATGAACTATGTAGTTGTGGACTAGTTTGTCTCCCATAATGACAGTGAGGTAGAAAGGTGGAGGCGTCTCAAATTTGGTAGATGGTTCCACAATGTTATTAGAGGCATTAGTAAGAGCTACATGACCATGAATATTTCTTGAGGATGGAATATCATGGATAATGGATATTTTTTTTTTAAGTATCTCCTTTTGGCCAAGCATGTGAAGGACATCCCAAAATGAGATCGATGCCTTAGCACTTTCTAATGAATCAAAAAAAATTGGGGAAAAATTACTTACTTTCTCTTGAGTCTTTGGAGGCAATGAAGTGCTTTTATCTTGAGGAATTGAATGACCTTGAATATACCTTACTAAATTTTGAGTTGGAGGGGTGTAGGGATGTTAGGTAGTATCATTCTTACATCCATGCCTTGCTACCTTATAGGAGGACTAGATGAACTTGTAGGCACACCATTAGTATCTCCTAGAGAATTTATCTTATCTCTTGTATTGCCTACAAAAAAAATTCCTTGGTTAAAAACATAACTAGATTTAAATAGTAATTTAGTGAAGCTTTCTCTTCGAGGCTACCAACCTCCACTTTCTTTCATTAAGACCCCATATCCTCTTGATAGTATAGGAGTGACTCCTCATTGAGAAACTAGAGATTATTCTCTACCTTCATTAGTATCCATGAATTGGCCTTATTTCCACTCTTTTCCTCAGATCAGATTGTTATTCACCTATTGTCACTTATATTTTCACCCTTTGAGGATATGTAAAATCTCTCCTCATCCAAGTGGCATAATGGAATCACCTATAGTCTTGTGGGAAGCCTAAGGAATGAGATGAATTTATAGATAGGGCTTACTCCCTTGATGTACCACTTTGGATTAAAATTACTACTAAACTTGGGGGGTGGAAAGGGAGAGAGATAACTAAAATAAAACTAATATAAGGGAGGTGATACACCAAATAACATGATGACATACAAACATATGCATATTACACTTTAAATCAAAGGACAAACTAAACATACACTTTTCCAATCTTCATCTTCTCACATCAATGTTATATTATGAGGTTATGGATGTATTTGAAAATCTAGGAGGACTAGAAAATAGGCCTATGAGGGTAATAATGAATATTATAACTCACTAAATCTTAGAAATTTCATATAATACCTCACATGCCCTGCAAGAAGAAACTTTTCAATTATACATAAATGATATAGTGAAATAACATGCTAAGGAATCCATAGTCTTCACTTATGCAAAATCAAACATTCCAACTAAAAAAACTAAGAATATTCATGGAGGAGGTAAAAACTAGTATTATTACTAATATAAATATATACATTTTATTAGGTGTTTGTCATACTTAGGTACGACATCCAATATAATGCCAAAATGAATAGTTCTTATAGAACTTGAGAAAGAGAGAGAGGAGAAGAGAGAAGTTCAAAGGTCACAAGTACACTTTTAAATATGATAATATTAGTTATTTTTTTATGATAATAGGATTTGGGATGAACCATGTAAGTTTAAGAGCTAGAAGTGTCAATCCAAGTCATAAACTTCATGAAAAGTGGCAAGAAACTCCTCATTCTGGATCAAAAATGTTGCTTACATGATTAGCTATATTTGAATTCAATATAACTAATTGGGACCAGGTATTATGATTGTATTTAAGTGTAATTACATCAATAATTCCTCTCCATGCATTGGTTATATGGCTCATAATTTGGAATCACTTGGAAAGGAACAATCATCATCTGAAGTTCAAAAAACACTCCTTTCATGCACCCTACACACTTGGATTCTAAAATGAGATCAATTTCTCATGAAAATACATAAAATATATTTAATTACATGTTTAAAGGCCCTATATTTACTTATAATCATTAGGGATACCTTAAAAATCCATCCACTTAAAGTTTTCACACTTCTCCCTAGTTTGTCTACTATGCTAGTTTTGACTGGCTAAGTTGAAGCACCTAGTTTTCAAAATTATGGTTTATCTAGAGTATCAAATTAATGTGAGGGGTTATATCAATTATATATATTAATCCCAAAAAAAATTTATTACAGTTGTTTCTAGAATTTGGATAATGCAAATTCAATGGAGACGTGATCACACGAGATGAAGCAAGTGCACACCACATAGATGCTAAAGCAATTTGAAATTATACAAGAAGATAAATTGCACAAGACAAAATGGAGAAAACCAAAATATGATTATCATGAGATGGCCAAAGTAAAGAATAAATATAGGAGAGCACGTAAGTAACTTCTCCATAAAAGGTGGCCAAGGCACCCCAAGAATAGACTATAACTCCTCCATGAAAGGTGGTGACAAGGTGCTAAAAATAGAGAAGTAACTCCCATCAAGGGAGTTACTTATGAAATTCTTATGACACCTATGACACATCTATGACACACATCTCCACATAAGCTAGCCTATCCCACAAATGTAGGAAAACTCCATGTAAGCACAAGAAATATAATTTCCCTAATTAAATAATGGGGAAAAATAAAAACCTACACTAATACCCCCCATAAGCATAGCTTACGTGGACAATGTGGAAATATAAAATAGGTCCTAGCAACTAGGCCTGATGAGGTACCCATGTACAAATGCAATCTCCCATAAGATTGATAAAACTCGTAGGAAAAAAACTCCCCCCCCAAAAAAGAGACAGAAAAGAAATGAAGAGGCTAGAGGGCCCCCTCTAAAGATGATGCAGCTGTAGATGTAGACCACACCCCAAGAAGAGGTCATAGATGAATGAAATTTCTCTTGATGAAAGGTTTGGTGAAGATTTCTATAACATGCTTTGAATATTGGCAAAATATCAAGTCAATGACCTAACTATGAATAAGCTCCCAAATGAAATGCATGTGAATCTCTATGTGCTTGGTCTGCTGGTGTTGAACTAGATTCTTGCAAATCTGAATGGTACTCTAATTGTCACAATAAATGATGGTGGGCTGCCTGATAAGAATGCCAAACTCAGAAAGGATCCCCTGAAGCCAAATAGCCTTAGTAGCTACATTCATAGCTCCCTTGTACTCTACCTCTGTGGATGATATAACAATAGCATAACCAGACACACGATTACTAGAGTGGCTCTGATACCATATCAGAGTTGTTTCTAGAATTTGGATAATGCAAATGCAATGGAGACATGATCACATGAGATGAAGCAAGTCCACAGCATAGATGCTAAAGCAATTTGAGATTATACAAGAAGATAAATTACACAAGACAAAATGGAGAAAACCAAAATCTGATTAACATGAGATGGCCAAAGTGAAGAATACATATAGGAGAGCATGTAAGTAACTCCTCCACAAAAGGTGGCCAAGGCACCCCAAGAATAGACTATAACTCCTCCACGAAAGGTGGTCACAAGGTGCTAAGAAATAGAGAAGTAACTGAAGACACCAAAATCGTGTCTACTCCTTGGTCGTCCTCCACCCTTGGTCCCTTTTCACTTCTAACCATGCCTAACCTATGTCTTATTAATTTAAAATAATTATCTTATTTTAAATTACTAATTCTCTCCTTCCTCCTCTCTCTGCCCATGACACCTCACCCATGCCACCTCTCATCTCCTTGGATTCTTTTGCCCTTGGATACCCTCATTTATTACCCTACGACCTATTCCAGCTTGCCCTCCACTACCCCTTGCCAAGTCTTAAATGATTTAAGACCCCATTTCCCTTATCCCACTCATTTCCCACACCTATTAATCCACCTTCAACCATTTCTTCCCCCAACCTGCTGACCTGATAGTTGGGAAAGTGGATTAAAGGCTATTTTTAGCCTTTTTCCTGCCTTCCAGTCACCAACATCGATCAACTGTCGACTGACGTCGGTGATATTGCTGGCATCAATTTCTTTCATAACTATGTTCTTCACCCAAAGTGCAGATCCATTTTTCTAATCTTTGGCATCCGCTCTTTCAATCTGCTCCTTTGACCTTCAATCATCCGCCTTTTGACCTTCAACAATCAGCCAATCTTCTAGTCTTTAATCCACTAGACCTATCACTCTCTCTCTCTCTCATAGGGATTCTGCACCAGTTACATCGACAGTAGGGACTCTGCATCAATCTTCTACATCAACAATAGGTACAATCACCAGCAACACTCTTTCTACAAGCCATAGGTAAATATTTTGTCTGTGTTTTCATTTATTTCTTCCAAGTAATATCACCCCCCAGACCAGACTATCAGCTAGACCAGACTTGACTCCCTCCTGGAAAGGCTGAGAGGCCTTCCCATATCCTTATCACCTCTATCCTCCTTTTCAAAACATACACTCTGTCCATTGTCCCTGCAACTCTGCCCAGACCCTTGCACAGACCATTAACAAGGGCCAAACTCCTTCTCAGACCTGTCCACAGCCCTGAAACCCATCCAGACCTGACCAGACCTCATCCAAAGACTATTGCCCTAACCGATGTTGGCCGCAGAGACCATTGCCTTCACTGACGTTGGCAAACTAGCCGACGTCGACAGACATTGATAACCGATGTCGACAGACTAACCGACGTTGGCAACTGTGACCAGGCCGACAACAACATTTAGGTAAGCATTTGCTTCTATTCATATTTTAGTCTTTTATCATTTCAGTCTTTTTATCATTCTGCCTTTTATCAGACATTATTTTTATCAATCAGTGGGTTGACATCCCTTAAGGAAGTCTTTGTACTTCTGGGATCAAGCTTTTGCTGGGCAGCCCACCATCTCCTCATCTAACATCTTCTTCGTTTTAGTCTCTTTCTTCCACAGGTGTCATCCTCCACAACCAAAGAGGAGTTCTTGCTATCATCTAAATTTGGTGCACAAGACTATAACTAGGTACATACAAGCCTTAGACCATTCTTCTTAGTTTCTCATTTCTTCTTTGAATGTGAAAGCAAAAATCATATAGAAACATTCTGGCACACCCGGTGGGACCCTAGGATCTTCCTTGGGTTCTTTTCTTTCTTTTCATATAGGGTACATTAGGATTCTCCTTTTCACCTCTTTCTTCTATCTCCTCCAAAAGACACTATTAGCAAAAATTAAAAAGAATCTTTCTTGTTCTTTCTTTTCTTGCATATTAGACTAGTCAAAAGTCATACTCTTCAACCCTTTCTCAACTTGTTTTCATCTGAACTCATATTTCATTTTGGGCTTAAAATTAATTACATTTCATTTTTGATTGCATGCATATTTAGTCCACATCTAGTAATTAACAACTACATCATGAATTAATCATAGATCACTTTATGTTACACAACCAAATCACTTGCACAAATCAAACATAAAAACTCACCTGAGATAAGGCCCGACTAGGATTTCATCAACCAGTGGATACCTTACCCATCCCAGCAATCCCACTTGGATTTCATCACCAAGGGGAAAGCCCACTTTGTTCTCTGGCAGAGGATAATCTCTAGGGAAAGTATATTTTGGCTAAGCGAGACCAGCTTATCACTAGGCTCATGAAGTGAGGGGAGCTTGCTCCTTAGCACCAGGCCATGTACGGAACCTAACACAAACTCTTGATCGCCTAAACAAACCTGAAACCAATCATAAACTACCTCTTCTAGGACCCATTCTACAAGCCAACCTCCCAAACACATTCTAAGGCATAAGCCAACATGATTCTAAAAGTCGATTCTTAGGATTTAACACTTAGGGTCTGCCTGTCTCCATCTATTTTTCTATTCCCATCTAGTTTTTTGAGCTAGTGAGGACATTCTTCTTCTTTTTTTCCAAAAACTCTCAAATCTTTTGGGTTTCTAGAAAACACAGTCACCGGCATTGGTTTTACCACCAACGTCAGCAACCTTTCCTTGTCAGCATCGATCATCTGACTGACATCAGCAGTCTATTTCACCAACATCAGTTTTTCAACTGATGTCAATCACTATCACAGTCCTTTTTTTTAAAACAATAGCCTAAAACCTAACCCTTTTTCTGCCAAAAACCACATTCTGAGTTTTTAAAACTGAAAAAACACAATTTCTAGAACCTGACCCTTTTTTTTGGTTTTGACACGCAGTCAAACCAAGACTTTTCTTGACCATGTGAGACATCAACCTCTTCCACCTTCCCCGTCCATAACCAAGTCCTATAATGGAGTTCCACTCAGAGACTGAAAGAACTCCTACTCGACTGACCCCAACTCAGACCCCCATTATCCCTGAAGGGGACCAAGATTTTGAAAGATTCTTGGACCTCAATGTCAAAGCCCTCCAAAACTATCTCGCAAGAAACCAAATGTGAGACCTTTTGGGTGAAGCGGTGATGACATTAACACCATCTGCTACCCAGCCTTTTGCCTCAACCATTAACCTGACCATGGCCAATATGCAAAGTCTGGCCTCCCCATCTATTTTTAGACCAATCTCCATCAGGGTTTCATTACCCCCTTAACCATACACAATTCAACCAAGTTCTACATCATACCAAAACTTGATTGTCTTGACTCCACACACACTTGCACCCATAAATGTAGGAGTGTCTACCTCCCCTTTTACCAATGCCACCACACAACCACCTTTGGTGGTGTCTAGTCAACTTATGCCTTCTACCTTTATGACGCAACCACCCTTGGCCTCCACTTCTATCCCAATGACTAGGTATCAATACATTGTGCCCATACAAGCATAACCTACTATGTTGTACGCCCCTTCTAGCACCTTTCAAGCACCCTATAACCTAGGGGGTGCTCCACCCAAAAATCCATCAGCAGATCTCATCAAAATGCTGATAGATAAAATGTCTAGTCTCGAGACCTCTATTTTTGGTTCACGCAATGCCCTCTCATATGAGCAAGTTTGCAATGAACCCATTCATCCCTCCATCCTGATCTGACCATACCCTAACCAGTGGGAGCTTCCTAAATTTACTCGCTTCCAGAGTAAGGAAGACTTGCAACAACATCTACGAGCATTTAGACATGCTTGTTATCTTATAGCCCATGACGATGCGTTACTTCTACGCACGTTCCTTATGTCAGTTTTTGGCCCCGCCCTTGACTGGTATAGCTCTCTTATCAGACATTCTATCTTTTCATTCACTCAACTCACCCAATTATTTCTCGACCATTTTTCTATCAATATCACCAAACAAGTCTCGATCACAAACCTCTACTCCATTAGGCAATTTGACGATGAATCAATAGTCAATTTTGTCACCCGTTGGAGAGGCTTGATTAACCAACTCTCCTTCTCCTTGCCTCAACCTGAGCTCATCGAGCTCTTTTCTCGAGCATGTGCAAGCACATCTCTTCTACCTTGTGATTTCAAACATTCTGCACTTTTGACGAAGATTTCACCATGGCCCAAAAGCTTGAACTCTGCGCCATTGAAGAAGACAAGGTCAAATTACGTAATACCAATGCAAAAGCCAATGACCCTTCTTCTTCTAGACCTCCTTCTTCTGCCAACTCCAAGTCAAAAGGAGTGGCCAACACTGTGGTCGTTACATCACCATCTTCAACAACAACTGACCAACCTCAACCTTCAACATCTCAAAGCATCACCAAACAATTCCAACAACGGTACATCCAGCGTTCATACACTCCACTTGGAGAACCATATGCTTCCATTTTGGAAAAACTTGTCAAGCAAGGGGTCCTCAATCTCCCTCCAATCTGACCACCTCAATTCGACCCTTCAAAAGCCCTCCCTACATGGTATAGGGAGGCTGACTTCTGTCACTATCATCATGTCCACGGCCATGACATCAACAATTGATGAACCTTTAAAAACATTGTCCAAGACATGATCGACAAGGGGGATCTTGTTTTGGATAACCCGAATGCCCCACCCAACCAATACATCGATATCTTCAAATAACCCTTTCCTAATCATTTGCCTACCCAAAATAATGTCCAGACCATGGCTGATAGCTCCCATGAGCATGATATACACACAGTCAACATGGTTTCGCCTCTTGTCCCTGACCAACCTCCTTCACAGGTGGAAGACCTTTCTTCCCCTATTTCTCCTCCACAAGATGAAGAACTTTCTTCTCCTATTAGTCTTCCATCCACCTCTCTTATATTAGGGGATGCCTTGACCATACCAATGCCATTAAGCCCACTTTCATCCTTCCTCCTATCAATGGAGGACCATACCTTTCCTACTCCTCAACCACAAGTTGAAGGCACAATCATCCCTGCCCTCTACCCTCTTGAGGAGTCACACTCTCCTATTTATTCTCCACCAAGAGAAGAACCAGTCTCTTCACCCATTTTGATCGAGAAAGACCCAGTCACGGTTTCCTCTTGCCTTTTGCTTGAGATTGCTACATCTCACTTACCTCCATCCACATCTAAACCCAAAACCCATATCTAACCTCACCTCGCACAATGGTGGCCCTCAACTCAAACCAGAGAAGGCCACTAAACCACACTGGAGGACTCCTCCCCCACCTTCATCATTACCTTCAATTTTGGGCCCACATCCATCCACTTCAGTGCTTCTTACTCCCATACTTCACAGAGGTAAGTCGCCTCCATTATCCCCTCAACCCATTAGACATATATTTTCTCACAAGCATCTAACACCTATCACCACTAAAGTGCCATCTACATGTGTGGCTACACCACCCACAAAAATGATGGTATGACCAATGCCTCTCACACCTCTCAAACCAAAGTCATCAACCCCCACTACAATAAGACACACAGACCCATTAGCAAGTTCTTATGCCTTGCTGTTACGGTAATTGTTGCAGTCTTCTCGCATCAGTCTCCTACCTCTTAAATCATATCAATCTCTCAGACCAAAACTGCCCTAATTTGATGACACTTGGATTTGTGCATATCATCGCACACCTAGGCATGACACTGAGCATTATTGTGCCCTCAAGGTCATCTTTCACCAATGCTTGGGGAATGACACCCTTCTTCTTATTAACAAACCTTCAATACCACCCCACTCATCAACTCTCGGATCAAGACCATCTTGGTTTGATGACTCTAATTTTTGCCACTATCATAAAAATATGGGACATGAAACTGAGCATTGTTGTGCTCTTAAATCTATCACTCGTCAACACCAAAAAAAGGATACCCTTCTTATCAAGGATCCTCTTGACCACCCCTTTGACAAATCATCAACACCGACCCATGCTTCTCAAACCTCATCACCTAAACTGGGATCTCCATGCCAGACTATGGTCCCTTTGCTACCTTTAACCCCCTTATTCAACATCAACACAGTCAATCTGACCACCAAGCCTCAACCGACCTTGACCAATATGTCAAACATTCTCCCTAGCCACTGGGGGAATTCAACATTCATCCAAGCCTCGACTAACCTTTCAACCCAGTCTCGACCAAACCACTCTTTTTTGACTAGGCCTCAACAAACCCTTTCATCATAACCTCGACCAACCTTTTAACCCACTCTCGACCAAATATCAATCACTCTTTTAATCTTAAACCTCGACTAGGCCTCAACCAAGCCTCAACCATGCCTTGACCGAACAAGCATCGACCTGACCTTGACCAAACATTCAACCCAACCATCGACCAATCATCAACCAAATATCCATCAACCTGACCCTCGACCAAACGTTCAACTAGCCTCGACCAATTAGCGACCATATCAAACATCCAACATCAATCAACATGTGACCAATTTGGAAAGAAGTAAACAAAAACAAGTTTGCTCCAAATTGACTCGGACCTTCATTATCATGCACAAGCATGGACCAGGGACTTATCAGAACCTGAGCCTCTTAATGCCTTGCATCTGTGACCATTCAACTGTTAGTCGAGTACTCATCCACTTGACATTTAACTTGAGTTCATCCCTAACACTCCTCATCCTCTTAATCCTCATTCCTTCAACCCTATTCCCCTTAAACAAATCCTCTATAACCCTTTTATGATGTATAGATGCTTTGTCCTAATAAAAGGGAGCCCTTTAACTTCTATAGTCTTTTCCATGACTCCAAATTCTGATAAAAATAAATCGAGATGTCAAAATATCAAAGGTCACAAACTCAAAAGGCAGACTGCTCCCTTGAAGGACAACTATACTATTATTGTTGTAGCTATAAGACTGCTCCCTCAAAGGACAGCTATTCCAAGCCCTCATATATATATATATATATATATATATATATATATATATATATATATATATATATATATATATATATATATATATATATATATATATATATAAAGCAAAATATAGACCACTCCCTCGAAGGATGGCTATGACTAAATCTTGCTACAAACAACACTCTTTTAGAAGCTTCCCGCATCAATCAGCTTCACAAATGACCACAAAACAAAATGACATCTCTATGTAGACTTCCCGCATTGATCAGTCTGCACCAAAAAAAAAAGAAAAAAAGGGGTCATGGAATTGGCTTGTAGTCGTCTCAGGGTCTCCTATAAAAAGGGGCAAGGTTCTCTCTGCTCTAAAAATGGGTTACCCTCTTCTCATATCACATCACCTACTCAAGGTATTTTGAGCTCATTTTAAATATCAAAGTGATTCGATTACCTCTCTAACACAATCAATGGTCAACGACATAATGCATTAATAGGGCTCTTGGTTCTAACAACCCCTATCTATGCTATCATTTTAATCCTTGTCAATGAAAGGGAAAATATGCCTTTCACTTCCTTTACACTTTGGACACATTCAAACTTCATCACTTATCAAACCCAATCAACTCGACTCTTTTCAGACCACTCACATAGCCTATTCACAATAGTTTCTATGGACACCAATACACATGGAGACTATGGACTACACAATTTATGTCTGGCATAAACCATTACTTGCTGGCACATAAATAGACTCAATTCATTTTTAGCATACATCCATCACGAATATGGAAAATTGCTAGGGATGAAAGACCTCTCAATTAATGTTACAGAATACACCATTAAACAATATGGAAAAGGCTATAGCATCATCTTATCCTCATCATTTAATCTTGACCAAACCAAACATCGACCAAATTGTCAACTAGCCTGAACTACATTGGTCTGAGGCCCTAAGACCGGGGCTATGTAGGTAGCACTCAGTTGACACGACGTCCTCTGGGGTTAGCTCGACCACCCTCATTTGTTCATCTCTCTGATGGAAAAACCTTCTTTCTTCATTTGACCATGACTTGACCTCATCCAAGACTAATCCATAACTTTGACCCCTTCCTCCCTTTTAGGGAGAACTACATTGGCCTGAGGCCCTTCCAACAAGGGCTATGTAGGCAACACTCAGTTAACATGGGGTCTTTTAAGGTTAGCTCAGCCATTCCTTCATCCATCCATCCACCTCGACCAATGACCATGGATATTGTGACTATCTCCTCAGACTCTGACCACTTCCAAGACACACATTGCCTTGGTTGTTTTTGCACGTATGCTACCTCACAAATGGTTAGCAAAATTGTCTACAACCCATATTTTGACCTTCACAAGTATAGGATCGCAAGCCGGTTGATCCCCACTACTTATGACATTTTCATGTTTCCAGGAGCACTTCCTGAGCTCGGGATACCTAGAACATGATGACCATTGGAGCTTTAGCTTGGATCAAATAACCCAATCAGCTACGACTAAATGTTGGGGCCCGGTTATTTCAATTTTGGCACTCCTCGACTCTAACCCGTGACAATTTGACCTGACCATCTTGTGAGGTGGTATACACATAATCATGACTTTTGCAGCATTCACACTCCATCTTCACTATATTCATCCATCTCTTTATCAAATCAGCACCCGATTCTAGGTTCCCTTTCCTCGACTTCTGCTTTGAGGGGGAATACCTCATCCATAATCGGGGCAGCCAACCCTTCTATTTTTGTCTTGCAATTCACTTGAACAACCAACAAGATGAAATCAATCTCATCCCATATTTGGTGTAACCAATCAACTCCTATTTTTGTCTTGCACTTTATTTAAACAATCAACAAGATGAAATCAACCTTATCCTATACCTGGGGCAATCAACTCCTATTTTTATGTTGCAGTTCATCCAGAATAACCAACAAGACAAAAAGGGGCAAATGTAGACACCAAAATCGTGTCTACTCCTTGGTCATCCTCCACCCTTGGTCCCTTTTCACTTCTAACCATGCCTAACCTATGTCTTATTAATTTAAAATAATTATCTTATTTTAAATTACTAATTCTCTCCTTCCTCCTCTCTCTCCCCATGACACCTCACCCATGCCACCTCTCATCTCCTTGGATTATTTTGCCCTTAGATACCCTCATTTATTACCCTATGACCTATTCCAACTTGCCCTCCACTACCCCTTGCCAGGTCTTAAATGATTTAAGACCCCATTTCCCTTATCCCACTCATTTTCCACGCCTATTAATCCACCTTCAACCGTTTCTTCCCCTGACCTGTTGAACTGGTAGTTGGGAAAACAAATAAAAGGCTATTTTTAGACTTTTTCCTACCTTCCATCCACTGATGTTGGTCAACTATCGACCGACGTTGGCAATATTGCCGGTGTTGGTTTCCTTCATAACTGCATTCTTCACCCAGAGTGCGGATCCAGTTTTCCAATCTTTGGCATCCGCTCTTTCAATCCGCTCCTTCGACCTTCAATCATCCACCTTTTGACCTTCAACAATTAGCCAATCTTCCTGTCTTCAATCCACCAGACCTATCACTCTCTCTCTCACAAGGCTTCTACACCAGTTACAGCGACAGCAGGGACTCTACATCAATCTTCTACATCAACAACAGGTACAAGCACCAACAGCACTCTTTTTGCAAGCCACAGGTAAATATTTTGTCTGTGTTTTCATTTATGGCTTCCAAGTAATATCACCCCCCAGACCAGACTATCAGCTAGACCAGACTTGACTCCCTCTCAAAAAGGCTGAGAGGCCTTCCCATATCCTTATCACCTCTATCCTCCTTTTCAGAACATACACTCTATCCATTGTCCCTGAAACTCTGCCCAAACCCTTGCACAGACCATTAACAAGGGCCAAAATCCTTCTCAGACCCATCCACAGCCCTAAAACCCATCCAGACCTGACCAGACCTCATCCAAAGACTACTACCCTGATCGATGCTAGCCGCAGAGACCATTTCCTTCACCGATGTCGGTAGACATTGACAACCGACGTCGGCAGACTAACCGATGTCAGTGACTATGACCAGGCTGACAGTAGCATTCAGGTAAGCATTTGCTTCTATTCCTATTTTAGTCTTTTATCATTTCAGTCTTTTTATCATTTTGCCTTTTATTAGACATTATTTTTATCAATCAGTGGGTTGACATCCCTTAAGTAAGTCTTTGTACTTCTGGGATCAAGATTTTGCTTGGTATCCCACCATCTCCTCATCTAACATATTCTTCATTTTAGTCTCTTTCTTCCACAGGTGTCATCCTCCATAACCAAAGAGGAGTTCCTGCTATCATCTGAATTTGGTGTGCAAGACTATATCCAGGTACATACAAGCCTTAGACCATTCTTCTTAGTTTCTCATTTCCTCTTTGAATGTGAGAGCGAAAATCATATAGAAATAGTAACTCTCATCATGGGAGTTACTTATGGCATTCTTATGACACCTATGACACATCTATGACACACATCTCCACATAAGCTAGCCTATCCCACAAATGTAGGAAAACTCCATGTAAGCACAAGAAATATAATTTCCCTAATTAAATAATGGGGAAAAATAAAAACCTACACTAATACCCCCTATAAGCATAGCTTAGGTGGGCAGTGTGGAAATATAAAATGGGTCTCAGCAACTAGGCCTGATGAGGTACCCATGTACAAATGCAATCTCCCATAAGATAGAGAAAAGGAGAAAACCTGTAGGAAAAAAACTCCCCCCCCAAAAAAAAAGAGACATAAAAGAAATGAAGAGGCTAGAAGGCCCCCTCTGAAGATGATGTAATTGTAGATGTAGACCACACCCCAAGAAGAGCTCATAGATGAATGAACTTTCTCTCAATGAAAGGTTTGGTGAAGATGTCTACAACCTGATTTGAAGACTGGAAAAATATCAAGTCAATGACCTGACTATGAATAAACTCCTAAATGAAATGCAAGTGAATCTCTATGTGCTTGGTCTGCTAGTGTTGAACCAGATTCTTGCAAATATGAATGGTACTCTAGTTGTCACAATAAATGATGGTGGTTTGTCTGATAGGAATGCCAAACTCTGAAAGAATCCCCTGAAGCCAAATAGCCTTAGTAGCTGCATTCATAGCTCCCCTATACTATGCCTCTGTGGATGATATAACAATAGCATAACCAGACACATGATTACCAGAGTGGCTCTGATACCATATCAAAGTTGTTTCCAAAATTTGGATAATGTGAATGCAATGGAGACATGATCACATGAGATGAAGCAAGTGCACACCACATAGATGCTAAAGCAATTTGAGATTATACAAGAAGATAAATTACACAAGACAAAATGGAGAAAACCAAAATCTGATTAACATGAGATGGCCAAAGTGAAAAATACATATAGGAGAGCATGTAAGTAACTCCTCCACAAAATGTGGCCAAGGCACCCCAATAATAGACTATAACTCCTCCATGAAAGGTGGTGACAAGGTGCTAAGAATAGAGAAGTAACTCCCATCAAGGGAGTTACTTATGACATTCATATGACACCTATGACACATCTATGACACACATCTCCGCATAAGCTAGCCTATCCCACAAATGTATGAAACTCCATGTAAGAACAAGAAATATAATTTCCATAATTAAATAATGGGGAAAAATAAAAACCTGCACTAATAGTTTTCACCTTCAAACTTCTCATTTAACATTTACAGCACAAAAAATGTTCAAAAATACCTTTTTTCTTCAATGTCCATACAAGTTCATACAACTCATCCTAGTGGGAAGTAGATTTAGTGAGTCCTATACAAGGTTAAAAAGTTTTCATGACCAAAATATTTCATTTGGGTGCATCTCCAACCTCATTTCCACAAATCGGTCACAAGCAAGGGTTTACAAGGGGTTTAGCTTATTTTCACTCTTAAGGTTTATTCATAAAAATATGACTTCCAATCTACTAAAAAATTCCAAAAATATTTCCTTCAATACCCATTATAACATCTTTGAATTCCCTTGGCACCCATGAAAATCCACATGAAAGATATGAGTGCTTAAACCTAGCTTATCAAGCCTGTCTCTTTTATTCCAATAGGCATAAAGTGTTTCTAATCCAAAAATGGCTTCTCCAAGGTTTATTTTGCATATTTTAAGCTTGTAAACATCTATTTATACCCCAAAAACATGTTCAAATTCATTATAATGATTTCTAAACTTTAGAATTGAAAGTGACTCATCAATTGAAACTAGGCCTAGTCATCTTCATGTAGGTCTGACTATATCTTAAGGCCAAAAATAGGCTCTAATGGACTTTACTTACCTCTTTATAGCCCAAACACACCTAATTTAATCCAATAAAAATGTTTAAATTCATTGGAAATCTAACCTAGGTCTAGAATTAACAATGACTTCTCATTTGGGCATTAGGTTTACACCTTGCCTAATAGGTCTGTCATGCCCTTAAAACTCAAGGTGAGTTTTTTTATGGCTTCCCCTACATATAAATAGCTCAAAAATCTTATTAGGGTCCCTAAAACATGTTTTAACTAATTATAATGCTCATTTCAAGCTAGAATTGAGAGTGACCCTCTATTTGGCCTCTAAGCTTATTCCTTGCTTTTAAACCTGATTATAACTTATGGTGTTTGGACCTTCATGTTGGTATTCCTACTTATTTTTAAGGTTTTCCATGATTTATTATATGTTATTCATCTCTCCATAACTCCTTTCAATACATCCCCAACTTTTGGGTCATGCTTTTTACCTTTCTTCTTTAAAATGCAGGGTTTGCATGAGGGGAAATACCCCCTATCTGAGAAAAAATAGGGGTACTTCCCCTATTTTATATCAAAAAAATAATTTTATGGTATTAATAAATTGTTTAGGACATATTACAAAAATATATAGCATTTGATCATATGATTATATCTTGTAAAAGTGTTAAAAACTTAGGCAGACCATTAACAAAAGGACTATGTATAGGGTTTCTTGGTGTAGGCCATGTTTTGCTTGTCTGAGCCACTAATATATTCCATGTCTATTTTAAAATTCCCATGTACATTTTCATTAACATTTTATAATTTCTCCAATATTATTTCCAATAATCTGACCCCTCAAGCACTCTCCATGCCCTTAAATTCACAAGATTGAGTATCTTGTTCTTGTTTGTGTTCTATTATGATAGTAACTCATGTAGATGCTAATGAACATTTATAGATACTTGTATATTTTTTTATAGTATTTAAAGTTTCTTATGATGATGAAAATTCATATTCATACCTACACAAGGTGTTTTCTTACCTACACTACTTTGTTCTAACTCACTATCACCACTCATCTAACTGACTATGTTTCTTGCTCTTTTCTTCTCAAGAAAACCCTTTTAGGTGTGCTATGTATGGATTAGGAATTTAATAAAAATTATAAAAGTCCTTGATACTTTGTAATATTATTTATTCATTTTTTAGACCCATTTTTTCTATCCTTAAGCTATGATCATCGTAATAATTTAGTTACTTGGCACTCTACCTGTCTACCCAGGTGTAGGTGATTATTGGCTGGAAAATCTTGCATAATCATACTTTAGGCTTAATACTATGTCCAATATACCTCTCCTCAGTAATCTTTTGGTAACAAACATACTTCTACCTTGCCACCAATTTGATTGTCTCAAATCCAAATTAAAACATTCATGTTGGCTCACTGATTTGCCTACCCTACTTGTAGGTCAACATTTCCTATGGAGGGACAATTGTAGGTGTCCATGGAGTCTAAAAACCATCTATCAAACCTCATAATTGTGACCTTCATGCTCATTCATACACTATTTTGTCAATGGAACCATTACGACATGAGAGTGTATCTTTTTTGCTCTTTAAGATATAAAAAATCATTTAAGGCTCAAAACCTATAGATATCATTACAAGGTTTCAGTGCTTTTAGAAGCAACTTTGAGGCTTTTAAACACTATCTTCCAGTAATCCTTTCCCCTTCAAACTTTTCAAGACTCTTTTCTATTCTATAGGATATCAAACTCACCCATTTTGATTCCTTGGAACACCCTTTAGGCATATTGAAATATACCTACAAAAACCACCTAGGCCTCTATTTTACCATTTTAGGGACAAGAGACCAAAACACAATCCATTATCTTTTCAAGTTGGTTTCACATTTCATTTGATCTTTAGACACTTTTTATGTATTTTCAAGGATTGATCTTCATACCAATGTTTCAAAAGGTGCCAAGTGGTTTCATATTTTCCATGAGAGAATCCTTTGGTGCCCTACTCAACCACCCATAGGTGGATGTTTTGATGATCTACAATGAGCTAGATGTGAAACATGAAACTCCACATGAATATGAACCTTGCATGCTTGTATCAAACACCATAACATAACTTAAATTGTTTGGATAGGTTTGAAACACATGTTTATCTCTCTTCAAGTCAGCATGATGTTAGCAAGACCCTGTAAGTGTGCATTGGTTGTATGTATGGGCAGTGAGTGTCTTAAAATAGAGAAAATAGGATGGGCAAAGGGAATCATTGGTATAAAAATACAAAATCAACCTTAAAATTCATTATTCTAATAAAAAAATCTTGAAACAAGATACAATACAACAATTTCAACATGAAGATCACTTTCATACATATGGAATAAAGTATGTAGAATGTTCAATGATTGGTTTAACATGGTAGAGACATGGGTTTTTGATAAAACTATGGTGTTTTGAGATAATAACCTATAATTAGGTGAACCTCATAAAATTGAAACATAGAATCACCATTTACCATTCATATGAAACCTTTGTGTGTAATTCAAGCTCCTACAAGTGGAAAACTAACTAAAATTACACATGTTAGCACTCTCTTGTAAAGTGAGTTATATTGTTCATTCAAACACCATAAAACATGAAATTAAGAATGGGGACAATTGGGGGAAGAATTGAAAATAATTTGAAAGAAACATTAGTAGCTAGATTGTATGTAATCTTCCAAACCAAGGCAAAACCTATAAGGTGCACATATTAGCAGGCAAATTTGCACTTTCAACTTGTTATCAATGGTTCATAAAGCATATTTGATCAATATTAATAATAATTATATGAAAATGAAATTTTATGAGTTTAATACAACCTCCCTAAAGTGTTTGAGCTGAAAACTTTTGAGCTATCTATACTAAGAAAAAATCTAAAGGTCACTTCAAAGTTTCTAGAAAGCCAAGAAAAGAGAATAATGGTTTTGAGAAATAAATGGAAATTTAAGATCAAATAAACTTTGGAAATTATCATTAGGAATTTTAAGAACTATCTAACCATTTCCCATGTGGCACACTTACCAAAGAGGCTGTACAAGTGCCAAATTCCCCTTTTCTTTCAATAAAATTACCTTTTTTTTAATAGCCTACCAATTTTTATTTGGTTTTTGTTATTCAAGACTTCTTCAGACACATGTCATGTGACATCACCCTTTGATACCTTCACATTTCCCAAGAAACTTGTACAAAGCATTAAACATACCTTTTTTACCCATAAAATGACTCAACATGATAAATGAACATAAAAACTAATTGACCAAAGCCAATATAACATTAAACGACCTATGAAACACCCCATGGCCAGATATTATTCCCCCTAAAACATCTATAAAACCAATTTTTTACCTAGGGGTACCCCAATTTGACCTAAAAGTCAAATTTGGTCAATAAATTGGTGACTCATAGGGGTAGTATGCCTATTATACTAACCAGACTAGTAGACTTATTAGTTCATTAGGCTTAGGAGTCATCTAAAGTCTAATAAAAACAAGGACACATTTTACTATTGACTATAAACTTGATAAAGACAAGACAACTATAGACTACCTCAACACACAAAGAAAAAGACACAATATAGAGAGCAAATACACACATGTGCTCAAAATACTTAAGAGAAACATAAAACAACCTATTATATACAAGTGACAATCAATCATACCTCCCTCCTAGATCAAATGGAAAATTTTAAACCTTCCTTGCTTCATGACATGAGGGATTTAGTGAGGCATGTATCCCTCTATCTTTTAGTATTAGTACCTCCATCTTATTCATGGTGTTTTCCAACTTCATTGGCATGATGTTCAAAGAGGACCAAGAAGCCCCATACAAGTTGACCAAGGAAATTAACTCTTCTTATATCTAAAAATACTCATCCTCCTCATGTGGATCTTTAATTTTAGCATCATTCTTGATTCCCATAGGGATCTCAATAAGATTGGATCTCTTCTCAGCTACAAGCCCTTCTAGCTCATCAAAGATCTTTGCAAAATCTATCCAATCTTGATCATTATCCACCATGGAAGACTCCTCCTTCACCTTGTCATGTACATGACCCTCAACTTGGAAAATTTCTTCAAGCTCTTGGAATAGCTTCATTTTCAACTTCTAATAATCCTTCTCAATAACTTCTTGTATAATAACATTATTAAGTTACTTGATGACAATAAATTCCTAACCAATAGAAAGATCTTCCTCTTTATGTTTGGTTGGACACTCAATATCATGTTTCAACTCATCAAAAATCTTGTCATCATGTGTGCAATCTTTTAAATAAGGATAAGCTTTACGCAACTCATAAAAAACCTTATAAATGGCATTGAAACTCTACCATAAATCTTCTTCTTGGATGCCATCTTCAAGAAATATTTCATGTATCTTGGTCTCATGAGTCTCTCCTAGGACTACCACTTCTTGAGGGATGATTTGAGTTTCATTCTTGACATTAAATTCCACTTTATGTTTGATATGATCATCTATAACCTTTTGATCAATTTTATAGTTTTATTTAAGGGTTTTAAGATCTTCCATCTCTTTCTCCTTCATGGTAATTTGAAGATTAGGCATCTTGAAATCATGTGACCTATCCCAATGAGGCTACCAAGGAGGTAGGTTTACTTCAAGCAAGAATTCTCTTTCTTTATCAATTAGATAATCCTCCTTAATTTCCCATACCATAGGTCCATCAAGGTAAAGATTGATAGGGTGAGGGCAAGATGAACTAGTTGGTGATGGTGGCACATAAAACTCAAAATCAGATTGAGGGTGAAGTGTAAGGGGTTCTTCATGGACACACATCCATTCAAATATAGAGATAGTATCTAGTGGACTATCCTTTTTTTCACCAATGGGAGTCCCTATTGTGATTTCTTCCTCATAATCACTCATGAGATCCTCTTTATCAACCATGAATTGAATTTTTCTTCTTTACTTACTTCTCTCAAGATAGGTTCCTCTTTAAGAAGGAAAGGTTGATGGATAGGCTCATGGATTTAAGGTGAAGAAGTTGGAATATAAGATGTAGTGAAAGGTGAAGGAGTTGGATATGGAGTGTGGGATGAAGGAGAAGGCTTATGAATGGGTTTGGAAAAGAAGAAAGCGCTAGTGAGCTCATATGGAAGTGAATTCTTGGGTTGAGTAGGAGGAGTATCATATACATGAGTAGGAGCTACATATTTCCAATGGTAATTTTATGTTAAATCCATGAAAACATTTGGTTTCATATGAAAATATTCATAGGAATGTTCTTGATGTTGATAGACATAATATTATGAATGATAGGGCTCATATTGAGGCTAATAGAGAGGTGTTTCTTGGTAGCCATTCTCATCAGATTGTCCAACAATATGGTGTCCATATGGAGAGGTAAATGAAGGGATATATGGCTCCCACCATGGCTCATAAGACTGATAGACATTTTTATAGGACTATTGAGGGGTAAAATTTAGTTCATATAAAGGTAGATTGTGAGACTGATATACTTCCTAAATGGGCTGATTAAGGACTTGTTCATATTTATAGGGAATGTAACAAGCTTGAAAAGTCTCACCAACTTGTGTAATACAAATATTAACATCAAATTCAGTCATGAAAACTTCATTAGGAATCAAAGACACAAGCAATGGATATCATCAATATTTTAAAAAAAATACCTAGGCTACTTGACTAGTTGATCTATGTTTGGCATTGCCATTAATACTTTGATAGATGCCTCCAAAGGTTGATTATTGAGAGACAACACCAAAAATATCTAAACCTCTTGGAATAAGAGTCCCATCAGACATGCTAAAAACTATTGTCACTTAGATTTTCACCCTTTAAGGATATGTAAAATCTCTCCTCATCCAAGTGGCATAATGGAATCACCTCTAGGCTTGTGGGAAGCCTTAGGAATGAGGTTAATTTATAGATAGTGATAGCTCCCTTGATATACCACTTTGGATTGAAATTACTACTAAACATACGGGGTGGATAGGGAGAGAGATAACTAAAATAAAACTAATATAAGGGAGTTGATACACTAAATAACATGATGAAATCCAACCATATGAATATTACACTTGAAATCAAAGGAAAAACTATAAATACACTTTTCTATTGTAGGAGCATCTGCAATGGCTACCTAAAGACATGGTCATGACTAAATTTGAATTTCAATAATTTGTATTTTCCTTCTAATATGTTGTTACTGAGGACTAATTGTAAAAAACATAAAAGTAAAAAATAATTGTTGTTGGGGCTATTGAGAAAATCAAGGAGTGGGTGAAAATATTTTAACCTGGGCATGTTGTTACAAATTAAAAAGTGTTTTTGTTTTAGAAGCCCAAGTTGGGCGTAGAAGTTAGGGAGGAAGTTCTAAAAAGTAAAAAAAAAAAATCAAAAAGAGAGCAGGACGCAGAAAGGAAGATAGTGAAGAAGGAGAGAGAAAGAAAATCCCCTTTAGGGAAAGGATTTATGTCAGACCAGGATCCATGCAATTGGAAGGGAGTGGTTTGCAACAATTTCAGTAAGGCGATGACTAAAATTGATCTCACAGATTCGCATATCAATGGAAACTTGTATTCTGCCATTTGCAGGCTTCCTCATCTGAGGATGCTAGTATTAAAATGGAATTGATTCGGAGGTGCCTTCCCCGTGGAGTTATTGGAATGCAAAATATTGCGGAAGCTTGATTTGTCAGAGAATCTGCTCATGGGAAGTTTGCCAGATCGCATATATCAACTAGTGGAGGACGGGCGCATACCAGAAGAGTTTAGAAAGCTGGCGAGGCTACAAGAATTGTTTTTAAGTTCATTTTGTCGAGGATTCAATGTGCTTCTCAGGCACTAGAGATTCACAGTGTAGAGAAGAATGTTGCAGCGTATATCAAAAAGGAATTTGATAAGATGCATACACCTACTTGGCACTACATTGTTGGTCAAAATTTTGGTTTATATGTTATTCATGAAACAAAGTACCTCATATACTTCTATTTGGATCAGATGTCAGTTCTTTTGTTCAAATCAAGATAACCAATGTGAGTTATGATGAAGGCGGGGTTCTATTTGACACAAAATTCTGTCTATGACAAATTATTAAACCACGTCAATGATATGACAGCCATTAGATGCATCATATAGGGGTTGTGTTGTTGTTGTTGAGGCATTAGAGAATGGCTGAGCAAAAAGGAAAAGGACCAAGCATCGACTATAGAAGACCAAATGAGTATGGCAAGGAAGGAGAGCTTGTTGTAGTAGGCTGAAGCCGATTTGGAGGAGGATGGTAATTCGGGCCATTCATGTGACCAACGGTCGTGTGAAGAAAATGTTGCCAAACTTGGTAAGTCAAATCTCCTTCATTCTTATGAATTTCCTCTCAAGAAACAGTCAGAGAGCATTTATCCATTGCCATGCTTGGGTGGGCCATTCGTGTTCAGTGCATGTATCTCTCAAAACAGACAGATGGTAGTGTGCCAAATATATTGGTAATTATAATCTGTGAAGTTGTCAAACCAAGGGTTAGAGCAGCTGAACATATATCTCAGATAAATGAAGAGGCATGTTCTCCTTTTATAAAGAAATTCAAAACCATTCTAATCTTCAATCTCCCTATGAATTGGCTGTCGATTCTAAATCTTCTTCTTGTTGATAAGTGGGGGTATACACATTGAATATATGGCCTTCTAGACTGTAGATCAACGAATATAATTGTGTGATTGTTGTTCTTCTTTGTTGTTGAGTGGTGTTTGAGGTCAAATGCTGGAAATTATTTGGCGTTTTAATTTCCTATTTGCTGAAGAATGACTGTGCATCATTTTGGTATAAGAGCAGTTGAAGGTTAGTCACACCAATTTGGTATTAGAACTTGAAGCTCTTGGGATTTGGCAAAGGGATCAAAAGGAGACAACACTAGAAGACTCTACTGGAGGAAAGGTATGAGTAAGATTTAATATTCAGTTTAAAGATTTGTTTTTGAGAAGTAAACAGGTGAAGAGAAAGGTAGCCAAGCCATTGAGGCTTAAGAGAAAAAGAAGCCAAGGAAGGCTTAGTGAAGAGAAGCTTGGAAAGCTTAAAAGTAGGGGAGCAAGTGAATGCTCAAGAATAAGATCCAAAGCAAGGTAAGCTTGGATTTATGATTATTGTTTGATGAAGAGTTGAGAATTGCTGTAGGATTGAGAAAAGGATCAAAAGACTAGGATACAAAAGGCCTAGGTGAGATCAAGGAGATTGTCAAAAGACCAGTCAAGGAGAAAAGGCTTGGGTGAGACAAGGGATCAAGAGACCAAGGTGGAAAAGACTTGGGTGAAGATCTCAGAGATGGAAGTACTGTTGAAGGCACTACAGAGCAGCAAGGTACATGAGGGCACCAAGAAGAAAGCAAGCATCAAAGGTATGGACAGTTTTGTAATTGATAAAGAGATTGTTAATTTGAAGAGAGAGTTAGCTAAGATTAAATATGAATATGAGTCTTGGATGCAGATGGATAAGCAAGCATGGGTATGGCCAATAAGGAGGAGGATGAAGTGGCCAATAGATATCCTACTAAAGAGGAGAAGAAGGCAAAGGAAGATTGCCATGAAGAGAGAAGCCCATAGAGGCTTGAATAAGATAAGAAGGTTGCCAAGTGAGTAGAAAGAGGAAAAAGTTGAGAAGAAGGTCCTCATTATGGAGGACAAGAGAAGAGAAGAAAGAAAAGATGAAGTGCCAAGAAGAGCACTTGAAAAGATGAGAGTTTGGATGAAGAGAGCACTCATAGGGACCTTATGGTCTCTTGTTTTTATATTTAATGATGTTTTTGCATGGGTAATTGTAGGTATGAGCAGCCTTATGAAGGTCAAGATAAGGGCCTTGAAGAGTGAAGAGATTGGTGCAAGAGAAGACACCAAGTGCACAAGTGAATGTGCAAGAAAGAGAAGAGAGTTTGTTGTTGTTGATAAGGAAGAAGGAATACATTGTCAAATGCATGAGAAAGATGTTGGAGATCTTGTGCAATAAAATGTTGAGATGGAGGAGGAAATTGCATTCCATGATGCCATGGAGTACCTTGAAGAAGAAAGTGGAAAACTATACACAAAAGAGGATAGTGCAATCAAAGAAGCCATGCAAATGAAGAAAACCATGAAGCAGCCCATCAAGGAGGTAAAGGTGAATTATAGTACTGATTTTTCTCATCCACTTAATTATGGAACAGCTGTTGAACAGGTTTCAAAATTCCACAAGGAAGTAGTGGAAGTCCTTCATCATGCCAATGAAGAAGAGGGTATAGAATACTATGATGATTTGAAAAACATTCTAATAGAACAAAGGAAGGAAACTATGAGGAAGAGTATGGCTAAACATCAAGCCATTGCAAAGGTAAAAATAAGTTTAAATTCTGATTTTTTAAAAGCATATAAGAGTAAGACTATTGTTGTACAGATGGAGATGAAGAAGATTAACAACAAGCCTTCAAATCTAGTAATAAACCATGGCTATGTGGTACCAAAATGGCTCAAGGTATCAGCAAATGTAACGAATGACACAAACTTCAATCAGGATGATGACTCAAGCAAGAAGAAAATACAAAACATGAAGGAAGAAGTAGAATTCAAAGTGAGCAAGGCCAGGTATCAAGCAAGACAACATGAAGATGTCAAAGAGCAGAAATTTGTTGGTAAATTGAACAAGTGTCATCCAAAAACTATGAAGAAGGTATGGATGGCTAAAGGTGAGAAAGAAAACTTCTCAAAGAATAATGAAGTAGAGCATAAAGATACAAAGATGAAAGGTAATTCAATTGCTTGCAATGAATGGGATAATGATATTTTTGAATCATTTAATGATATTTTTATGGAAAAGGAGGAATGTAAAATGTATATGAAAACTAATATTCAGCAAGGAGGGATTTCCAAGAGGATGGCTGATGAAAGTGGAGATGTGAAATCAGTTCACATGTTTGAAAAGAGTAAGGAGATACAAGGTAAGGGTGCTTCAATTGTTTTTGATAAGTATATTGATGATGATAAAGAAGCTGATTTGTATGAAGAAACCATAAAGTGGATGAATGTGTATATAGAGGATGAAAGACAATTTGGTCCTAAGTTTGATATAGGACATGAAGATTTGGATGAGCATGTGTTGAGTGAGGAGTTGAAGAGGATAGAAGAGTTGTTGAATCCTCCAAGAGAGTTGTGTAGAGACACATATCAACATGGTGGCACCATTGATCAAATGGAAAATGAATTGAGGCAAGAACAAAGAAAGATGGTGAGGGTAGATTTGGACAAAGAACAACATGAAGACAATCAAGAGGCTTCATGGCCTCAATGTTTTTCTACTAAGGTTGCTTTTGATGTTTTGAATGTAGGTATGGAAGATGAAAACTTTGGAGACACATATGAAGATGAAGAAGCATGGAAGCAGGAGATGGCAGCTAAAAAAGAAATGAGAAGGACATATCTAAAGAGGAAGAAAAGCAAGAAGCTGAAGGACAAAGAATATCAAAGATAAACAGCGGTATTGGCATTGACAACAAGACCTTAGGATCCAGGTATACAAGTGAAGACTAATGTATGGAGGCAGTATTTCATTTGAACTAAGGTTCAAATTGTTCCTAGAGGGAGAGTATGATGTAGGAGCATCTGTAATGGCTACCTGAAGACATGGTCATGATTAAATTCAAATTTCAATAATTTGTATTTTCCCTCTAATATGCTGTTATTGAGGAGTAATTGTAAAAACATAAAAGTAAAAAATAATTTTTGTTGGGGCTGTTGAGAAAATCAAGGAGTGGGTGAAAATATTTTAACCTGGGCATGTTGTTACAAATTAAAAATTGTTTTTGTTTTAGAAGCCCAAGTTGGACGTAGAAGTTAGGGAGGAACTTCTAAAAAGTAAAAAAAAAAAAAAAAAAAATTCAAAAAGAGAGTAGGACGCAGAAAGGAAGATAGCGAAGAAGGAGAGAGAAAGAGAATCGCCTTTAGGGAAAGAAGTTGCGTTAGACTAGGATCCATGCAATTGGAAGGGAGTGGTTTGTAACAATTTCAGTAAGGCGGTGACTAAAATTGATCTCACAGATTCGCATATCAATGGAAACTTGTATTCTACCATTTGCAAGCTTCCTCATCTAAGGGTGCTAGTATTAAAATGGAATTGCTTCGGAGGTGCCTTCACCATGGAGTTATTGGAACGCAAAAGATTGCGGAAGCTTGATTTGTCAAAGAATCTGCTCGTGGGAAGTTTGCTAGATTGCATATATCAACTAGTGGAGGATGGGTGCATACCAGAAGAGTTTAGAAAGCTGGTGAGGCTGCAAGAATTATTTTTAAGTTCATGTTGTTGAGGATTCAATGTGCTTCTTAGGCACTAGAGATTCATAGTGTAGAGAAGAACATTGCAGCGTATATCAAAAAGGAATTTGATAAGAGGCATACACCTACTTGGCACTGCATTATTGGTTGAAATTTTGGTTTATATGTTATTCACAAAACAAATCACTTCATATACTTCTATTTGGATTAGATGTCAGTTCTTTTGTTCAAATCAGGATAACCAATGTGAGTTATGATGAAGGTGGGGTTCTATTTGACACATAATTCTGTCTATGACAAATTATTAAACCACATCAATGATATGACAGCCATTGGATGCATCATATAGGGGTTGTGTTGTTGCTGTTGAGGCATTAGAGAATGGCTGAGATAAAAGGAAAAGGACCAATCATCGACTATAGAAGACCAAATGAGTATGGCAAGGAAGGAGAGCTCGCTGTAGCAGGCCGAAGCCGATTTGGAGGAGGATGGTAATTCGGGCCATTCATGTGACTAGCGGCCGTGTGAAGAAAATGTTGCCAAACTTGGTAAGTCAAATCTCCTTCTTTCTTATGAATTTCCTCTCAAGAAATAGTCAGAGAGCATTTATCCATTGCCATGCTTGGGTGGGCCATTCGTGTTCAGTGCATGTATCTCTTAGAACAGACAGACGATAGTGTGCCAAATATATTGGTAATTGTAATCTGTGAAGTTGTCAAACCAAGGGTTAGAGCAGCTGAACATATATCTCAGATAAATGAAGAGGCACGTTCTCCTTTTGTAAAGAAATTCAAAACCATTCTAATCTTTAATCTGCCTGCGAATTGGTTGTCGATTCTAAATCTTCTTCTTGTTGATAAGTGGGGGTATACACATTGAATATATGGCCTTCTAGACTGTAGATCAATGAATATAATTATGTGATTGTTGTTCTTCTTTGTTGTTGAGTGGTGTTTGAGGTCAAATGCTGGAAATTCTTTGGTGTTTTAATTTCTTGTTTGATGAAGAATGACTGTGCATCAATTTGGTATAAGAGCAGTTGAAGGTCAGTCACACCATTTTCCAATCTTCATCTTCTCACATCAATGTTACATTATGAGGTTATGGATGATTGTGAAAATCTAGGAGGATTAGATAAAATGCCTATGAGGGAACTAATTAATAAGATAAGTCACTAAATCTTAGACAATTCATATAATACCTCACATGCCTTGCAAGAAGAAACTTTTCTATTGCACATAAATGATAGAATGAAATAACATGCTAAGGAATTCATAGTCTTCACATATGCAAAATCAAACATTACAACTAAACACACTAATAATATTCATAGATGAGGTAAAAATTAGTAGTATTATTGATATAAATATATACATTTTAGTAGGTGTTTGTCATACTTAGGTACATCTAATATAATGCCAAAATGGATAGTTCTTATAGAACTTGAGAAAGAGAGAGAGGAGATGAGAGAATTTAAAGGGTCACAAGTACAATTTTAAAGATGATAAGATTAGTTATTTATGCATGATAATATGATTTGGGATGAACCATGCAAGTTTAGGAGCTAGAAGTGTCAATCCAAGTCATAAACTTCATGAAAAGTGGCAAGAAACTCCTCATTCTAGCTCAAAAAAACTGCTTGCATGATTAGCTATATTTGAATGCCCAATAACTAACTAGTACCAAGTATTATGATTATAATTAATTGTAATTAAATCAATAATTCCTCTCTATTCATTTGTTATAGGCTTAGTAATTTGGAATCACTTGGAAAGGAATAATCATCATCTAAAGTCCAAAAAACACTCTTTCTATGCACCCTACACACTTGGCTTCCAAAAAAAGATCATTTACTCATGAAAATACATAAAATGTAGTGAATTACATGTTTAAATGCCCTAAATTTCCTTATTATCATTAGGTATACCTTAAAAATCCATCCACTTTAAGTTTTCACACTTCTCCCTAGTTTGTTTACTATGCTAGTTTTGATTGGCTAAGTTGAAGCACCTAGTTTTCACACTTAGGGTCTATTTGGAGTATGAAATTAATTTTAGGGGTTATTTAAATTCTATATATTCCTCCCAAAGTTGGTTTCACCTTAAAACTCTACATTTAACATTTACAACACAAAAAATGGTCTAAATACCTTTTTTCTTCCATGTTCGTACGAGTCCATACAACTCATCCTAGTGGGAAGTAGATTGAGTGATTCCTATACAAGGTTAAAAATATTTCATGGACAAACTAGTTAATTTGGGTGCATCTCCAACCTCATTTCCATAAACTAGTCACAAACAAGGGTTTACAAGGGTTTTAGCTTGTTTTCACTCTTAAGGTTCATTCATAAAAATATGACATCCAACCTACTAAAAAAATCTAATAACATTGCCTTCAAGACCCCTTATAACATCCTTTCATTCCCTTGTCCCCCATGCAAAGCCTCATGAAATATATGAGTGCTTAATGGTAGCCTATCAAGCTTGTCTCCTTTATTCCAATAGGCATGAAGGGTTTATAAGCAAAAAATGGCTTCTCTAAGGTTTATTTTTCATGTTTTAAGCTTGGAAACATATATTTATACCACATTAACATGTTAAAATTCATTATAATGATTTCTAAAGATTATAATTGAAAGTGACTCATCATTTGAAACTAGGCCTAGTCATATTCATGTAGGTTTGACTGTAACTTAAGGCCAAACTAGCCTCTAATGGATTTTCCTTAACTCTTGATATCCAAAACACACCTAATTTCATCCAATAAATTTTTTTATATGCATTGGAAATCTCACCTAGGTCTAGAATTAACAATGACTTCTCATTTGGGCATTAGGCTTGCAACTTGCCTAATAGGTCTGCCATGCCCTTGAAACTCAAGGTGAGTTTTTTTATGGCTTCACATACATATAACTAGCTCAAAAAAATTTATTAAGGTCCCTAAAACTTTTTTTAACTCATTATAATTCTCATTTCAAGCTATAACTGAGAGTGACCCTCTATTTGGCCTTTAAGCCTATTCCTTGCTTTTAAGCCTGATTATAACTTATGGTGTTTGGACCTTCCTATTGGAATTACTAATTTTGTGGAAGGTTTTACATGATTTATTAGATGTTATTCATCTCTCCATAACTCCTTTCAATACATCCCCAACTTTTGGTTCATGTTTTTTACCTTTCTTCTTCAAAATGTAGGGTTTGCATGAGGGGAAGTACCCCCTATCTAAGACAAAATAGGGGTACTTCCCCTATTTTATATCAAAAAAAATAATTGTATGTTATTAATCAAGTGTTGAGGACATATCACACAAAAATATAACATCTGATCATATGATTATATCCTCTAAAAGTGTTAAAAAATGAGGCAGACCATTAACAAAAGGACTGTGTGTAGGGTTTCTTGGTGTAGGCCATGTTTTACTTGTCTAAGCCACTCCTCTATTCCATATCCATTTTAAAATTCCCCTATAAATTTTAATTACCATGTTATAATTTCTCCAATATTTATTATAACAATCTAACCCCTCAAGCACTCTCCATACCCTTAAATTCACAAGGTTGAGTATCTTGTTCTTGACTGTGTTCTATTATGGTAGTAACTCTTGTAGATGTTAATGAACATTTAGAGCTACTGGTATAGTTTATTAGAGCATCTATAGTTTCTTATGATGATTACAAGTCATATTCATACCTACACAAGTCGTTTTCTTACCTACACTACTTTTCTTTGCTCACTATCACGACTCATCTAGCTGACTATGTTTCTTACTTTTTTCTTCTCAAGAAAACCATTATAGGTGTGCTATGTATGGATTAGGAATTTAATACAAATTATATAAGTCCTTGATACTTTCTATGATTATTTATTCATGTTTTTAGATCCATTTTTGTATCCTTAATCTATGAACACCTTAATAACTTAGTTTACTTGGCACTCTGCTTGTCTGCCCAGCTGTAAATGAGTATTGGCTTGAAAATCTTACATAAGCCTACTTTAGGCTTAAGACTATATCCAATAGACCTCTCCTTAGTATTATTTTAGTAACAAACATCCTTATACCTTGCCACCAATTTGAGTGTCTCAAATCCAAATCAAAACATTCATGTTGGCTCACTAATTTGCCTACCCTACCTGTAGGTCAACATTTCCTATGGAGGGACAACTATAGGTGTCCATAGAATATAAAAACCATCTATCAAACCTTATAATGATGACCTTCATGTCCATTCATACACTATTTATTCAATAGAACCATTCCAATATGAGAGTGTATCTTATTTTCTCTTTAAGATATAAAAAATCATTTAAGGATCAAAACCTATAGATATCATTGTAAGGTTTTAGTGCTTTTAAAAGCAAATTTGAGGCTTTAAAACACTATCTTCCACTAATCCTTTCCTCTTAAAATATTGCAATATATTCTATGTTATATAGGATATCAAACTCACCCATTTTTATGCCTTCGAACACTCTTAAATCATGTTGAAAGATACCTACAAAAACCTCCTAGGCCTTTATTTTACCATTTTAGAGACAAGAGACCAAAACACAGTCCATTGCCTTTTCAAGTTGGTTTCACACTTCCATTGATATTTAGAAACTTTGTATGTATTGTCAAGGATTTATCTTCATACCAAGGTTTCAAAATGTGTGAAGTGGTTTCATCATTTCCATGAGAGCATCCTTTGGTACCCTACTCAACCACCTGTAGGTAGATGTTTCGATGTACTACAATGAGCTAGATGTGAAACATGAAACTCCCCATGCATATGAACCTTGCATACTCTTATCCAACACCATAACACAACTTTAATAGTTAAAATAAATTTAAAACACATGTCTATCTCTCTTTAAATCATCATGATGTTAGTAGGTGATTTTAGATGTGCATTAGCTATTTGTATGGGTAGTGATTGTCTTAGAATGGAATAATAAGGATGGGAAAATGGCCTCATTATAAGCTAAACAAAAAATCAAAATTCAAATTGATGATTCCCATAAAAAATATCTTTAAGCAAGAAATAATACATCCCTTTCAATGTGAAGATCACTTGCATACATATGGAATAAAGCAGGTAGAGTGTTGAATGACTAGTCTAGCATGGTGGAGACATAGGTTTTTGATCAAACTATGTGGCTATGATAATAAAACCAATAAGGAGTTAACCCCCATGTCATTGAAACATGGAAAACACCATTTACCATTCATATGAAACCTTTTTATGTAATTCAAGCTCCTGCAAGTGGAAAGCTGACTGAAACTACTCATGTTGGCACATTCTTACAAAGTGAGTTATATTTCTCATTAAAACACCATAAACCATGAAACCAAGAATGGGTACAATTATTGGAATAATTCAACATCATCTAGAATCAAAATCAATAGATAGATTTTATAGAATACTCCAAACCAAGGCAAAACCTATAGGGTGCATAGATTAGCAGGTAGATTTGCACATTCAACTTGTTAGAAATGGTTCATAAAGCATAATTGATCAATATTCAAACTCCTTATATTAACTTAAAGGTATCTTAGTGTATTATAACCTACCCAAATAATTTGAGCCTAAAAATCTTGAGTTGTCTGTATTGAGCAAAAACCTAAAGGTCCCTTCAATGTGTCTAGAAAGCCAAGAAAAGAGAAGAATGGTTTTGAGAAATAAATGGAACTTTATGATTTGAAAAATGTGTAAATAAGAATGGGGAAGTTTAATATTCACTTCCTAACCATTTACCATATGGCACACTTCCCAAGGAGGCTGTACAAGTGCCAAATTCAACTTTTCTTTCAATAAAATTGCCTTTTTATAAATAACCTACCAATTTCAATTGGTTTTAATTAATTAAGACTTATTAAGACACATTTCACTTTAAATCACCCTTTTACACCTTCACATTTCCCAAGAATCTTATATAAAGCATTAAATACACCTTTTTGACCCATAAAATGACTTAAAATGATAAATAAACATAAAAACTAATTGAGAAAAACTAATTTAACATCAAATAACATTAAATTACATATGAAACACCTCATTAAAATATATTATTCCCCTAAAACATATATAAAACCAAGTTTTTACCTAAGGGTACCCCAATTTGACCTAAAAGTCAAATTTGGTTAATAGCACCGGTACCATTGCTCTTGTGTTGGGAGTGGAAGTAGGATTGTACACATTATCAGGCCTATTAAATTTAGGCTTCCCTTGACCTCTCCCTTTCCCATATTTTTAACCATATTTCTATTAATAGGGATAGGTGTTTTTTTCACGCCTTTTTCATTATTTCTTGCTTAAACTGAGATTCAAAAAATTTAGACCTTGCTCGCCAATCAATGACATCATCTACCTTCCTAGGATCAAGATTTGGCTTAGTATTTTCATTATTAACTTGGGCAATGTTTGGAGCAATAATAGGAACATTAGGAAATAGAGGCATAGAAACTTTTGGAGGCAACTTTCCTACCTGAATGAAGCCATTTGCATTTCTAATGACAAGGTCATATGCCTAAGATAGAGTGAAACCACCCATGGATTGTAGCATGATGGCAATATCAATACCAATGGCTCTCAATTATGTAAGAAATACAAAGATAGAAGGTGGTATTATGGGAGGAGGTAGCCTATACCAAGTCTTTTGGAGCATCTCATTGAAGTCATGCATTGTTTCTTTTGGGGATCTTTGGATCATATTGAGCTAATGTATGAGTGAAATATGGTCATTTATGTCCTTAGATCTTGATGTTAATAGCACTCCAAAATCATCCCATGTTGTGATACATCCACCAAGAAAAGTCTTATACCAATCAAGTTTTTTCCCTTTAAGGAACATGGAAATGATTCTAATGGCAATGTTGACCTTAGTGACATTTTGAAAACTACAAAAAATGGAGATATCCCTAATGTGCTCACTAGGAGTGACATGGCCTTCACCATTGAATATAGGCAAACTCTTTGTAGCATTAGGATGAATGTCATCATAAGCATCAATATGGATTGGGTTTTTAGTGTTAAAGGCTAGGAAGGCATGTTTCCTAGCCATGTTTTCTTCAAGCTCTTCCTCACTCTCTTGGTATTATTAGCTAGAAAAGTCCTATTGCTCTTTAAAGTGAAGAATAGGCTGAGGGGATTAAACTTTAAGAGAAAGTTTAGGTTGAAGAGGTGGATTAATAAGATAAAAAATCTACTATAATAGGATCTAGCAAGGACCATGAAGTATTATCATAAATATATGACACAAAAATGGTCTATAGCCATATTTTTCTTTGAATGGAGTCACTAAATGTTGAGGGGCACACCAATATGCAGTTGATGTTGTCAAGACCAACATTCATCTTGATAAGTTATCTTTAGGACAATGATTCCATCATGCATTCCATAATTTTTTCCACCAAATATTTTACCCTAGAGGAGGTTTTTCAATCCTACTCTAAGATTTTGGAAATATTGGAATACCCCTAGGCCTGTGGGTTGCCTATAGTAAAGGTAGACCTCTAGGTTTAAGTACTAGTTCCATTATTTTACCTTTAAGTTATTATCACCTACACTAACTAATTACTTGTGTGAAAAGGGGAATAAATATGCATGAAAGGAAACTAATAAAATGGGGTGATACATCATAAGGATTTCCATAGGATCATCATACTTCTTTCACTAAGAAACAAGACCTAAAAACTAGCTTTAAAGTCCTAAGATGTTCTAACATTAGTATTTCAATAAAGAGGTGATATGCATGATAGAAACCAAGGTAAGTGGACCAAAGTTCATATTTTATAATTTAAATACACTTGAACACTTGAAGGAAGCCAAACATAGTAGATACACTCCATATGACCTGTTAGAATTAGAACTTTGTGTACAAGACATGAAAGGACAAGGAGAAGTAAGGATAAAAGCTTATCACTAGACCTCACCATTCATCACTTTTCACACTTATACAAGATTTTTGTGAACTCAAAACTATATTTAATGTATTATTAAAATGCAAATTACAACATTAAACTAGTAGGGATTCACCATACATGGTGTGGAATTTTGAAATAAGAGCCAAAATGGCTAGTATTTATATAATATGAGAAAGGAGAGACAATAATGAAGCTCAAGAGTCATAAGAATAGGTATCAAGATGAGAGAAGTATTTATTTTTTTAGGATAATGGAATATGAAATATACCATGAAATGTATCTTTGAAAAAATGTCCCTTAGAATCATCAAACTCCTCAAATTTGGTGTAGAGGTCTCTCAGTTGGCTCCTTGAAACTGCCTTCATCATTGGCTTCTCTTGAGTGCTCCTTAATAGACTAGGGACATATTAAATAATTTCACTATGAAGGGAGGGTTATAAATAGGATCCAAAATTCATTTTATGTGTCTCTAATCACTTATTTTATTTTGGATAAGTTGTCTCACTATCCAAAATCATAATCATCCATCTTTCACACATCCTTCACACTTGGCACCAAGATGGTCATTAATTTTACAATCCAATCCATATAGAGGGTGGACTGACATCTATAAATATTCCTCATATCCTTATATCCATCAATAATATCTTAAAATTCCTCCCAATTAGAGTTATCACCTTCTCACTTGGTGATCATTCTTCATTCACTATGTCATTTTGGATTGCCTAAATTGAAGGTGCTTACAGAGGTACTTATGTGATTTTATAAGGTAATAAATGGATATAAGGAGTTATATTAGGTCTCATTATATCTCATAAAGTGATCCACATCCTTTTACTCTCACTTTAACTTGTAAAACACACAAAACTATCAAGAAAATCCATTTTGTACCTTGTCCATACAAACATGGTACAAGTCAATCTAATGGGAAAGAGCCCTGAGGAGTCTTAGACTAGTTCAAATCACTTCCCTAACCAGACTATCTCATCTAGATGCCTTTTATTCAACTTCTTCCCAATCAAGTCATTAACAAGGGTTTTAGAGGGTTTTGACTAGTTTTTTCCCTTAAGGATTGTTCATAAAAGTGTGACATCCAAACCTTAGACAAATTTCATTAAAACCTTGTTAAGTACCCTCTCCAATATTTTCTAGCTCCTCAAGATCCCATGATAATCATACATAATGTTTTGATCTTTCAAACTTATCCTCTTGAACTCTCTTTTACATTTTTCATACCCTGGCATATTTTTGAGCCAACAAATGGCTTCTCTTTGAGATTATCTACAAACCAAAGGTTCAAACTCAACTTATATCTCCCCATGAAGGTGATCCAATGAATTTAAATGTTCACTTGGTGCTATAAGTGAGGCTACACAACTTTTAAGCATTAGGCCTAGTCTATGCCTAATGGACTTTGATGACTATTTTTAGCTCTTCGCCACCACCTCTAAGTGGTTGGTCATGATTATGAGGGATTACTTGTGTTTGTTCATGTCCAACTCAACTTCCTATAGCTCTGTTGACTAGATTTGACCCCAAGGTCAAATTTGGACCCCTATCGGTAAAAACTTGATCTTTAGATGTTTTAGGAGGCTAATATTTTTCCATGGGGTATGATATAGTCTATTTGATATAATGTAATGCCTTGTTAGCCTTAGTCATGGTCTGATTAGTTTATATGCCATTTTGAGTCACTTAGTAGCCATTTAGGGGTCATAAATGCAAGTGGCATGGTTTTCAAGTTTTCACCTTGTAAATTAAGAATAATTATTCCATTTTTGGGCTTAGAGACAACTCAAGGGTATGCAGAATGAAGGTCCAAGCTCAATAAGCTAGATTGAAATGCTCACATCTCGTTTGACACTTTACATGGAGACCCAATAATATTTGATGAGTTTATAGGGGTATTTAACATAAATCTTTTGTAATTTTTTGTAATTTATAAAATCTTATCTTTATGAATGAAAATTATGAGCTTAAAGGACCTAAAACCCTTGTAAAGCCTTGGAAATGACTTGATTGGGAAAATGAGGTTGAAGGGTTTTAACTAAATGGGATGAAATGACCATGAAATTGGATTTAGGTTATAAAAGACACTTCAAGGCTCCTCATAATCAAAAAATTTTGTACCCTACCTATATGAATAGGGTAAAGATTTTCTTTATTTAACTATTTTATGCCTTGTGCAAGTTCTAGGGAATTTCAAGAAATGAAATTAACTTTGGGAGGAAGTTAGATAATTTTAACAACTCAATATTATCATTTAATGTTTTATAAAAATTCCTAAGTACTTCAACAAGAGCCCTCATCTCAATCAGTTAGAGTGACATAGTGAACATGATAGTGAGAATGATGAAAACTTTAAGTAGAAGCATATTTGAAGTACACATAATAAATATAATGCCATGTATGGAATTTAAACATGTATTTCACCCCCTTTTATGTGTTTCCATGAGAAACTTAAGCCATTTTGGGAGCCAAGTGTGAAAGGTGTTTAAAAAAGGGAGTTTCTTTGATTGCAAGTAGTGATGGCTCACTTATAAAGGAATCTAGGTGATTTGTAATACATCCAATGCATGTAAAAACATGTCCATAACCCTTCCATATCATTTTAATCATTATATTTATCCCTAACTAGTTTTGGGACTTTACAACAGATCTAAGTGTGTAATAACAAATTTCATGCCACATTTCATGAGTTGAATAGTTTGGAGAGCCATTTTTATTATCAAACCTTGCATGTCCTATCTCCTACTTATATTATCATGCACATGTAACTCCTTTTATTATCTTGAAACATATTATTTTTCCCTTTGAACTTCCCTTTTCTCACTTCTCTCTCAAATGTTATAAGTAGTGACTTTTTGAGCTCTTTGGGGGAGCCTCCATTGGTTATGGTGAAACCCTAGCCATTATTGTATTTCATGTCTCTTAAAGAAATACAAATTGAATTTAAATAATTAAATTTTACGTAATTGATTCATGTTTCAATCTTGTTGATATTGTCTAGTAGAAGATAGTCTTTTCTAGCATGTTGTCCTTGATTATTTACCATGTGTGCAAAAGAGTAATTATTACAGGTCTTTATTAGTGTTCTTTCTTAGTGTATAAGAGTTTTAGAAGTGTCTTATGATTGTATTCTCCAAATTATCATTCATTATCCCTCCTAAACATCAATATACCTCTTGAACCTAGCATATGAAACATTGATGTAATAATTTGTCTTGAGTTGTGAGTTACATGTGAAAGAAGCATTTATTTGCTCGAAGTAGTATAAGTTTAATCAATAATAGGAAATTAGTTATTGGTTCATCACCTTTTAGATTTTTATTTTGTATCCTTAACCCTTATCATGCAAAGTTGATAAGTAATTAATTGTTTCAAAGAGTGCATCAAGGGAACTAGCCCTTCTAGAGATTCATCTCACCTATTAGTTACACATAACTTGTGAGATGTTTCCATCATACCACTTGGATGAGGAGAGATGTGAAATCTTCTTAAGGGGTAAAAATCCAAGTAAAAATAGTTTTTGTCATTCTTGGTGGGACTCTAAGTCCTAGAATATTGTCCAAGATTAGTACTGATCTTGGCATATTTGTACTTGTAAGAACATTTATATTCAGTACTTGATAATTCCACTAAGTTTTCAAATCTTTGTTTGTTGATCAATCCTTATTTTCCATGATAAATTTGACCACTAGGCCTACTGCTAAAGGTATACCTTTTGAGTTTGTGCAATTGCCTTGTTATTTTGTCAAAAGGTTGAGATTTGTGAATACTCATCCTTATTCAAGGGATTTGGTTTTTAACAAACCAAGTAGAAGTATATTGTTTGGTTCAACCCCTATTAATCACAATATAAATTCCAATATGGCTATAAATATACCTTTTTTAGCCTTCACCGGATCATCTCCTTTGAATCTTTCCCAATATGACCAAATTCCTAGAATAACCATTAAAAGTGTTCCAGGTTTTAGTGGAGAAGGTCCTATTACTCCCATTAAACACATTAAAAACATGGTAAATTTTTGAAATATCCATAATATCACTCAATATAATGTAGCCATTAGGCTATTGGAATTATCTTTCAAAGGAAAAGCTTTAGATTGGTATAGAACTCTACCTCATGCTTCCATCACTTCATGGGATGAATTAGGAAATCTATTGTCTAAGACGTTTAAAGAGAAAAGTGATTATTTTTAACTAGCTAAGTAATTGACTACTATCAAGAGGGTTCCTAAATATTTCATGTAATATTTTAATTCTAGATTCCAAAATACATGGGATAGGATCCCAACCCTTGTAAGACCCGCTACAAATTATGCATTCTTGTATTACCTAAAGGTATTGAATAGTGATGTATCCATGATGATCTAATCTATGGGTGGTAATACACTACCTAATGCCAATGAGATAGATATTAATGCTAATAATTATCTTTTTCAAGTAGAAAATATTGATCCTAGACCACCCATGCCATTATTTCTTGATTTGCATCCTCTTAGTCAAATTGCATTACCTACCTTGGCTACTTTGCCTAATATCCAAGATAAGTCTACCCTTGCCCCTACCAATTAGATTCATAAAGTTAATAGTTTGATTCAAAGTTCTAGTAATGATTTTGTTTCTCTAAATCTAACAAGCCCAAAATTATAAGTCTTAGTAGCCTTACAATCAGTTTGGACAAGAAAGTAGGAATCTTTTTCAAGGTAATGCTCAAGGACAAAGTCAAATAACTCAAGCTAGACCTTACCAAAGTTTCAATCCTAATGTGCCATCATATTCTATATCTCTTATTCCTATTCAAAATATTATTGTCCAAGAACAACCATTATATCCTTCCTATGACCAAAATCAAGGCCAAGTTGTATAGGCTAATGAAATGCCTAGTCAATCCATGACAATGAAAAGTAGTCAAGTACCTCAAGTTCCCAATTTTGAGGTACCAATACAAAATGGAATGGATAGTGGACTAAAAAAAATTGATTTTACTCTTATGAATCATTTATAGGAATAATTTTTTGCCATAAATCAATTGGGAAGTTCAAATAATGTGAATGTTAGTGTATCCTCTAACACTAGATCTAAGAAGAGGTTTGTTGAAGAGGCACAAGGGATAAATTAAGGACATATTTTGACTCTTAAATCACCTCCAATGGTAGGTGGTTCTAACTCAGCTCCTAAGGTGTAGGAAAATCATAAATTTTAGAATTCAAAACCAACTCCTACACATCCATCTTTACATGCTACACCATAAGGTACTAGTTGTTCCAAAGAACCATTCAAGATGAAAAATCCTTATATAAATGTTGTGGATAAAATGAATAAGTCACACATGAATATTTAATTATGGGTTTCACTAAAAATACCAAGATAAAAGGATATTGTCCAAAAGGAATTGCTTGGACTAAGTAAATTATTTGGATCAACAAGGGTAAAAAATGTTATTTTAGTGAATGAAACTTAGCCCATTGATGGACAAGTAAAAAAAATTGATAAGACTCCTCATTTTTATCTATCCTTGATCATTGGTAATTGTTTAGTTCATAATTGTATCATAGATAGTGGGGATAGTACCTTAGTCATGCCTAAGTCAAAAGTGAATAAAATAGGCCTCAAGTATGAACCAATGGCTAAAGGAGTTCTAAAATTGGATAGGTCACCAGTAAAGGCCTTGGGAGAAGTCAAGAATCTGAATTTGACTTTACATGCTTGTCTTAATTTATCCATCTTTCATGCTGTGGTTATTGAATATTTAACCCCATACTTTGCTCTTTGTTTGTCAAGGGATTTTACAACCAAGATAGGTGGATACTTGGCAGAAAATGAATCATACATAGGTTTCAAAACAAGGTACGGTACCAAGGTAAAGATTGAATCAAAACTTCTTTGTCATAATCATTTAGAGCCTCACATGCCTAAAGTTGTAAATGTCAATTATACTATTCTTGATGAGGAATAACTTCACATGGATTAATCTCCAACTTATTCTCTTAAAGGACTTTCTAATATACATCTAGATGAATAGGGAGCTAAACACTATGAAAATGATCCTTGTAGATTCATAGAAGAAGCTAGTCTTGGAGTGTATTGTCTTCATAAATAAAGATTTTTCATGCCAAATTTGATGAAGCCGAATGAGACTATGGATGGTCTATGGCAACTATATTTTGATGGATCAAGAAGCAAGGTTGGATTAGGTGGTGGAGAAATGTTAGTATCTCCATATAAGGAAAGGTATTACTCTACTTTCAAATTTCACTTCAGTGTTACTTGTAATGTATTAGAATATGAGGCCCTCATTCATGGCCTTGAGTGGGATATAAAAAGAGGTGTTAATGAGTTACAAGTTTATGGTGATAGTGACTTAGTTGTGAATCAAGTAAGAGGTCAAAATATGACTAAGAAATATTTACTTAGATCCTATAAACATAGAGTGTGGGATATTAGAGAATATCTCCAAGATTTCAACATTCAATCTATACCAAGAGAAGATAACAAACATGCTAATAGATTAGAAGCCATTGGAGCTTAGTTTGATGTTCCAAAGGAGATAAGAGATGAAAAGAACTAGCCTCATATCAAAGTAATTATAAGGCCATCTATACCTGATAATGTCACTAATTGGCAAGTATTTGATAGTGACCAACAAATAGCTATTTTTTTACAAGAGGAGGCTGAGTTTTTTCTCAAAAAACTAGTCCAAACTACAGTAGAAATATGGAGGGTAGATTGTACAATTGAAGACAAACAATCTCCCTAAGGGCTTAGTTACACTTGAAAGTATTTTTAATGATGATGATCATCTAAAGAAGGAAAAGGTAAGCATGTCTACTAAACAATAAAACTATGAGAGATTTCAAATCTTCAAAGATAAGTTTCTTGATCTTGGGAAGGTGTGTACTAGAGAAGAAAGATATGCTTTCATTGAATTATGCAAAGAATTTTATGATATATTTGTATGGGAATATAGTGATTTAAAAGGTTTTGATATAAATCTATCTCAACATACCATAGAGTTAGATTAAAATTCTAATCCTATCAAGCAAAAGCAAAGTCTAATCACTCCCAAGATTGAGCCTCTAATGAGAAAGGATCTTACAAAGTTGATTGAGTCTAAAATCATTTTTCCTATTAAGCATTCATCTTGGTTAGAAAACTTAGTCTTGATAAGGAAGAAGAATGGGGAAATGAGGTTATGTGTTGAAGTTAGAGATTTGAATAAAGTTTCTTTCAAAGACCATTATCCTCTTATTTCCATGGAGAAAATTTTGGAATTTATGGCAGGTAGTGAAAGGTTCTCACTCCTTGATGGATATTTAGGATATAATTAGATTTTGATAAAGGAAGGAGATCAATACAAGATAGCCTTTACCAATAAATGGGGAAAATATGCTTATAATAAAATGCCTTTTGGTTTGTATAATGCTGGGATAACCTTCCAATTTGTAATGGATATGGCTTTTCAAGGACTAATAAATGATATAGTGTTGGTGTATCTTGATGATATCATGGTCTTCTCCAAGGATGTAAAGGATCATTTGAATCATCTTAGGAATAATTTTGATAAATGTAGAGAGTTTGGAATATATATATTAATATAAATGTGAATTTTTTGTTTATGAAGGCAAACATTTGGGACACATTGTTTCAAATAAAGGTTTATCCATACATCCTAAAAGGGTGAGTGCAATATCAACATTGAATCTACCCAAACACAAGAAAGGTTTGAAAATATTATTTGGAAAAATAAATTTCATAAGGAGGTTTATTATTTATTTTCATAATTTATGCAAGCCTCTAACCTCTATTCTAAGGAAAGATGAAGTGTTTACTTAGACAAGGAGAAGGAAAGACAATTTTGAAGAGATCAAGCAAGCTATTGCTCAATCTTCAACTCTTGAAAGTACTAATTTATCAAAGGATTTAAACTTGTATAATTTTGGAAATGAGGAAGTAATCTCTACCATGATAACTCAATCAATGAAGAAAACTTGGAGCAACACATTTCATTTTTTAGTCAAGGATTGGAAGGCTATGAGATAAGGTACACCTATGTAGAGAAGCAAGTACTTTCAATTGTTATAAGTCTAAATAAGTTTAGGCACATGTTATCTAAAAACAAGATTAATATATTGGTACCTCACCCTAATGTCAAATAATTACTTTTGAGTATATATTTGAATGAAAAAACAGTTAGTTGGATTACAAAATTAATGGAGTATGATGTAGAAATCAAGACAACCAAGATAGTGAAAGGGAATGTATTATGTGAAAACCTTGTTTCAGATTTAAAGGAAAAAAATGAAGCTCTTTTAATTCGTAAATATAATACTATGACAAATTCATCTTCATCAATGAGGAATTGGACATAATAAATGATAAATTTTATTCAAACTGGTGAATTCCCACAAGGCTTAGATAGAGCCAAAATAAGGTACTTCAGATTAAAATTTCTTTATTATGTACTTATTAGATGGAGTATTGTTTAATAAATATCTCTAAAGTTTACTATTGAGATGTGTTGAATCAGATTAGGTTGAGAAGATATTATTTGAGTTTCATGATGGATTAGCAGGTGGTCACTTTACTCTAAGGACCACAACTACCAAGATTATGAGAGATAGTTATTTTTGGCCTAGTTTTCTTAAAGATACTCATGATTGGGTAAGAAAATGTAAAAATGTGATCTATTTTATGAAAAACAAAATCTTTCATCCTTACCTCTTCATCCAATATAATTAGACCAACCTTTTACGCAATGGGGTCTAGATTTCATAGGCTTAATCAACCCACCTTATAGTGTTGGTCACAAGTGGGTGTTAGCTACCATATATTACTTTACAAGATGTGTGGAGGATATATCCGTCAAGGAAGAAAATGAAAGTTTATTTTTAGAATTATATGAAGGCATAGTGACAAGATTTGGGGCTCCTTCAATAATCATTTTAGATAATGCATTTGCATTCCTTAGAATAAAGATAAGTGAGTGGGATTTGAAACATGGTATTTATCTTAGTATTTAATCAAACAATTATCCATAAGGAAATGGACTAGATTAGTCTACTAATAAGAATCTAACTAGAATTATAAAGATAACAATGGAGGAGAACCAAAGAACTTGCCATTCTAAATTGAAGATATCTCTTTGGGTTGACATAATATCCCTCAAGAGAGCCATTAGAAACTCACCATATACACTTGTTTATGGAAGAGATGATAGATTTCCTATTTCACTTAAATTACTATCTTTGGATCTCACTTACTAGCTAGAATTGATGGAAAATAAAAGCATGGAGGTTAGATTATATGAATTGATGGAGCTTGAAGAAATAAAGGATCAAGCTATGCACACTATGAGAGCTCACCAAGATCAAAAAAGAGATATTTTGATAAGAAATCCATGCCAAGAATATTATATGAAAGATACATTATTCTTATGTGGGATGAAGATAGGGATAAACCTGGAAAATAGACAAAGTTTGATGCTTTGTGGAGTGGCCCTTATGTCATCACTAAATGCAAGCAACGCAATGATTTCCAACTCTCAAAGTTGGATGGAGAGGAGCTTCATATCCTGGTCAATAGTATCTATCCTAAAAATTTCTACTAAATTCTTCCTCTCTCTTTGTACATAGCTTCTATTTTTCTTGTTTTCCCTAAGTGTTTGTGTACATGTGTGAGTTTTATTGTGTCTTGCTTTGTTTTGTGTTGTTTTGTGTGGTGTGGTTATTTTGTGTGTGTTTGAGGAAATTACTTACTAGTTGTATTCAATAATTCATTTACTCCCTTGGCCTATGGATAGTATACAACTACTGATCTTTAGTATAGCATGCATCCTAACCCTATGAGTCACCATTTTGTTGACCAAATTTGACCCTAAGGTTAAATTTGGACCCCTATAGGTAAAAATTTGATCTTTATATGTTTTAGGGGTCTAATATTTTTTCATTGGGTATGTTATAGTCTATTTGATATAATTTAATGCCTTGTTAGCCTTAGCCATGGTATGATTAATTTATATGCCATTTTAAATCACTTAGTAGCCTTTTAAGGGTGATAAATTCAAGTGGAATGGTTTTAAAGGTGTACAAGTGTCTTATTATTATTTTAAACATATAAAAATTTATATTCCATATCAATAATGCTAGTCCCATCTGAAACTTGTAGGTTATCCAAATGAAAATCAAGAAATCAACTGAAAAAGGAGGAGTTTGGCACTTGTACAGCCCATAAGGGAATGTAACACATGGGATAAGGTCATTTAATTTCTCTTCATCTTCCTCAAACAAATCTCAATGCTTACCATTCTTTGGAAATGATAAAAAGGGCCCAAAACCATTTTTCTCCTTCATCGCCCTTTTAGACATAGAAATAGTCAGTAGGTTTATGCTTGGTACAACCAGTTGAAGAGGTTTTAGAACAAATTCCTTTGGTAGGTGAAATTAAAATTAGAGAAATTAATTTAAATAAAAATTGTTCCATGATTTATCATTCATGCTTTATGAATCATCTTTAATAAGCTGATTGTGTTTTTCTGCTCACTATTTCCTACACCTTATAGTTTTTTCTCTTATATGGATAGTTTCATACAATCCAATTGGTTATGTTGATTCCATATGATGTTGGATCTTTCCTCATATTATATAAATGTTTTTTTTAGTGTTTAAAGGTGTTTTTATAGGCAAATCATCTCATGTTACAGGAAGGTGCCACCATGAGAGATCTTAGTCAGTTTCCTTGCTTACAGAATGCTTGGTTGTCTACAAGGGTATTATGTTAATAGGATAAGATGATTCAAATGTATAAATTCCATAATTATTACCTCCCTTCATGTTTATTTTCATATCATCATGCTTTGATCAAAATTTCAGTTCTATCATACTCACAGTCAGCCCTTCACTCACTTTCACTTATATTCATGTGTATGAAGCCTATCTAACATGTCCATGGAGTTTTAAGGAAGGGATATAAAATTATTCAATTAATAACAATCTGAAGATATTCCATTTTAATGTTTTAATAAGATTCAATATTGGTTACAACTTCATACACTACACAAACTAGTCACTAGCTACCACTACTTGATCTATAATAGGTGCTTGAAAAAGGATATCATGTTGGAAAAGGAGCCTTGGTAGTTATTTAAAATACTTATTAATTATAAGAGTTTTTTTGGAAAATTTTATAGGGAATATATTTTACCACAAAAATTTACATCATTCACACTACCTGCAATTCTACTTTCAATGCCTATACATGATACTGTCCACCTATAGGTGGTGTTAACAGAGAGTTGACCAGTCATTTTGAAGCATTGAAATAAGTGATGAAACTTCCTTGGAATCCTAGTATGATATTTTTATTATTTCAGGCCTATTTTAAGTTTAAAATGTAAAAATGGAAGTTTAAACTACCATTAAAGATGTGATGACTGAGTTCAAGAAAAATTTCACTAAAAGGTGAAAATGGAGGCCTGAGCCATTTTGTCAAAGTAATATAATAGGGTTGTCAAGAATTTTGGTTCATATTAATGAATTTACCTTATATTTCCCCATAGTAAATGAAATTTGAAAAGGAAGGAAGTTACTTGGTCATCTAGTTTTCATACTAGAGGAGTCCAAAGATGCACTATTATACACTATTTTTAGGTCGTGACATTTATAGGTTTGAAAATCAAGGGACCTCTTCACCCCAAGGTTGTCAAAATAGACCATGTTTCTATGATTTAAATGTCCTAAGTATTTTTAAAGATAATTTATTATATAATGATCATTTAAATAGGATGATATACTAAATTTTGATCCTATTCACACGTACAGGTGTCCCTACCTTTATGAATACTCACCTACAATTGAATGTAGGAGGACATGGTCCATGATAGAGGCCTAAACATGGAATAATAATTTTTTTATGAAAGATAATTAAAATGGTACAGAATAACTAAATGCAATGGGGCACATGTCCCAAGATGAATTCTCACCCATAGGCCTCTACTTGCTCTAATACAGTCAACTGTAATTGACTATAGGTAACAGTGGGCTGAGGAGTGAATTATAAGTATTAGTATAGCATAAATATGAGAAAAATGGGACCAATAAAGTATAAAATTATCCTAAGGGAATATAATTAGGTTTTTATACTTTATACTCAAGCTCAAACATGTAGGATCACCTACAGGTATGGTGCTTAGGAATAAAACATGGTCAAGAAATGGCACTTAGTTTTGACTAAGAAAAAAGTATGAAGAATATGTGAGAGGTTAGAGGGATGAGTGAATTTTATAACACCTTAATCATTATAATAATATTCCCATGAAACTCTCATGGTGTATATATAACAAAGAAAGGGCTCAAAATAAGCATCATACAGTCTACATCATAAATTTTGCACACAGTCTACCTTCTAGGAGTCCATTTTGGGTTTTTCAAGATTTGGAAGGTCAAATGATATGAAAAAAGGTAATTTTTTTTATATATTTCATTTAAAAAATTTATAATCCCCTCCAACATTTTTTTTTGTAAAAATAGGGGAAGTGACCTCTATTTTGTCTAAAATAGAGGGCACTCCCTTTATGAGCAAACCATGTAGTCTTGAAGAAAGGGGGATAAAGGAATGGACCAGGAGCTAAGTGAACATTGAAAAAAGGTTTATAAAGTTATAAAAAACATATAAAAATGTTTGGGATCAACCAACAAAGTTGATTACTATGTGAAAGAAATAAAACATGAAATTGAACCAGAATGATAAGTAACTAGAATCAGAAATAGCAAAGAACAAGAGATACAAGAAACCACCCTAAAAACTTGTATTAAACTCTTTACAGAAGGAATACAATTGAATAAACTTCTTTTCTTCCACACCTCTCTCAGATGTACATATCTCTTTCTAGATCTCTTTCCCTCAAGAGTTCTCTCTCTCAATTACAATCAACTCCAACAACCTGGATTGATTCACATATACAATTCTTGTACTGTTCACAATTACAATAAGCTATGAAGAATTATCCCATTATATAACTTTAGGGATTCATGAGCATAAAATTACAGCCATTAGATGCACCTCCTAATCAAGGGCTCAAAACAGTCTTACTAAAGATAGAGATGCAGACTTAAGACTAACACTTAATCCTACCATGCAAACATTCTATTCTATCCATGAAAATATAATTATAGATGCACAAGTGACCAATGTCGGTCCCTGCTTATCTACCTGTGACCGACGTCAGCCAATCCATGATCGATGCTGGCATCTCCTAGTCAACTCTTGACCGACGTCGGTCGCTCCTGACCGACGCCGGTGACTGTGTAAATCCTGCAACTTACAAACTCGCTCATTTGGTGAAGCTTTTAGCTCCACACCTCAACAATCTCTCACTTGGAGATAAATAGCTGCACCAGTACCTGTACAACAACATCTTCTAGCTTCTCCATCTTCAAACTCAATCATGAAGACCTACAAAAGTTGAATGAAGATTCAACTTCTCCTTTGTTACCAGCTTGGTTAACATATTAGCAGGTTTCTTATCTATATGGATCTTCTCCAGCTTCAACTCACCATCCTCCAATACCTGTCTTATGAAGTGGTACCTCAGCTGTATATGCTTGGTTCTTGAATGAAAGGCTGAATTCTTAGCCAAATGAATTGCACTCTGACTATCACTATATAATCTGCAACTCTCTTGCTCCTTTCTTAGCTCTTCCATGAACCGTGTCATCCATATCATCTCTTTGCTAGCCTCTGTGACTGCAATATATTCTGCTTCTGTAGTTGACAAGGCAACAACCTTCTGCAACTTTGAGATCTAGCTAACCTCCATTCCACCAACAGTGAAAACATATCCTGTGGTGCTCCTTCTACCATTCAAATCCCTGCCATATCTAAATCTACATAACCATGTAGATAAGTGTTTGAACCACCATAGCACAAATGCCTACTATTGGTCCCTCTCAGATATCTAAGGATCCACTGAACTGCTTTCCAGTGTTCCTTCCCTGGATTGGCCATATACTTACTAACAACTCCCACTGCTTGGGCAATATCTGGTCTAGTACAAACCATTGCATACATTAAGCTCCCTACTACAGAAGCATATGGAACTCTACTCATGTACTCTACCTCATCATGTGAATTAGGACACTGTTCTTCACTCAATTTAAAATGTCCAGCCAAAGGTGTGCTTATCAGTTTTGCATCCTGCATATTGAACCGTTTCAACACCTTGTTCACATAATCCTCTTGAGACAAAATCAACCTGTGATTTTTCCTGTCTCTCTTAATACTCATGCCAAGGATTTTCTTTTCTGCTCCCAAATCCTTCATGGCAAAAGTGTGAGCTAATTTCACTTTAAGCTCAGAGATATCCTGCATGTGTGATCTTGCAACCAGCATATCATCTACATACAACAAAAAAATAATATATCTACCATTATCCAATCTCTTAAAATACACACAATGGTTAGATTGACATCTACTATAGCCATGCTCAGTCATAAACCTGTCAAATCTAAGATACCATTGTCTAGGAGCTTGCTTGAGGCCATACAAGCTTTTCTTCAATCTGCACACTAACTTCTCTTTACCTTTGACTTCAAATCCTTCTAGCTGATCCATATATATTTCTTCATCCAAATATCCATGAAGAAACACTATCTTAACATCAAGATGCTCAAGATGCAAATCCTCAATAGCAACTAAAGACAATACAGTCTGTATAGAAGTCATTTTAACAATAGGAGAAAAAATCTCACCAAAATCAATACCTAGTTTTTGTACAAATCCTTTCACTACCAACCTAGCCTTATATCTCATCTGTCCATTCTCACCTTCCTTCAATCTGTAGATCCATCTGTTCTTCAGTGTCTTCTTTCCTGCTAGCAGCTCAACCAAATCCCATGTTTGGTTCTCTTTTAAGGAATCAATCTCCTCATTCATGCCTAGCTCCCACTGATTCTTGGATTCCACCTGTATTGCTTCATCAAAACTCTCTGGTTCTCCACCATCAGTAAGCAATAAATAGAATAATGAAGGAGAATATCAAATTGGAGGTTTATTTACCCTTTTTAACCTCCTAATGGGCATCTGAGACTCATTCACAACACGCTGGCCACCCAAATTCTCTAACAGTGACCGACCTCGGTCACTTCCAGGCTTGTTACTGGCCGATGTCGGTTCCACATGACCAACGTCAGTTCCTTCCTGGCCGACATCGATCACTATCTGACCGACATTGGTTCTTATATTGCTGATGTCAGTTCCTTTCTTACCGATGTCGGTCTCTGTGTTTTCTTGTCTATGATTATTCTTTCCCACGAGCTCATTTTGGACCGTCACCTCATCCAATTCTCCATTGCTCTACCCAGATTGATTCAGCTTCTTGAGCTGATCACTATACATCACTTTTTCATTGAAAATAACATCATGGCTCCTAATTATTTTGTTAGTTCCTAGATTCCAAAACTTGAATCCGAAATCATCAGAGCCATAACCAATAAATATGCACCTCATAGACTTAGCATCTAGCTTCTTTCTATTTTCCTTATCAATGTGCACAAAGGCTTCACAACCAAAAACTTTGAGAAATGAGAGATCTACCTTTTTACCTGTCCATGCCTCTTATAGAATTCCACCATCTAGAGCTATAGAGGGTCCTCTGTTAATCAGGTACACTGCAGTATCCACAGCTTCTTCCCAAAACTCTAAGGGCAAACCAACATGTAATCTCATACACCTTGCACGTTCCATTACTATTCTATTCATATTTTTAGCAACTCCATTTTGCTAAGGTGTCCTTGGAACCATTCTTTGCATGTGTATTCCATGCATATAACAATACCAGTTAAACTTGTGGCTGCAGAACTCACCACCATTGTTAGATCTCAGGCACTTCAATCTCCTTCCTGTTTCATTCTCAACCATAGCTTTCCAAATCTTTAAAGTGTCAAAAACATTAGATTTCTTCTTTATACAATAGACCCATACCTTTCTTGTAGCATCATCTATGAAAGAGACATAGTACTATGATCCTCCAATAGAAGCAACCTAAGCCGGTCCCCACACGTCTGTGTGAACACGCTCTAATTTGTGCTTCTTCTTTGTTGACCCAGTCTTGAGAAAACTTACTCTCTTTTGTTTCCCAAAAATATAGTGCTCACAAAAATCTATATCTATGCTTTTCAAATCTGAAAGCTTACCTTTTGACTTAAGAATGGACATTCCCTTCTCACTCATGTGGCCGAGCCTGTGATGCCACAACTTTGCATCTACATCTTAAGTAGATAATACAGAAGGAGAGTTATCAGTAATACAATTACATAAATAGAGAGTACCTACTCTTTTACCTCTGGCCAAAAGAAGTGCACCCTTGGTCACCTTCTAAGATTTATCTGTGAGAGTTATTGTACAACCCTCATCCCCTAACTTTCCTGTAGAAATCAAGTTACTCTTCAAGCTGGGAACATGCATGACATCTCTCAACACCCATGTGTTTCCATTCTGCATTTTCAGCTGCACTTTTCCTTTGCCAATAATTTTACAAGGCTCATCATCCCCTAAATAAACTATTCCAAAATCTCCATGGACATAGTCACTAAAATATTCTCTATTTGGGGTAGCATGAAAAGAGGCACCAGAATCTAAAACCCAAGATTCTATATTATTATGCAAAGAGAATATAAGAGCATCTTGTGCAATACCTGCAACTTTTGCTTCTTCTTTACCTTCATGTTGATTGTCCTCTTTAGGTTTTGACCAGCAATCTTTGCTTATGTGCCCTATCTTTCCACAATTCTAGCAGGCTATCCTCTTGCCATTTTTGGATTTGGATCTACCTCTCATCTTTGACTTAGACCTTGATCTCCCTTTCTTGCTCTTCTCTTTTTGCCTTCCCCTGCTCTCAAAACTTAAAGCATTCCCTGATGTTTCCTCTATGCTTTTCCTGTGAATTTCTTCATTCAAGATTACACTAACAACATCATCTACTTTTAAAATATTTGAAGCAGATGTAGTATTACTAACTGCCATTACCAAGCTATGCCAGCTTTCAGGCAAAGAACATAATATTAAAAGAGCCTTAATTTCATCATCAAACACTATTTTGACTAAATTTAATTGATTTACAATTCCATGGAAATCATTTAGATGATTAGATACAGATCCACCTTCCTGCATTTGCAAATTAAATAACTTCATAAGATATACCTTATTTGAAGCTGAGGGTTTTTCATATAAATTTGCTAAAGTAGTCATTAACTCTACTGTCGACTTTGCCTATGATAAATTAGATATCACAGTAGATGCCAGACTCAATCTTATAGATCCAAGAGCTTTTCTATCAAGAACTTCCCATTCTTCATCTTCCATGTCTATGGGCTTCCTTGAAACTCCACCTAACGGTAAGTATAGATCTTTTTGATACAGATAATCCTCTATCTGCATTCTCCATAATTGGTAATTCTTGCCATTAAACTTCTCCATTCTCAGTTTACTTTCTTCTACCATTGTTTCTCCCACTCAAACAAAAATCCCTGTGAGTAACCTGTAATCAATACACACTAACCAGATCTGAAATACCTGTTAGTCAAACTGAGCTCTAATACCACTTGTTGGGGATCAACCAACAAAGTAAATTACTATGTGAAAGCAATAAAACATAGAATTGAACTAGAATGATAAGTAACTAGAATCAGAAATAGCAAATAACAAGAGATACAAGAAACCACCCTGAAAACTTGTATTAAACTCTTTACAGAAGGAATACAATTGAAGAAACTTCTTTTCTTCCACACCTCTCTTAGATGTACAGATCTCTTTCTAGATCTCTTTCCCTCAAGAGTTCTCTCTCTCAATTACAATCAACTCCAACAACCTAGATTGATTCACATATACAATTCTTGTATTGTTCACAATTACAATAAGCTATGAATAATTATCCCATTATATAACTTTAGGGATTCATGAGCATACAATTACAGCCATTAGATGCACCTCCTAATCAAGGGCTCAAAATAGTCTTGCTAAAGATAGAGATGCAGACTTAAGACTAACACTTAATCCTACCATGCAAACATTTTGTTCTATCCATGGAAATAGCATTCTGGATGCACAGGTGACCGACATCGATCCCTACCTATCTGCCTGTGACCAAAGTCAGTCGATCCATGACCGACGCTGACATCTCCTAGTCGACTCCTGACCGACGTCAATCGCTCCTGACTAACACCGGTGACTGTGTAAATCTTGCAACTTGCAAACGCGCTCATTTGGTGAAGCTTTTAGCTCCACACCTCAACAAAAACATGATATACCTTACACAAAAGGATTAATCTCAATAGGGTGTTGTTAACCCTCAAGGTTGTAGTCAGGTCTATTAAGCAAGGTTTTGGCCCAAAGCCCAATTAAGAAGTCACTTTCATTTACAACTATAGGAGATAATTATAAGATATTTTATAATTTTTATATGGTCATTATATATGTGTTAAATATTCCAAATTTCATATAAATCATAATGAATCCATTTTTGGGCTTAGAGACAACTCAAGGGTATGCATAATGAAGGTCCAAGCTCGATAGGCTAGATTGAAATGCTCACATATCCTTTAACACTTTGCATGGAGATCAAATAAGTTTGGAGGGGTTTAAAGGAGTCTTTATCATTACTCTTGTGTGTTTTTTTGGTATTTTTAATTTCCTATCTTTATGAATGAAGCTTAAGATCTTAAAGGACCTAAAACCCTTGTAAACCCTTAGAAATGACCCAATTGGGAAAATGAGGTTGGAGGGATACCCAAATTGGATTAAATGAACATTAAATTGGATTTATGTTTCACAATAATATTCAAGGCTCCTCCTCATAAAATTTTATGCTACACTACTTGTATGAACAGGGTAAATAATTGATTTATTTGACTATTTTATGATTTTTGAAAGTTATAAGGACTTTAAAGAGATTAAATTAACTTTGGGATTAATTTAAATAATTTTAATAACTCAATATTATCATTTAATGTTTTATAAAAACTCTTAAGTTCCTCAACTAGAGCCCTCATCTCAACCAATTACAGCTAGCATAGTGAACATGATAATGAGAAGGGTGAAAAATTTAAGTGGAAGCATATTTAAAGTGTACCTAAGAAATATGAGGCCATGGATGGAATTTACACAAGTATTTAACACCATTTTATTTATTTTAATGATAAAATAAAGCCATTTTTAGAGCTAAGTGTGAAAGGTGTTTAAAAAGGGAGTTTCATTGACTGCAGGCAGTGTTGGCTCACTATTAGAGGAATCCAAGTGATTAAGAATTTATACAATGCATGTAAAAACATGAAAATAAACCCTATATATTATTTAAATCATTATATCTATCCCTAGTTATTTTTGTGATGTTCCAATAGAGCTAAATGAATAAGGCAATTTTTTGGTGCGTAATAAGGAGTTTTAGGCCACATTTCATTAGTTGCATAGTTTAGAGAGCCATTTATCCTATAAAAACTTGCATATCATTTATAATAATTATCTTATCATGCAAATTTTACTAATTTTAAATTATTTTCACCTATTCTTGTGCTATTTGGACTTCTTTTTTCTCACTTCTCTCCCAAATGCTATAAGTAGTGACTTTTTGAGCTCTTTCGGGAAGCCTCCATTGGTTATGGTGAAACCCTAGCCATTTTTGTATTTTATTGTATATTTAATCAAGAATAAAGTTAAAATTCCTAATTATATATTTAATAATTTAGTCATGTTACAATATTATTTATCTTGTGTAGTAGAATATAGTCTTTTCTAGCATGTTGTCCTTGATTGTTTACCAAGGGTGCAGAAGCGTAATTGTTACATGTCTTTATTAGTGTTATTTCTTAGTGTATAAGAGTTTTATAAGTTTTTTATGATTTTATTCTCAAAAATATCATTAATTATCCATCCTAAACATCAATATACCTCTTGAACATAGCATATGAAACGTTGATGTAATAATTTGTCTTGAGTTGTGAGTTATGTGTAAAAGAAGCTTTGATTTGCTCTAGGTAGTATAAGTTATATCAATATGAGGAAAATAATTATTGGTGAATCAAATTTTATATTTTTATTTTTTATTATCAACCCTCTTCATTCAAATTTAATAAGTAATAAAGTGTTTCAAAGAGTGCATCAAGGGAACTAGCCCTTCTAAAGATTAATCTCACCTATTGGTTACCCACAGCTTATGAGATGTTTCCATTATGCCACTTGGATGAGGAGAGTTGAGACATATAATAAATGGGTTAAAATATTAGTGAAAAAAATATCCTTTAAATTTTTAAATGGATCTCAAACCACCTCCTAACCTTTCTCCCACCAAGCCTATAGGATGTATTCATCTGGGAGTGCCCTCTATCTAAGATAGAATAGAGGGAATTTCACCTATTGTTTCAAGAAAAAAATATATATGAGAGGATTTATTAGGTATTGGGGGCATTTTTAAAAATATTTAAAGGTTTTTTTACACCTAAAACACCTTCAAACATTCCAAAACCTAAGATAAACTCCTATGATGATGATTGTATAAGATTTTTTGTGTGGACTGTAGGTTGTCATGTGGAATCCCTCCATGCTTTATTTTACATTTTCATGAGAATAATGTAACATGGTAATTAATATTTTGGTGGAATTTCAAAAAAAATCATCATTAAACCTTTTCCAAAATTTTCAAGGTATACCTTTCACTTGACTAGACAAAACTGGAGTCCACTGTGATTGTGTTATTTTCTCAAAAGGGAGACATGACTGTAGATGTATATTGTAGTGTTAGATATTGTGCATTTACTTAAGGTATTATTGAAGTCATTACTACCATATTATATTAATTTATACCTATTCACATCATATATATGCTAGGTAATACTCCAAATCACCATGTTTTAAATCATTGTCATTCTACAGTCTAACTGTTGATGTCCATTTTGAGCACAAAAAGACACCTATAGATTGTTTTACTCCACAACCTAGGTTATTTTTGAGGTATTAGAACCAAATAAAATTTTAGAATGTTTTTTTTCATGGTTATATCACTAGGTTCACACCATAGACTTGTAGGTGCCTACAGTCAGACTATAGGTGAACCTTTTGAAGGCAAGGGCACACCTATATATGGTGATTTAGGTCAATACCCTGCACTCCAATTCTTATTGATGTTATTTGGATCAATTAGTATTAAAACAACCTTAATATGATCACTTTACATGTTTATATTCTATTTTTAGGCCACCTTGGACTATAAGACAATTTGAATTTCAACATATTGCAAAGAACACTGACCTTTTATAGTGAAAAAATGCATGAATTGGGAGCCTTCTAGCATCATACGCTATTGGCCAAACTACTCACCCTATTTTACAAGGTATCAACTATACATGAGGGATAAATTATGGATTAATTCAAATTTATCTAGAACTTATACCACCCCATTGTGTGGAAGCACCAAAAGTGGACAAGGCTCTATTTTAGAGTTTTTAAGGTAACACGTCCTTAAAACAAACTTCTCCACATATGAACTTGATTCAAGTCTTCTTGTCACTCAATGGATTAACTATTTATGTACAAAAAATTATAAAAAAATTCAATCTTCTATGAAGATATCAAAACATGTCTAAACTCTAGCACTCTAAATGCTCATACCTCTATGGAGACATGCAAGTGTATACAAAGTAGCAGACAAGGGAAGTGAAGGTGGAACATGGACAATGGTCATAGTGTATGGGCCTAAAATTATTATTATACCTTATCAAGGTCTTAAAATTAATATTTTACACCATGAAGGACTTGAAACTAGTTCTAATGTTCTTATTTCAATGTGACTACTCTCTTGTAGGGCACATGTAGGTGTATATTAATGGCACATGATTGTGTTTGGGACTGAATTAGTTATCACAGTCCATCACATGTCATTTTAAAGTATTGTATTGATTTTTCATCCTTTAAGAGTGTATTAAACCTATTTAAAATATTCATTATACCACCATGAATGTTATGTAATCCTTCATACACCTAACTATAGGTGAATGCATGTAGAGAATTGACTGTGTCAAATATGACTATATTTTTTACCAATTATATGACCTTCATGTGAAACCTTTGATATAAATATTTTAAAATAGGGTGATCTCCATGACATGAAAATCATTAAATATAAAATATCACTTTAATTTGAATCCATTATAAGAACAAGGACCTCTGCACTTGGTGAAACATGCCTGCAATTTAGCAATGGTGATCTCAACTTGCAACTTAAACTATTTGGATCATAAATTCACCTCTAGACATGAAATAAGATATTTAAAACATGAGATAAATATTTCCATGTCATCTTAAAATAATTCCATCAATTGGTTTGTATGAAAAAACTCAAATATGGAGAAAAGTTGTAGGGTATGGGGATTTACATGCAAAAAAGAGCAATCAACTTATAATAATGGTTCATAAAGAATATTAAATAAATATTTATACTCATGCCATTAATTCTAATTATAAATTTTTTGCTAACACATGATAAAATTATTTGATTTGAAACCTCTCCTATTGGTTGTACTATGAGAAAAACCTATTGATCATTTTTCCATGCCTAGTGGAGTGATAGAGAAGTAGAATGGTTTTGGTCCATTTTTTAGACTTTAAAAGAAAATAAAATGTGTAAATTAAATCAATGAATATTAATGGCCACTGTATAAACTTTCCGCATGTACCACACTCCTTTAGAGGTCATACAACTACCAAAATCTTCCCTTTTTCAATGATTTTCTTGATTTTAACATAGTACCTACAAAATTTTAGTTAGGACTAACATACCTGACAAGGATATGACATATAGGGCATTTAAATATATTTTGGAACACTTTTATACCAATGGAAACTATACAACCTTCATTAAAAGCTCAAATGTGACCTTATGTGACATAAAATGACTTAGGACTAAAATTGACTATGACCAAGGTTAATAACACATCAAAAGGACCATGACACACCATATTACATCCTAATATACCCCTATACAAGTTTTTAACTATATTTGGTTGACCTATTTTGACTTGTGGTCAAAATATTCAACAATAATGATATCCACATTCAAATCAAACATGGCAAAAAGACTAAAATCTATCTCAAACATGAGAATCTAAAACAACTAACAACCTCCATTGACATGACCAAAGTTAAGTGAGGCCTAATATCAGTTATATATTTCATTCAAAGTATTTGAGAAAATAGTACCATATCACAACCAAATCCAAAATATTAAAATTTTAAACACATGAAAGTGATATGGTAATGTTGAAAAATCTAATGGGAAATGTGTCTCCATTTCCTTCATCAACATGCCCATATAATTTATATTGTACCCATGTCCTACAATAAACCCTTATACGTACTAAAAATAGAACCACCCCATGAAATCATAGTCATAATGGACAAATTTAGTCACATATTACTGATACAACTAAAAGTATTTACACATGATATTTAAGGTTTCTAAACATGACAAAATCCTAGGCACACTAGTACATTCATTTATATATATAACAACATATTTTAACTGAGTGTCACCCACAAATAAATTATAATATCTCATTTCTAGGTCATATTTTTATTAAGGGTAAAATTATAATAAGCTACATAGTGTTAGGAAAGGTAATGAAATCAAGTTCCAATATCCTCAAGACATATTGAAAAACAACCACCCAAAACAAGGAGTTTCTGAAAAAACATGCCATATAATTTACAATCTAGACCATAATGGATGGTTCATAATCAAGTTCCTTTCTAAGAGTTATTTATTTCATAGATCATGAGAATAAGAGATCAACAAATTTTACACATGTTATATCATTTATGCCTTAATCCCTAAACTATAGTTTACAAATAGGTACATGAAAGGAGATATGTTGCACACATATATTATTTAGAGTCCCATATAACGAAGCAAATAGTTATACCATGAAGGTTAAAATAATCTATATATATATATATATATATATATATATTATAATTCATCATGGTGAAATAATAATAACCAGTTCTCATGTTTAGGTCTCTATGAAGGTTTACATAATTAAAATCACCCCTAGACCCACATATACATTTATGCATGCATTATGTACATGGTTTAAACACCTAGACTCAATCATGCATATAATACATACCTCATGTTAGATAGGAATATGTATAAACACATATATAAATCTAAACTCGTGTTAAACTTAATAAATGCTACACAACCTATACCCTAGAAGGATTTCAACTCATAGTATCTATATTGGTGATCAACATTATTAATGCTTAAAAATAAAATAGTGGTAATTATTTTGTTTCTATACATATGTACATGAGCTAGTTATAAGTTTCCTCAATATGTCTCATTAAATTTGGATATGATAATAATAATTTTGCATTCATTTAAACTTGGGATCAACCTTAATAAGTTATTAACAACAAATATTACACATGGTTTTCCTCATGATCCTTCCTATTCTGCACAACCATTGGTGATTACAACTTGTAAGACCTTATTCCTAGTCATACATTTATGTATAAAAGAATCATGCATAGATAGAAACACAAGGATATTCTTTACTTAATGCTCAACTAAAATTTATATCACATCACACACACACACACACACATTTACATTAAAATGTATAATAATAATACATAAAGAAACCAACTCATCTCTTTCACATTAAGGAGAGTAAGTTATCAAATCGCAAGTACTTTCCTAGTAATGAAAATAAGTTATTTTTGGTGACCATTTCTAAGAATGATAATGCCTTCTAGATCAACCATCAGGTCCCTAACATATGAATTTCCCCCACACATAATTAAATATCTTCACAAATTTATATTATGACTTTCACCTCAAATATTTTCATAACATCCCAAAATTTGGTTCCTAATACCTAATAAATATTATTGACCAAGTTTGACTTTTTAGTCAAAATTGGGCACCCCTAGGCAAAATTTTTGATTTTAAACATTTGAAGTGATATTAATATATTTTAATATGAATTATTAATTTTTATATTATGTCATTTAAGTTCATCTTAGCTTTGGTTTTAGTTTCTTTAGTCAACTTGTCCATTTGGGGTCATTTTATGTACTTGTAGGGGTCATTAATGCAATTAGCATGGTTCCCAAGGTGCCTAAGTGTAATATTTTATTTTAAAACGTCCAATAGGTGAGTATTAGTGTCAAAAATTTCAGTTAAATCAGAATAATTCAGGTTCCCTAACTGAAATTATAAAAATTAGTTGAAAAAGAGGGAAAATGGCACTTATATGCCACATAGGGAAGTATGCCACATGTGGAATATCATGGGGGGTCTCATCATATATATAAAATGACACATGTTTAATATCATGGGAGGTATAATAATATTTATAAAACTAATATCCATGATTTTTTTGATCTGGAAGTGTCATTTTGAAGCCAAAACCATTCTACACATTTCTAGTTTTTTTGGATAGACTAAAGTGACCCTCAAGTTTTTCCTCAATATAGGAAGCACAGGTAGTTTTCAGAAAAATAATTTTGGGAGATGATATTAAAATAGGATACACTAATTTTCATATGTGTATTTTGAATATTTTTAAACTATGCCTTATGAACCATTGCTAACAAGTTGACTATGTCTTTTTACTAGTTATTTGGTGTACCCTATAGGTTTTTCTCAGTTTAAGAAAAATATGTACAAACCAGTTGGTGATGTTGGATATAAAATATTTATACTTACTTATCACATGTTATACATTCCTTTTTTAAGGCTACATGTTGTTTATATGAGTAATTTGGTTCATATTGCAAGAGGGTGGCACCAAATGTAATGTTGGCTGGAATACTTCTTGTTCTCTGAGTATGTTCTCATGTAGGTGTCTAATGCATCCTATAAATTATTTTATAAAGTAATATATGTCATGTTACCATATATTTTAATTTTTTAATTTCACCGTGTCATTCCTTGGACTTTTTGCTAATGTGTTCCCCTCCATGGTTAACTCCTTACACATTTCTAGTTGTAATCTCATGTATGAATTAGTTCATCATGTCTATGAGGTTGTAATGGAGGTTTATTGGTATATAAAAGAATTTAATAGTTTAATGAGGTAATTTTTAATGTTTTTTAAAGTTTAAATTTTGATCACATGCTCATATTCCATGCTAAACAACTACTTGGTGCATTTGTCTTTTCTTTTTCACATATGTGTAAGTGTCTCCATGTTGTAATAGGTGTTTTGAAGCTAGTTCCAAGTTTTAAAGGATGGATACCACATGATTTAATATTTAATATGTAATTTTTGTAGTTTTGAGATATTTAACTACCAATTTTACCTCAATTATATGCTTTTCCCACATATCCTACCCAAACTATGCACTTATAGGCCCTTGATGATGTCATGCTAGTGTAAGGGAGATGGATATGTGTCACAACTCCTTATTTTTTCTTAAAGTGAATTTAGAGGTTTATAAAAGGCATGTGATTCTATTTTATACCCATGGTTAATAGTCATCCACACCCCAATCCAATGTTTGCTTCTCAAAAAACCTTCCATAGGTGGCTGAGCATGAGTTCAGGTGTGTATGAAAGGGATAAAGAAATTTCACATTTATTTTTTTCATTTAAATGAAAATAAGGCATTAATAGACCCATAAAAAAACTCTTAGAATACAAAGGAATCATGAAATAATTTTGGAAGTCCAAATACTAATTTTGGGGATGAAATCCCTAAAGGAGCAAAATAGAGCTCCATGAGGTTTTGGTAGACCTTATAAAGCATATTTATAAGAGGATTCAAGACATATAAAAGGGTGAACCTTATAAACCTAACATTTTAAACATACCATACCAAATTTTAAGAGGAAATTACAAGGGCAAGATGGTCTTTTAGAACCTCAAACACACCTAAAAACACACTTAAAAACCTTAATGATGTCTACAGGCTTGTAGTGGTGAATGGCCTTTATTACCTTGAGGAGAAATATTGAGCATAAATCCATGAATGAGATGACTATGATAGCATAATAAAGCAAAATGGGACCAAATTAATTAATATAAAGTTTGATATTGATCCTTATTCACCTCTTAGGCTACCTATAAGAACCCTTGGGCAGGGAAATGACACCTACAAGTGTCTCAGTCCAGTTAGACAAGCAAAGAAAATGAAGAAATGTTTATACATATTTTGTATAGTTTAGTCCATCCATATTTAATTTGAGATAAATATATAGTTTTTAAAGTTTCAAGCTAGATTAAAAATGAATTTTCCTCATTAAATCACTCAATCAACCCCTATGATGACCTACAGTAGGGTCCTAAGAAAGGATGTGTCTCAATCAAGGATACATGGCACTCTTTTGGTTTCCAATGAAGCTTATTGGTAAGTGAAAGTGATAAAAATATGTTTTAACCTCAGAAAGAGTTTAAATTAGTTGATTAACATCATGATAAAATTAAGGAGACCCCTATTTTTCATCTACAGGTAGGGTTATAGACATGATACTTCAACCTAAGCAGGGTTTGGTAAGTTGATGCAAAAAGATGACTTAAAGGATTATAAGGAGGGATATTATTTATTAAAAATGATTTAAACCCAATATATACCATAATTTACCTTCCTACACCCCAAATTGTTTCCAATAAAGGATATGGTAACCTACAATAGACCCCTACAAAAGTGTCTCAGTCCTATAGGCAGGGACCTAGTCTCAATGGAAAAAATGTGCATTAGTATGATGTTGGAGTCTAGTCTTGGTGAAATAAGTGAATAATAATCTCAATTATAATGTGGTTAGTTTCATGAAACCCTACCAAAGGGTAAAACAACTTACATAGGGTCTAATACCCCCTTTTTCACCAATAACAAGGTCTACGCAAGTAAGGGGTAAATGGAACATGGACTATCTAAGGGTGAAAATAAGATCGAAATGCAAAATAAATGATCCATGATTTAAAAAAATTAATTTTTTACACACTTAAAAAATCATAAAATATTCTCAATCACTTTTCTTTACTTAGATAAAGCCATCATTCTGTACAGGTGACTAAGAGGCACCTTTGCCAAAAGAACAAGCATGAAGAACCCATGTAGGAAAAGGGTTTTGAATGGATTTAAAATGTCCATAAGCATGAATTGGGAATTAAAATAATGTTATATCATCCTAATGGTTTTTTATTGGCTTGGAAGAGTGACATCTAAGTGGTTTTAGGGAGAAAATGTAGAAAAATAGGGTTTTTGGCCCCTTTTTGGACATTTGGAGATGGTTTGGCATCCAAAACTTAGAATCAGGCCAAAAAAATTGGTAAAAATGGTAACTAGTACTTTTAAAATCTCTAAAAACACTAATTTTTCATATTTGATAAGGTAAATACCTCTCTATTTTGTCTCAGAGGTCAGCCACTCTAGGAAAATTAGAACTTGGCAAAATGATCAAATGAGTGTAGAATGGGCGTGGGAATTTATGTTAATCCTATGGGACATAAAAAAACATTTGATTAGGTGTATAAAATTCATGTAGAGGATAATAAACAATAGATCAATATCATACTCCTCAAAGTATCCTTTTTTCCCTTGCACACAGGCTAAACAAGCAAGTTTTCCACTAGGCCTAATTGGCAAGTAAAGAAATAACATGAAGTAGGGTGCGGAGGAACATATGATGGATTTTTGAGATAAAATATGGTGTTAATTTCATAATACACCAATTTAAATATGATACAATATCCCTAATACCCAAATTCATCAAGGTACCTAGTAGACCTATTGGGTCTTGAAAAGGCCTAATGCCAATTAGTAGTCCATCTTCACTTATGCCTGTTGGAATAATATTTATATGGTTTATGAATGTTTTTGATGTCAAAATACAGGTTTTAGATATTTTTGAGTGTATATAATTGATTAGGGGAGTCATTATTGGGCTCAAAACCACTCACATCTATGCAAAATTAAAGAAACAAGTTTGATGAGGCATCTTTTGAAGCTCAGATATCCTTGGAGGATATTATTGGGAGAAATAGGAGTTATTAGGAATTAAATAAGGTCCCTAGAAACTAGTTTATGGTACTATTTTGAAATTTCAATGTGCCATCTTTATGAATAATAGTTAAGAGCAGAAAGTAGTCTAAAACCCTAGTAAAACCCATGGAGGAACCCAATGTAAAAAACAAGCATAGATAGCCATTAAAATGGAATATTTTGGAAAATAAAACTATTATAATTTAGATAAGACTCACTAAAAATCTCATCCATGCAAATTATACGTATGGAATTATACAGACAACATGCAAAATAGGGTTTTTCTCACCATTTCTTGTGTTTTACAAGTTCTAGGATGTTTTAAAAGGTCAAATAAATTTTAATGGGAATATAAAGACCTATTATAACTCGATTTTTTAATTTTATTATATGAAAAAAATTCTAAGTGTCCAAACTAGAGATATCTTTTCAGCCAATCAAACTGGCATAGTGAGCACAATGATGAAGAGAGTAAAAACTCTAAGTATGAGATTTTTAACGTTCATCTAATAAATATAAGGCCATGGATAATATTTAAAGGTGTCATTAAATCCATCCCATGTATTTTCATGTGAAACTAAAGGCATTTTTTAAGACAAGTGTGAGGGGTGACTAAAAAGGGAGTTTCTTTTAACTATAAACAATGATGGTTTCCTTTCAAGAGTTTATAAATGATTAGAATCAATAATAATGCATGTAATTTCATTCCTAAATACCTTAAATCTTATCCCAATAATCATACCTATCACTATTTATTGGTGGGATGTTTAAATAAATACAAATTATGAAGGCATTTTTTTGTGCCAAGATTGAGAGTTTTATTCCACTTTTCACAAGTCTCATGACTTGTATGGACATTTGGAACCCCTAAAATTTCATTTATTTTTTTCAAATATATTTACCATACAACTATAACCTCATTTATCTAATTTACATGTGTACATGTGACCTTTGGACTTTCCTTGCCTTATATCTCTCTCAAAAGCTATAAATATGGACTCTTTTGGCTCTTTTGAGAAGCCTCCATTGGTTAATGGGGAAAATATGGAAAAATTTATACTTAAATGAATCTTTAAGAAATAAAAATTTGATTTTTTCTATTCACATGTTGTTCAATTGAGTGTTAATGCAATCTTCTTGGTCTTGTTTAGTAGAATATTATCTTTTCTAGCATGTTATCCTTGATTGTTCACCAAATGAGCAAAAGAGTAACTATTTTAGGTATTTTTTAGTGTTATTTTATAATTTCATAGGTGTCTTATAATTGGTTCATTATTTTATCTTATAAATGAATCTTTCATTACCCTCTCAAGCATCAAAATGCCTTTTGAACCTAGCTTATGAAACACTGATGTAACAAGCTACCTTATGTTGTGAGTTTTATGTAAGATAAGCTTTATTTTGATCTAAGTGGAAATATTTCAGTAAATATTATGAGATATATTATTATTGCATCACCTTTTTATCTTTATTATTTGTTTTCTTAACCCTTTCATCCAAAATTTAATAGGTAATAAAGTGTTTCAAAGATTGCATCAAGGGAACTAGCCCTTATAGAGATTCATCTCTCAAAATTGTCACGGACATAAAGATGGATGTTTTTATTGTGCCACTTGAATTAGTATATATAGGAATCTCCTCAAAGGTGAAAATCCAAGTATCAATAAATATCTTACTCAATTCCATTTTCACCAAGAGTGGGTGACATACCAAATAAGAAATAAAAACTTTCCATTTTGCTCTCCCATGTTTCCATTGGGTGAATATTTCTTCCAATAACTTATAGTATCAAATCATGATCTTAAATTAGAAATACTACCTTCGATTCCCTCTCCACAAAAATCTAAAGTGTAGTCATGCCTAAAGTAACAATGAAATTAGGTAAATAGAACCCAAAACTTCTAACTATACCTTTTTGTTGGGTTTAGTAAAATTGAGGTAATATTAACCAAATACCATATACAAAACATATCTCACCCATTTACATAATTAAAAATTCCACATCCATGTCTAGGGTGTACCTTATGTGATAAGGATCATAAGGCCCTAATTTAATTAAAGTTGTCAAATATATTATGCCCAAAATCCAACCCAATAAAGTTTTAGATAACATATTATTATCCTAATTAGACCATGTGTAAGACACCTAAGAAAACCAATACTAATGTTTATAAAAGCAACATCAAACCTTACAAAAATAATTAATCTAACCAACCCACCACCATAATACAAGGCAAAACCAAAGATAAATCAAGATAGAAAAAACACATATCTATCTATTACATCAATAAAATAAATATTAATAAATATGTAAATCATATACACAAATATAAGAAAATGAATTACAAGTTTTAGTCACAAATTAAATCTATGTAAACAACCATAAAAATAAATTCAACATGTTGTGTGTAGTTCTATTTCTTATCTCCATGCCTCTGCTTGATGATTATCTCCATCGAAGCCTCCCCACTATGATTTGGGGTGAATCTTGTATCCAAATCATGATATAATGAGAAATTATTATATACCAAATAATATGATAACATATTAATAAATATAACATTAATGTTAATCTAGATACAATAAATTCCAACATCCCACATTTATCTAATTTGCTATGAAATATAATTAAATGTCATTATAATTTTATTTAAACAAATTGATTTAAATTAAATAAATTAAATCTAACATGATTATATTTTCAAGAATCAAGATAATCATCAATGATCAATTAAAATTTGTTTATTTAAGAAATAATTATGAAAATAATGTGTTTCCAACCACAATTTGAAATGGGTTGTGACACCATCTTTCTATTAAGTCATAATACAACCCATTCCCTTTATATGGTATGAAATTTTCATTTAGGGTAAGGGGTAGGATACCAGGCCTAGAAACTACCAAATTCTTGTATGCCCAAACATGTAAGATTGTTCATATTCCTATTCCACTAGTGAATGTCTCAGAAATGAATATATATATATATATATATATATATATATATATATATATATATATATATATATATATATATATATATATGCATGGGTGAGCATGTAACATCATGTGGTATATAATCTCCTCCTCAACTCCATATCCTCTATCACACATTAAAATCCTTAGGTGCATGATACCTCACTTGTGTTGACTTAAATGAAATAAATAGATGGTAAAGTCATGTATTTTTGTAATCATTAGACATACCTATGTATAATATCACTTAATATGACTTGTCCTAAACCCTATGCTCTCTTTATAAATACCTAGATAGTATCCATGGTAAATGCTCTACTTGACCTACATATGTCTCTATGATATCACCTTTAACCTACCACATTCATGATCTTAATAACCTTCATAAATCCTTTAAGGTCACTATCATCTCCCTCATTGGTATCCATAAGGTGTAGGTATAATTATTTAACTACTCTTATAAATAATTGAGAAAATATGAATCTAATCACATCATGGGTAGGTGTGCACTATTTCCTAACCTGGTTCTATATATATTCTCATATTCTACCTCATCTATCCATAGTTCCTATTTAGACCACAATGCTCTCCCATGTTATAAATCCTGCACATGTATGCTTCCTTACATTAAAGTAAATAAATAAAAACCATTATTTTTATCATTGATATGTATTTAAAAATAATGAATTTAAATTTTAAAATTTCAAAAACTAAACACATTCCAATCCATAGAACCTTATATTCCCTCTAAAATTGTATTATTTTCTCCTATGAGCATGAATTATTTTCCTACTACATATAATTCCTCCCATAATCATGCTATGTATCTTATAAGTTCCATGTTCTATAAATGGTTTATTCTCATCCCTATTTCAAGAAAAATTATACATTTGAAAATAAAATAAAATTAGGAAAATATGGGACTCAAATTAGTCACTAGGAGTGAGTGATCAGATTGTGTCTCTATTGTTGTAACCTAGACTATTTTATGTGGAAGAAATCGTCATCACTCACCCATGTTATTCTACACTCATATCTCTATTTTTTAAGTTAAAAAGTAAGCATCAGGTATATATTTTTTTAAATTAAATATTAATTTATATATTTTATGGAAAACCCATACTTTCATGTTATATTTCACTTAGTAGTACTTTATGCACTTTTCAAGTTCCAAGATACGTGATAGTTTATAAATTTGTGTGATTTTTTTTGTAAGACTATGTTAGAACATGATTATAATTCATGGTGAGTACATTATCTTATTATATTTTAGATATTTTATATTATATTGTGATACATAAAAATTTTATATCAATGTCCCAAAAGGAAATATCTTTAGTTTTCTCAATATATGATTATCACTTTTACATGTTATTTTCAAATCTCAATGGGGGAACCATGTTATATCTTTATCTATCTTGGTTCCCTAATTACTATTGATGTTAAGTATAAAAAATATTATATATGATAATAGTTATTGAATTTATATCACTAGTATGGTAATTCACATTAATTCCTAATGAATCTAGGACATATCATTTAAAGATGGTTTGGTTGGTATATTAGGACATGCCATGCTTGTGATTAGATATGACTAGATATTATATTGTTTTTGGTACTTCCAATTTTTACAATACTTATTATTATTTGGATATGACCTATGAATGTGTTGAAAAAGAAAGAATGTATTTGTAGGATTTGTATAAACATCAAAAAAAATTATACGAGCTTCAATGGAATTTTTTTTTGTAACCATATCATGGTAGTTTTACTTTGATATGTATGTATACACACATCAAAGTGGGTAATTATATAGGACCTGGATCAAATTTTCCATAGGCATTTATTATTCATAAACTTGTATTATTATAGGGTACCTATTATTGATTCTTTCACAACATGCTCTAATTTCCTTTAAATCATGGTGGCACTCTTTTTTATTTTGGTTTTGGTCTTGCCTACATCCATATTCCAGTTGGTTCCTGCTTGCTTTATCATTATTTTGACCTCTCTCAATTTGTATTCACAATGGGGTCTTATCACCTATCTCATTGTTTCAAGTGAATCCATGTGATAAATTTTTGTATACAACACTTAACATGGATATAGATTATGGTAGGTATTTTTCCTTGCTTTACTATTCAAGCAAATTTCTTGATTAAGTTGTTGGGGGGTTTAGTGCATTCTTAGTGAAAAACAATCCTTAGAAGTCTAATAGTTATATCAACCATATATAAGTGATAATTTTTTGTATATTACACTTCTAAAAATTCACCTATAAGCATATTTGGTTTTCTCAAAGTATTTTATTTTAAACCTTGATTAGGTTTGTGATAGGGGATTTACGATATCACTGCTAATTAGGTTGAGAAAACCTGATTAGGTCTTAGTAGGTAAAAAAATCATTTTAAAATAAATCATGATTTAAAAATCGATTAGGTATAAGAGGCATTTTAAATTTTTCTTTGGTAAAAATTGAGTTAAAAAACTTGAATGGGTCATTAGGGCCTTTTAAAAATCTCATTTATTTATTTTTGGCTTAAAAACCCCACTTTAGTCTAGTGGGGTTGAGTGAAATGCATTGTAGAAGAGGAATAATCCCTAATTACACTGGGGATGCTTCATAGCTTTCCCCTTTTGGCCATTAGGATTCTAAATTCTAATTTATTTAGGGGAGGTGACATTCATCCCTTCCACCATTTTATTAAATTTTATTAGTCCATTCCAAGGTAGGTACTCTAGGTTTCACTGGAGCAATTTTTCTTTGTTTAGCCAATGAGAGCTTTTGACAAGAGATACAACCTTAAAAATTCTTAAGTTTTATACCCAAATATTAAGGAATATTTCTTTACATGTTCTCATGGAATATTTAAATGATGTCAATATAATCATTAGAAAATTATTTACTATTATATTAATTAGAGAGTACTCTCATAACAGTTTTTAGTGTTGTTTCAATAAATAATTTTTAAATAGTTTTTTTTACGATGACATCTATACAATCCATTGATTAATAAAATATAATATTTACCATCAATAATTTTGAAAATGACATTGTGTGTATCTTTAATGATGCATTGGAAAGCATGTAAAATAAGGTATCCCTCATTCAATTTTTTTGGTGGTACAAATTTAAAGATTATTTTAATCTATTTACAGAAGCCACAATGATTTTTATTTATTTTTATGCACGTTAAGACTGTATTTTTCAACCCTAAATTTATAAAGGTGGGTTAAGTTTAATAATATATAAATTAATATGCACAAGGGTGATAAATAGATTTATAGCATACCAATTAATTACAAACTCAGATAAATAATATTATGAATTTAAATATTGATATATGTTAAAAATAATAAGTAAAACTATGCTAGATATTGAAATGATAATTAAAAATATATACTTAGATGTTTTTGATGCTAATATAGATCTAGATTTGGAATAGGTAAGAAGCAGACTAAAATTATATTATACAATAATTGTTAGGTTATATCCTTTGTATCCTCATACACTTGCATCAACTATACCATTTACATTGACACAAATTTTTAATTTATATGTAGGTGTATGTTATATGTAAAATCACTAAGATGGAGAGGGTGAATCATTGAATCAAGATATTTCAAAACTTCAATCTAAATCCTTTAAACCCTTAGTCATACACCATAAGCAATCAAGAAGCAAATAACCCACTCATAGCAATGAACATGAAATATGAGAAAGATAACACAAGATCTATTTGGGAAGTCCTCTTGGGGGAGAAAACCCACTCTCAATCCTAAAAAAACATGGACTACTTATCCTATATGATGATTACAAACATGAGACTTTAGTGAAGCACCCACTTCACAAGGAGCACTAACCCCTAAAGATGAAAAGCACCAACTTGCCTAAGATGTTGGGCACCAACAAAACATCTATGAAATGAAAAACTCCATAAATTTGATTAATTATAAGTATAATGGAGAAACCATGCAAAATAACCTCCTTCAATCCTCTTCACTCAATCAAACCTTCACACACAAGCAAGGCATCTAAAACCACCTTTTGGATAATTCTACACACCTTCACTTGTTCTCATGTATCAAACCTATAAATTAAACATTATAATTATGAACACAAGGTCATAAAATAAATTTTAAATATGATATACCTCTCAATACATCCATAAGTCTCTCATATCTATCACAAATCATTTTCTCATATACTCACACAACTAGCAAAATTAGTCTAATTAGACCTTGTACTTACACCACACTATTTTTTTAACTTGTCTTGGTTGAAAAAGATTCTTTATATATTTTAAACATACTTAAAATAGATCCATACACATTATATAGGTGATAACCATGCTCTTCATATGTCGATCATTGCCTTATTAGCCCCAAACCACCATTAGGTCTTGGTGAGACCTAAAAAAATTAGGCCTTCATACTCACACGTTACATGTGAGACTACTTGGACCAACTTAATCATTTAAAAATGATTTGAACACATAAAAAACATCTATAATATATAATTCCTCACTCTCATATGGTTCTATGCCACATATAACACCAACTCAATACTTGAACCTACCGATTAGGTCTATTGCTCTTCAGGGCTTTATATACAAAAAATATAGCCTCAAACTTATGAAGTAACTACTCAAATATTTCACATATCCATATGATTATATCATATGGTTTAAAATTTTAGGACCTATTTAAAACTTCAATGTTCCTTAGAAACTTTAACACATGCTCTAAGCACTTAAAACAACTCTCTCAAAATGACCACTCAAACTTGTCATATCTAGTCGAAATACAGTCAAGATATTTTGACTCTCCATATCTAATTAGGGGTATATCTTGAAAACCAATGAATTTTTATAATAATTTGAGATTTATACAAAATTTAAATACTAATTTCATTCTTTAATTCTCCTCATAACTCTTCTAGCTCACTTCTGCAAAGTGGTCACGCAAACTCTCTATAGCCTCCAACAAACATAGTCAACTTTTAGATATTTATTCATACTAAATATGGATTGGTTAAAAATTTAAAATACTAAAATATGTATTTTATTGAGTATAAAACACTTTAAAATAGGTATTTAATTTTTAAATATCTAAATACCATCAAGAACTCTTTAATTATCCTTCTCAGGTCACTAACAGAACAAGGTCAAACACAGTAAAATTTGGAGCTTAATGTCTTTGATTGTACAAACATTAAAACCTTATAAACAATTTTTATGGATGTACATTGAAGTCATTTAAAATTTTATTTTTACGTCATCATCAAATTTTTCATATATGAAACGTTATGGCTCAAACACTATAGACTAGTTTTTCTTTTGGTAATTTGAATGCCAATTGTCACTGTGTAAATACAAATATTATAGACACATGTATTCATCTCATGCTCCCTAAAAGCTAAAAAAATCAACCCATCTATCTATTTAGGACTATAATTGTATTTACCTTACATATATAACCATTTATCTTAGATCCTTGCATCTGTGATCAACCAACTTGGTAGCCCTATGTGCCTTCTATGGACCCTATTTATCAGACTCAATACACTTATGCCACTTGGTGGTCCTATATGAATTATGAGAATCTTGATAAATTATTTAATTAGTAATAACCATTTATATTTATTTGTTTTTTATTTATTAATACACTTTGCACACTCACATGCATTTTGAGCACATTGACTATTTGACTCCAATGAACTTCCACCACTTAGTAGCCTCGCATGCCTTTTGAGCATCCTTTAACATATTGACTAAATACACACCATTGGATCACTACTAAAAATATCACACACTCTGTTAGACCATTATATGGTTAGATTAAATTCTCACCATCATATTTGTGATCTGATCAAATGCTTATTATAGATCTTTGATAATGTAAATTTGTCTAAGTATGGGAACTTAGTGAACTTTTCTTGAGAAGCCAACTTTACACCTTAATAAATTTTGTTATGTGCCATTTCCAAACTTTAAATTTTAACCACATGACCATATCTCATAGGGGAATCAATTAATGTATCAAAATACCCTTGAAACCTTCACACATGTGAAAAATGATGTCATCAAACTACTTACTTAGCCATTTATGTCAAGATGACTTATTGAGCTTAGACCTTCATATGACTACTTTGATGAATTCCTTTCACTTCCATAATCAATATAAGCACTCATAACACCATATAGGGTCTTTTTAACATGTCCATATGATCAAAATCATCCATTAATTTCCTTACTAAGTCAACCACTAAATAACTATGCAAAAACACTCAAGAACATTGATACACACTTTCTCATTGTCATTCTAGCATACATGACACCTTATCAACATCCTTGGTCACCTTGGAGACATAATTTACAAACCTCCAAAAATATCCTCCTTTTTCATTAATGTTAAATATCAATACAAATCTTATGTTTAGACTCTATCTATCTCTCTTCAAGTACTTTCTCCCCCTTTGACACAATGACAAAGTGGGCTCATATTCTGATGCTGAGGACTTGAAAAGACTTAAAGAACAAACAACAAGAAAGGACCATCTCTAAGAGATGATAAAAACTCCCCATAACATTATTCATACCTCTTCTTACCTTGAGCTTCTCAAAAATGCTCCATGACTACAATCTTCTATAATCATATATAGCTTATATGAAGATAAAACATACATGAACATTAAAAAACTTCATGAACTTACCTTGAATACATTAAGAGGGACTCCCCCTAAGTCAACTTAGGCACCCATTTGAGAATATTAAAACCATTAAAAATGATGAAATAATATCATTTCCTTTATACATTCTCTCTCAAATTTTAGTACATAGTCCTCTGATCCTAGGACCTGACCATTTTCAAAGCTCCCCCTTTGTTTGTGCATGAGGATTCAGTACATTGTCAAAAATAAATGACTTGGTTTGATCAAGTCATCATATAAATATGATTTAAATAATAATTGTATTAGATATCTTCATATCTCCACCATGACTGATACATATCACATATGCTCCCCCTCACATCATGAATAACTCTTTAAGCCTTTTAAACTATCTGTGTTAGCCCTCGTAACTCCACACTCTACCTAGATCATGATATCTTTAAAAAGACTTCTCAAAGAACTAATTTTCTATAAAATCTTCAATATTATCCACACTTAGTCAATATCCTTATGAAACCACCAATAGATCTCATATCTTTATTAGGCAAACTTAAACAACTAAAGCAAACATGAATAACTCTTATAGGGATCTCAAAACAATTAACCTTTGTCCTCTACAATCCATCATGATCTAGAACCTTTTCAAAGCACTCTCATAGAACTATCTCATCTTTAGAACATTTTGAACTGCATGATAGACACAAATTGTCATTTACAAAACTCTAAGACCTTCTTCATGATATCAAAGATATGACAACATATTTGCCTCATCCTCCATATCAACCTTGTCTTTAGTCTTTCAACATTTGATCAATTAATTTAAGCAAAAAAAATTGGCAAGTTATTATCTTTAGGACCAAAAACCTTGAACACACCTTGAGCATAATAAAATAAGATTAGCATACCTTTTTATGCAAATAGAACATATTAACAACTCATGTTCTAGAAAAGTATGCATTTCAGTCATGGGCCTAATCATGCACTTACCTAGCTATCTAGGTTGGATTTATACTTTTTCTAATAGTGCATAGGTTATGACTATTCCTATGGTGCTCAAAATTTATCACCAACTACATTATAATCAATATACATAAGGCACAAGCCTTATGTTATCACATAAAGCACAACAGAGAAGGGACTGAGGTCTGTGTTGGGTTAGTTATGCTATGGCACAACTCTATTCTTCAAGGGCTTGAGTTAGCATAATTATGGTTGTGTATTCATGGGTGCAAGCTTTAGGTTTCATAGGATCAATGGAATTTATGTGTTTGAGGTCCAAATGGGTATCTAGTTGAGGATACTAGGCATATACTTGTGCTCAAGCATGGATATGAATTTGGGGCATAGGGTCTTAATCATACTTAATGCATTTACTATCATAAGCATGGGATTCATTGTTAGTTACAGGCCCACCATGAATGATTAAATTTAGAGGCTCACAAGGCTCAAATACATCCTACAAAATAAATCATATAATCTAATAAACATTCAAAAAGTGTTTTTCATTAATAGATTTCAACATCAATATAAGTATAGTCAATATAAATTGATCAAATGCTTGACATAAGATGATAAAGGCCCAAGCTCACATGAGAGCTTGGGAATTACAAAGGGGAGCTTAAAAATGTGTCCCAATCTAATTTCTAATGCAAATAAAAACCATCTAGTAATAATTTATGGGAGATTTGATACTCCAATTCATCTCCTTTTTCCAACTGAACTTGACCTCCTTTTATAGGGTTTTAGACCATCCTAGGATCATGGGTAATGGAACATGTCAATCATTGAGTTGGTAATATAGGTACACATTCTATTGTCTCCACTATGCTTTGTCTTTAATACATAATCACTATCTCATGTACCCACTTCCAAAAGCTACTTGATTCAAAAGGAGCCACGTGTCTTTAATGGCTAGTCACTATCACATGTGCCTACTTCTCGATGCTACTTAATTCAAAAAGGAGTTATTAACCACTAGTAAACTCATTCCACTAGAATATAAAATAGAAATCATCCTCCATGATTATCTCATGCCTAGGTGTTCACTGAGTTGGCAAAGATCTATTACTTATCTCAAAAAGGGGCCCAACATTACCCTATACAAAAACATTAGTTTGACCTCAGACTATCCTTCCAAGACCTTAGCTACACAAAATTTGGGCATTCTCTATTGCAATTATACCTTAAAGTCTTCAAATACTTAAACTATGATCTTGATTTCTTCCATGGTGCTATCAATCTCTGTAGAGGTAGCCTTGAGAATAAGCATGTTAGTGTTGTCTAGTTATTTTCAAAAGGCCTCTATCCTTTGCTTTTTAGACCCCACCATATAGGATGGCTCTTTGGTCACTCACCATTCTCTAAAAGGTGTGGAAGAGTTCTTCTAGGTCTTGTTCCTAGGTCTTTAGTTGGGTGCTCAAAGTGTTGACCTATACCATAATATGTATGCACTTAACCCTGCTGATAGTGAATGCTTACTTCATCAATGCATCCTTCTCCCCTTTTTCCTTTTGGAGGCATGCATTGATGATGATCCCTGGGTGGAGAATTTATAGAAGATAACATCAACATAATCTAAGTGTTCTTATATCCTTTCAAAGAGGTCCTCTACCTCATCAAGCTTCTTGTTGAGCTCTTTCTTGATGGCTTTGTAAGGGTCTTCTTCCTCTTCCAGCATTGGCTTCATCTGTAGGAGCATCTATTCTACTAGTGCACATACATTATCCACCTCTAAAAGTTTAGAAGTGTCAATACCATCCAAAAGGGATGGATCTAATTATTTAATGTGCTCAACCAACTTTTTGAGGTTGGTTTTCAAGGTGTCAATTTCTTACTCTACCTTCAGTTCTATATTTTTCCATTTTATAGCATGAACATCATTAACAATGTTCTTTTTCACTACCTCGAAGGCCATTTTAAGGAGGGCATTAATTGACCTTATTGGATTCATATCCAGGGGGTTGACAAGTTGATAGCTATGCCCCTCTAGTTGTTTAGTACTTTGGATTGATTTCATTGACACCTCAAAGTGAGGCTCATTTATGTAGCAATCAAGTGCAAAGGACACTTGGTGGTGTGTCAATGTCATAACATCTCTAGGGGGAATGTATTATAAAATTTAAAAGTCCTCATCTTGGGTGTACCCCCTCTACACTTTTTCCCTATATCCTAGCTCAAATTCCTCTTTTTTGGTGGCCAATTCTATCTACTCTTTCTCCTCTTCACTATGTTGTTACCTTATTCAGTGCCTTTTTCTTCTTTAGACTTTTCCCCTTTGTTCACTTATTTTTATGGCTCCTTGGAATGAACCTCCTTTGGTTCCTTCTCACTACCATCCTGATCTTTTATTGCACTCTCTATTTTTTCCTTTAAGGTGCTAACATTGCCTTCTTTATCTCTAGGTTCCCCTTTAGTACTAGGGCACACCTATTCTATATCTTCCTCTACTAGGCTAGTGTGGGCACTAGGCACCTCTACTAATTTGTATTTTATGGATTTCATGCTTTTGGAAACACTCTTCTCTTCTATCACTTTTTTGGCCTTTTCCTCCTATGCCTTCTTTATTTTTTCCTTCCTTTTCTTCATGATTGTGGTGGTTCTTTCCTCCTTAGCCCTTATCTCCTCAAACTCCACTTTATCAATTTCTATTGGGTCATGCCCTTAGCCTTCATGGCCTCTCTTTTTTGATGTATCTCTAGTGCCTCTTTAATATGACCCTGATCAAGGCCCATTTTCATCCATTAATTCATTAACTCCTCTTCATCTTGTATAGGATGCATTACAGTTTCTTTGTTTGGTGCACTTGATGGTACTGCTTCTCCAAGCATGGCAATAATGTTGTCTTAAAGAGCCTCATATATTTTACCTATGATGGGATCTTGATTTATTCCTTCATTTTATTTGAGATTTTCATCACCCTTGGCTCTCTTAATCCCTTCTTCCATCATGTCAACCTTCTTCATTTCTCTTCTATAGCTCCTGTACCTTCTAAATATATATGCCACTAAGGCCAAGCTTTCTCCATGCTTGTTATTACCTTGCCTCTTCACTTTGGGGTGGTGTGGGAGTTTCCTTACTATATGAGGAGTCATATTGTCTAGGTAAAATATATATGCCCTTACCCAACTCTTCCTCATCCATTTCTTCTTGTGCCTCTATATCCACCAAGGTGATGGTGGGCATTACAAATGGAAATTTTGGCTTATTTTTCTTCTCGTTTGAAATAAGAGAAGTCTTTGGAATGAAAATCACATGATTTTTTATAGGGGTTGATGGAGAGGCTTCATCACTTGAGGTAATTTTAAACTTGATGTGCTCCTCTATCTCCTCAAATGTTTCCCCTTTCTTCTTCTTGGGAGACTTTTTATTTTTAGTTGGTGTCAATAATCCTTCATCACCAATCCTAATGGAGGGGTCATCAATCTACTTAATGCTAGGTCCCTTTCCCCTTGGCTTCATATTATAGCATAACCTATGGATTTTTTTGAGTGGTTACTTATTGAAGGGGTGAATGTCTGTGTGATCTGAATCATCCTCTTCATCCTGTGTTGCTTTTTGATCTAGGTGCATAAACTGGCACTGTAACCTATTCATTTCCATATCTATTTCCATCACTATAATATCCAATTGTTATGTATTGGGGATTCTTTTGAGTTCATCCCTAAAATACTTGGCTGATAAAGTATATGAGAGCTTCAACTAGATGGACTTGTTATCATCGACCAACACCAAGTGGACTATGCAAAAATGCTACATAATGACAAAAGTTATCATCCCATACATGATCTTGGGTATCTCTTTGGGGATGAAAAACTCTAGCCTGAATACCTATATATACTTCTCTCACCACCTCATCACTTGTATTTTTTACTTTGTGCTAAAAAAACTAGGGCAAGTGAAATCTTTGTACTTTTATGTTGGGGAGTCATTATTTTCTAGGAAAATCTAGAGATTGTCCTCATCCCCATTTGGTACTCTAATGTCCTCCATGATTATCAAAATTAGAATGGACCCCCACCTGAAGGCCCCCTTTATCATGTGGCTATTCAATGCATTCTTTACAAACTCCTTAGCAATAAATTTTTCAATATTAAACTTCATATGATAGGCAATACAGAGGTAAGTTTTTTATGAAATTAGTATAATGATCAATGGGGCAAATATTTAAGATTATAAGGTGTGATTTTACCCTCATTTTAGGGTCCTTAAAATATTTTATGTGGAATGCAAAACCCCCTTATAATAATTCATGAGCTTTACAATGCACTCCACCTCTTCATCATCACTCATCATCTCATGGATATCTTTTTTGGCATCTTAGAGCCCGATTATCCTTCTTATAAAGTATGTCAAGATCCTCATGTTCCTCCTTGAAAAATAAATTTAATCTCTATGGACTCATAAAATAAGGAACTAAATGAGTTCCTCTGGATTTAAAAATAATGGTAACTCATAAAGTTGAGTTGTGATGGAGGCTATCAATATGTCTTGAATTAAAACATCAAACAATGTTACACCCTACTTTGTCTTGTTCCCTATATCAATCATCCAATCCATCACTAGGTCTTGCACATGGCTCAAGGCATGATGGTTTTACTCCTTCAATTGGTATGTGTGCACAAAATAATGCTAATTTCCCCTACTAATACTTTTGCAGGAAATAACATCACCTAGTAAGAAATCATTATTAGTGCCTCAGTGTTAACTTGCATGACATTGACTCATTTTAATTGTAGTGTTTTTATTCTTATAGTAGTTAATTTTACTACTATGCATGCCTTCTTTGGATCTTTTGTTGTGGACTCGATACCTTCTACTTCTTGCCCATCCTGAATCTGATGGTATTGAAGAATGTTAGGTTAGGTTTTTTTGATCCTCTAATGGTTAGTGGCACTTCATAGTCATGAGATCTATGACTGTACCTTTGGCCTTTGATTTTTACAAGCCATTAATGGTAGCCTCCAAAATAACTCACTTTTCTATTGATTAGTTTCTAAAAAAATCTCTTCTCAAACTTATCTACACCAATATCAATGTGAATGCAATTTTTCCTACTTCACCATCATTCACTTTTGGTGCTTGAAGTTTCTCAAATTCTCAATATGGTAAGATTTTTATGCTTCAGCTCTCTAGTTTTCCTATTTTTTCTCTAGTTTGCTTGACATCTCAAGTTCACACAAAGTTTGTAACCAAAACAAGTTTTCCACTTGGAATTTTATACCCTACTTCCATCTATCATCTTTAATGTGTAGACACATAAAATTGGCCACCAATGACCTCCAACTAGGGTTTTGACCAATTTCAATCAAAATGCACAATTTAGCCTAAAACACTAAAACACATTAAATGATTTAAACATTTTATATACAAGTTCCGATTTTTACTAGAGTATCAGTAAGTGGGGTAATAAAATTTATAAATTATCTAACTTTGATTAGATCATTTGAGTCAAAATGACATTTTTGTACCTAGATGTTCTAAATTGCTCTTTTTTATTAAATTTCTTACACAAGAAATGTGTCTTTATTATTTTGTTTTGACAACATATTAAATGAGATAATAGATCCAACACATCTAAAATCACATCCTAATTCTAGTCTAGTCAAATTTTGATCCAATAGTATGACATTCTAACCAATTTGATTAATGTGTGCACCAATTGCCAAGATTTGCACCAAAAGTGATAAATCATGATTAAGGCTAATTAATTTGAATCAAAAGATTAAGTTAATTTTCCATGCAACTTTTTGAATATTTATTTTTGTAAATTTATATTAAATAACTACATCATCAAATGACATCATTTCTTGGGAAGACATCCCCAAGTCATAAATGCATAAAATATCAGGATTAAACCTTCCCATGCCTCATTAATGCCTTCCATGACTTTGTAATGCCTCTTTACCCCAAATATTTATGAGGGAATTTATTGAATTTTGCCTTCAAAATTGAATTGATCCTTAGCCACACATCTTCATCTTGAGATGGATAGTTCAAGATCATTCTGATCATTTTAAAAAATCTATTAATATGAGGCCTTGCCTATTGAATTAGGAGCTCAACCAAAGTAATTTTATAATTTAATATTTCATTTATGAAGTATATGCATAATGTTACCATGTGAAAATTAAGAAAAATCAAGCCACATCAAGCCATAACCAAGCCTCACAATGATGCCAAGAGGGGCTAAAGGTAGCCACACTCCATTGATGAAGACCTCTTAGGCACAATCCAAGAAAGCCAATTAAAGAAGACTAAGGTAATAAAAAGTAAGTTTCTTGAAATTTAGTTGTGATTTGTTCAATTGTGTTCTTCACCATGATCCCCCCCTTGAGATAGGATTAAGGTGTTAACATTAGTGTGTTTTGTTTTGAATTTGGTTTCATTCACTAACACTATACTAATCTCCACTTATTACAATTTTATGTTCATAAATGGAATTCTTGGTGGGACCTAGCATCATGAATTTGGTCAAATAGCACCTATAATAAAACTACTAACCATTATCATGTAGGATTTTGGAGTGTGGAAGCAAAGAAGGTAAAAATTTGAGCCAATTTTGTTTTGGAAATCATAATTTTGTTATTGTGGGTCATGGTTTTGTTCTCTATCACAATCTCACCACTGATATGATCATGAATTTGTCACTCTAAATAGTAATTTTATCACCCCAAATAGTGGGATTGTTGACCCTAAATAATGATTTTGTCACCCTAAATAGTGGGATTGTTGACCTGAATAATTGGATTGTCATACTAACTAGCGGGATTATCACCATAAATAATGGGATTATTAACCCAAATAGTGGGATTATCACCTTGAATAATAGGATTGTTGAATTGAATAGGAAGATTGTCACCCTAAATAGTGGGATTATCACCGTGACCCAAATAGCAATTTTTTTAGCCTTGAATAGTATTTTTTATATCCCCAAATAGTGATTTTATCACCCCAAATAATAGGATTATCACCTCGACCTGAATAGCAACATTATCCCCTTGAACAATGATTTTGTCACCCTAAATGGTGGGATTATTACCCCAAATAATGAGATTTTCACCCCAAATTGAACATAAGGATTATTACCTTGAATAGTGGGATCATCACCCTAACCTAAATAGTGGGATTGTTACCCCAAATAGTAAGATTGTCACCCAAACCTGAATAGTGGGATTATCAACCTGATTAGCAGGATCATACTGTGGAGTAGTAGGATTGACTATGTGAAACCTAAGAGATAATTTTGTAAAGTTGTTTGCCTCATTTGGAAAATTGATTCAAAGCTAAGCATAACTCTAACTTTTTCCTTGTAGGGCCAATTTGAAGAAGGATCTAAACAAGCTTAATCTAGTCTTTTTAAACTCTTTTTAAGTGCTTAAAAAGGATTAAGAATTTTCATTTTGGTTTTTAAGGAAACACTTAAATGTTTATTTGAATGTTTGATAGTTATTATTTACAATTTTTTTTACATCTTAAAGTTAAGAGGCTAAGGAACATCACCACACATTTTTTTAGTGCTTCAAAATTAAACACACTTCAAGTTTTACAAGTTATTTCTCATTATTTCTTTAGTTAGTTTTGATTGAGAAAATAGAGAGTTGTGTGTGTATGTTCTCACCCTATCCCTTAAATGGAACTTGTGGGATCAAAATCACCAACTTCATTGTAAATTGCCTTAGTCCAAAAGTGTAAAAAAGTTGTGAAGGCTCTCCCCAAGACCCGCATGGCTTGGGTGACCTAGATATAAGATTTAAATCTCTTTTACTTGGTTTTTTTACTTTATTTGCATCTTGGATTATGAGGGGGACTTTATTACCTTCCATTAGTTTTTTAGGTAGTATTTGACTTGGGGTTTCATCTCCAAACATCATATTCAACCCCTCTCTATGGGGGGTATACAAATTGGGATCACCCCACTAAAATGATGGTTTGATCAGTTAAACCATCTCCTATCACTAGGGCTAATCTCAAGACATATGATCATGCTGGACATTGAACTACACTGAGTAAGTGATGGATGTAGTGGTTGTAAAAAGGGCAAGACCTTTTTATAATAAGCCATATGATGTAGAACCAATTGACATGTTACTTATCTTGTATGTTGACATGAAAGTCTTGTGCATGGGATTCATTTAGAAATGTTCAAAAACTTGTTAGTTAGTTAAACCCACTTTTTCATACCTTATTAGTTTATGGTTTAAGATGATTAGTTAGTTAATTTGTCTTTGTCTTAGATTACTTGGTTTTTGTGTGGAGTCAAAACTTGGTGTTAACAAAAATGACATAACAAAACACATTTTCCCCAAATTTTATTTGAACGAGGCATTATGTTTCCCACCCAAGTAAAAAAAACATCTTTTTCCTTGTTCAAAATCATCATCATACACTTTTTGTCATATCTTCCAATTCAGTGTAGTTATTATGCCCATTTGAGTCTACACCTTTTACCACATTTTGTTTAAGTCCCTCATTGATAATTTAAATTTTAAATTGGACTCTTCCAATTTTTAAAGGTTGATGTGTTAAATTGGGTTCGCCACTTTTCACTTGACTTATTTTAACTTGATTTCAATTCCCAATTTGAATTAAGGGTTGGTTTTAGACTCAACATCATTATCATCATTTGGTAAGACTCAGGTCATTTTACATTTCACTAATGTTTTGAGTCCTAGGCTACATTTTATAATACCCATCTATTTTATTATTTTTATGAAACTAGTGTTTAGTCCCTAAATAATAAAGGGTTTGGAGTAAGGGGAAAATCTAGTTTAATATGACAAAATATAGATTTTTATCAAATAATTTGTATGAAGAAGAGAAATAAACTTATCTAAAAATAGGCTGAAATGAATGATTCAAGATCTAGAAATTATGATGTAGGATTGGGACACCATCATATATCTAGATCTGATCTTCATTTTATGTTTGGACAGAAGTGTCAAAAGTAGACAAGAGTGGAGCTAACATTGTAGTCCACCTCTGTTGCTATTGTCTAAGATATCTAAGCTTTTTGGGTTTTTTTTGCTACCTCAGTGTGAGCCTATGTATGAAATTTCAAATATTATAAGCTAATAGATCTAATTATAGATCTATTTCAATTTCTAAACCTTGTATGTATATACAAACATGCAAACAACAAATTCATCAAAAGCAAAGGGGGAAAAACTAGGTTGGGGGAAGAATGATCACAAAATCTAGAACCCCTATTGTCCTAATCACGACCTATATTAACCCTAAAGCTATATTCTTAGATCAAGTTTATTTTTCCCTTAGGAAATGTGCATAATAAACATGAATGATAGATGCAAGAATGACTTTCACCTAGGCCCTTCCTTGATCAAGAATGCAAGTATATGTGTGATGCAGAATGTTGAGGTATACTATTGACTAATTTTTAGCTATCTATTGTGCCAAAGTAGTAAGTGATAGAAATAAAATTATTTTTGAAGTCCTTTATATAAGAAACTCATTATTTCAATTTTTAGATCTTTGTTTGCATTTGGATGAAATTGGAAAACTTAAGGGAAAAACTAAGAAAAGGGCCAAGACTCATTAAGAGAAGGAAACTGACCATTGAAGCCTAAAATTACCTTGGATAGGAGCATCAAAAGTAGATAAGAGTGGAACCATCATTGTAGTCCAAGTGTGGAGTTATTGTCTCAAGCTAATGGGGCCTAAAGGGATGGATTTATAATAAAAAGAGTGGTATGGATGATCTAGGGTTAGGTCTAGAAGGCTATGGATAATTGGGGATATGAAAATGGTGACTCAAGCATGAAACAAGACCAAAATGAATAAAATGAAAGGCATGGCTTAAATGTGAACAAATCTCATGTTCTCCAGTCAGAGTCTCCTATGAAAGGACTATGAAAAGACATGATATGTGTGGTTACTTGACCAATTTAGTGTGTTTATATTTTCCCCCTTTTAATCTAGTGATGTAATGAAATGAAGTACTAGAGTAAAAGAAATAAAATAAAATGTGTACCTAAACCTACTTGCATAGAAATAAATGTGTTTTAAAAAGGTCCAATTCACTTCCTAGCTAGGGAAGTGGATGGAGAGATAAATAGTGCCTAAAAAAAGAAAGAATCCCTGGAATGGATACCCCCTATACTAAATATAAAAGTGGAATATATATAACATGGAGAAGGAGGGTAATAATTTCCCCATATAATAAATCTAACTAGAATGAGAAATGCTCAGAGGCCCAAAAATAATGTCTACACTCTATCCCACATAAACTCATGTAATCTAGAATGTGTGTATAGAATTTGTATGCTATGAAGAGCAAAACCTATTATGCCCTCACTTTAAATATCTGAACTAGAACTGAGAAATTCTTGAAGGCCTAAAACTAATGTCTATCCTCTATCCTACATAGTCTCATGTAGTTTGGTTCTTGGTAATGCTATGGACCAACTGTTATAGATGATCATATGGTCCAACTTGGTGATAACTAGGTACAACTAGGTGTAATATAAAACTCTAGTAAATGTGTAAAAATAAAATGGCATGTCTTACCAGTCCATCTATATAATCCTGGATGATGAACATAAACATCTATGTCATGCCCCTAAATTTGGTATGTGAGTGATGCATATATATAGTCTAGTAATCTATATAAACACATATGATATAACCTATCATGCCATGGCCCATGTAAAAAATTAGAGATCCAAACACTATGCTCTATACTATGCCTGTAATCTACTATCTAATCTTGTAACTATGTCATGTTGTATGAAGATATATGTGTGACATGTGTAGTAATGTTCATTCCCTTAAATATGGTATTTGAGTCTGAATCTATATTGAAGTCATTATGAATCCCTATAATTTAAACCATTATATCTGAATAATCTATATATCTATAAATTGAAATCACTATGAATTCATATGATCTAACCCATTGTATCTATAAATTTAAGGTATATCCCCCTAAGTGTTCTGAGTAATGCTAAGTGACCTATGTAATCTGAATAACTATTTATTTCAACCATTCTGAGCTGAATCTAATAATATGTATACTGCAGGTGTAAGAACCATGTTGAGTGACCCATGTAGTTTAAATCACTATATATTTTAATTGATTTGAGTTGAATATGATAATATGAATACTAGATGTATAAGAACCATTTGCATTCACCTATGAGAGTGGATTGGGTAAGTGTAGGAATAGGAATAGTAGGAATGATGCCCCCTTTTGGGGATAGAGATGAGATCTCTTAATAAAGGAATTTGAGCCAAAAGTGATGACTAGTGGCATAAGAATAGATGAAAGGTTGGTATAGTTTGAACTGTTTGAGCATTTGTTTGATTGATTAGACTAAGTTATTGGAAAGTTGAATGAGTTTTTGATTGGTTAGGACCAAGTTATATGTCTAGATATAAACGAGGTATAGAGATATATGTGTTATAGTAGGTGGATTATGTAATAATAGATCAAGGATTTCATGATGTTGAAGGTATCATTGTCATGATTCTATGGAATAAAATGGTTTGCAAAATGGAGCTATGGGGTTCTAGTTATGGGCAAAATGGTGTTTTACTTAGAATGAGAAAGTTGTTTGATATATGAAAATTGGATTGAGTATTGATTCATTTGTGTGTTGACTAGGTTTAGATATGGACCTATGGAGTAAGAAATATGCTGAGGAGATAAGCACCTACCATGACTTAATTTGAGCAGTTGGTATCCTAGATTAAGGCTAGTGGCAATGTTACCCTGGTGAGTAGTTGAAATGCATGATTTTTGCCTATTTGGAAGCCTATTTTAGATGTTTTAAAACTATTTTAAAAGTCGTAGGAAATTTTTGACTAGTTTTAGTGCTCTCATCTAGAATTCAACACTTTTGTCTAGTGTTCAGTGTTATTATCTAGGTTCTAACACTGTTGTCTAGCACTAGTGTCCTTTGGCAACATTATTGTCTACTGGGGCTAGTTTTCTAATTTTCTAATTTGTTTCCTATTATTATGTAGCTTGACTATTTTCCTTGGCATGGTTGATTGACATATATGTTATTTTTGGTGCTTTTTAGGGTGAGGTATGGATGAGGGAGTTTTATAGAGGCCAGGTGATGGAGACACTAAGATTTTTACCATTGTCAGCTATGATAGATAGGGTAGGGTTTGGACATGTGTGTGACCTAGGCACTATGTAATGGGATAGGTTTCTGATTGCCACCTTATATGCGAGATGGAATGTAGACACATGAACTTTATGGCTTATTACTAGAGAGATTATGATTAATTTGGAGGATGTGTATTGTATTTTGTATTTACTAGTTAGTGGATTGCATGTGACTATACAAGATGACATGGGTGTTGATGTTATTGATCATGCATCATTGTATTTTTCTAGTGTGCCCTCAGGCATACATTAAATAGGTAGTTATATCAATGTATTATTGTCATTTATTATGCAATTGAGTGTTTCATGTTTTTATAAGTGGTTTGTCATGTTGTTGGCTTCATTTTTTATTATGGATGGGAGTGGGGTGTCGATTGCATATAGGATGCATAAGATCATGCATAGTATATAAGTGTATGTCATTGTGTTCTCATGGGGTAGGACTATGCTTACCCACTTATATAGGGATCTTTAGAGATTTATTCAAGAGGAATTTAGTGGTGGTGTGAGTGTAACTAATTTATTACATTATTGGGCTTATGAGCACATAATAGTTATGTATTTGATAAGATTACCAAGGGAGAGGTGGGCACCTCCATATCCATTTGGAGAGTGGTGGACTAGTATGTTAGTTATCTAGTATCATGGGATAGATCACTATAGATGAGTTTTAGATAGATTGATGGCTCAAAAAATTATATAGAGGCCCTATAGAGGATTCCTTGGGTTACTTGAGGATGGAGTACAATTATGGTATATAAGGGTTAGTTATTGCTTACATGACCATTGGAATGGAGTGTATGAGTGATTTTAGTATGAACATGTGACTAGATAGTTTTGGGTACCATAAGATGTGCCCGAAATAACATGGTGTTGGGTGAGTAGTGCATGAGCACTAACAAGGGATAGGAGTTTGTGGGAGGCCTACTAAGGTTGAGTTAGCACCATTACCCTTTGATGCATGGGATGTGGCTTTAGATATTACTAATGTAGATGATGTTGGACACACAAAGGCATATAACACATGGTGGGATAGGCATCAGTGGGATCCATTATACCTTGTTGATGGAGGGGATGCTCCCAAGTATGAGGATCTTACTCTGATCCAGATGATGGGAGGTCAGGTTTGGTTATATTTGAATTGCATACAAGTTTGTGTTTGTTTTAGTTTTTTTTTGAAAGTATATGGCTAAAGTAGTGTTGTATCTATTTCATGCAGGTGAAGTGGGAGGTGTTTGGGATGAATCACCTACTAGGGTAAGAGGTGGATATGATGAGTACTAGCATACTATCATTGAGTCAACACTCTATGACCTTACATGACATGTACTTGATGATGTTATGAAGGAGGGTTTGATAGATCAATCGATAGTTATAGCTAGCATTTATGATATTTTTTTGATAATGATGCTATAGATAGGACTACATATGTTAGGGTAGTGGGAGAGAGAAATGAGGTGAGACTTGAGCTAGATAGGAAAAGGATACCTCCACCTAATTATGGATTGGTGAGTATGTATATTATATATGAGTATATGAATATTCAGAGATGGTATGTGAACTTAGATGAGGATCATAGTTGGTGACTATAGTAAGAGAGTCATTATAAGAGGCATTCAAGAGCTCATGGAAGTGTGGGGCCATTGAGTGTGAGAGTGGACTATGGGACTAGTACTAGAGGAGAGAGCAAGACTTGGAGTGAGGGCATGAAACCATTTGTAATTGATTGTATTTGATATAGTGTATATGTATTTGAAAACATGGTTATATATATATGAATGTTGGTTTCATGCATATTGTGTTATGGATTTTGGAATTGATTGATATATTTCTTGTAATTTGTTGCTTTAGAAGTAATTGATCTAGTATTAATATTGAGGTTTTTGCATTTATTTAGTAAAAATGGTACGTGGGATATGTGATTTGACTTTTGTTGATATGTTCAAGTATGATGTTAGAATTTATTTTTAATCATATGTAATAAAAAATGTATTGGTTTTTGTAATTGGTAAATTGTTTGGATAAATTGAGTTGGTTTAATATTGGTATAAATATTATTTGGTAAGATCTAGATTTTGATAAGTTGGTTTTAGATATAAATAGTTTTTAGTAATTATGAATGTTAATTTTTAGTATATGGGGATGTAAGATAGCATGATGTGCATACCACTTCCCTAAGAGTGGCTCAAGAATACAAAGGCTAGCTAGACCTTTGAATCCATTATTGCCTTATTAAGTGAAGCTATAAACTAATGTTGGTATGAATATGTGTCATATCACTCTATGTTGTATCGCTATTTGAACCATGATGTCTAGCTAAACAAGTTCCCATATTGCTCATGATGTATAGTAATATGAGATGTATTGGATACTATCTATTGTGTATTAACTATAGCTAGAAATGGAGATTCCACAAAATGTAACTTTATTGGACTTGCAATGGGAACTGTGTGATGTGAAGAAGCCTCATCTATCCATAATCATATACCCTATGGCCTTTGATATGATGTGTATGACTATGTTATATATAGAGATGAAGTTGAAACCTATGATGGGGACTCATTTAATCTTAATCATAGAAAATTGCAACATGAGATAGGACTTGAAAAATTTAGCCATAATGAATATCTCTCTAGAGAAGTATTATGTGATGCGGGTTCATTTAATATTAATTGTAGTGGATTACTATGTGAGATAAGACCCAAAAATATTGGATGTAGTGAATATTTCTCTTGAGTGGTACTATACTACGATGCCTATGACTCTACTAGATATGTGTATGGGATTGTACTATGTACTCCTCAAACTATAGTGCTATATGTAGGTTTTTATCACTATACAAGTTTCCAAACCTTCTGGCTAGGTGGATTAGGAGATCTCCTATGAGGCTTTATCCAAAAACTTGTATTTCACTCATGATGAGTGACTAATGATTCTTGTGAAGGAATATCCTGGGATGACTTAGTCATGGATGAATAGGTCTATGGTTCCATGGTGGAGGAGGTATCGGTGCCCCCTATGTGAATGATATGATGCCATTATCAACACATATATTAATTAAATCCTTGATTCCATAACAATCATTATCTCTGTGTCCATGGAAATGATGATAGTTATAAAAGGGTTGATGAGGCTATTTCTATAGGGGATGTGGATCTCATCAATGAGTAGAAGGTAATGTGATTAACCTCTTATCTAATAATGCTAATAATATGACACATTGGATATTTTAATCTAAATCAAACTATAGTGGTGCCTTGTTATTGTTCTATTTAGTGCATAATGTAGGTTGTGCTATGGAAACTAGCTCTTTGTTCTTAATTAGTTGATTTTCTAGTTATGGTCTCCTATCTTGTTTAGGATATGGAAGATGTTAGATGATAGGAGTTGTAGATACTTCTATGAAATCTAGAGTAATCCAATAAACTAAATCTACCTCAACCAATCCCAATTTATTTTTCAAATCTAAAAATATATAGTATAAGTGCCTAAAAGAAGACTATGTATAATATAATAGATGATCAAGAAGAGGTTAGTGAATCCCTTTAATAAATATATACTAAATCTCTAAATATGCTAGTTTGTATATCAGTCTTAACATGTGAGCCTTAAATCTTAAGATATACTAACTAACTAGCTCTAAAGAATTCTGATGTAGTATGGCAAGTTTCTCATATGTAACATGAGGTCCCAAGTTTACTATGTAATATCTAAGAAATGCCTCCTCCAAGTCATCATATATGTGCAAGGAGCCAGTGGGGATTAAATGAAAGAACCAATTCTATGCTTCCCAAACTAATGTCTTTTAGAATAAATTCAATAGAATCAGAGCACTTGCATGAGATGGCAAAGTCTTCTAAAAGGCTTGAAGGTGTACAAATGGATCTCTAGTACCATTAAAGTGAGGTAATGATGGTATATGGAAATGTTTAGGTAATGAAGCTTTTATGAATGTCTTAAAAATAAGGTTACCATTTAAATCATTAGCATCCATCCAAGACTTATAATCCTTATTTTCCAAGGTAAGGAGATGTACTTGGTGTTGTAATTCACCAATTGCATGCATTAAAGATATAATCTCTTGGGACGGTACATTAGTATCTTGCAGTGGTTCATTTAATTATTAAATTTGATTTTTAATTTTAGCCATGGGAATGATACATTTAGCAATGGATCATAAAGAGGGGGTGTGTTCACTTGAACCTTGGGACTAATGGTAACTTGGACTTTACTAAAGAGATGTGGACTACCATTCTCTTTAGGTGAAGAGTGAGAACTAGGTTCTACTGTAGTGATGGGTGTCTTGGGAGATTCATTGGTATCTTTATGTTTTAGTGTATCACATTCTAATTGAGTAGAAGATGGGATATTAGCATTAACATGTGTGTTATTTGAAATATAATCATGAATAGAATTAGAAAGAACATTTGAAAGTGCATTATGTTTGAGAGGAGTGAGAGAAGAGTTAGAAACATGAGATGCATTTTATCCTTCACTATGTGCATAATAATCATCATTATTACATGAATTGTCATCATTAGAATATTGTTCATAATTTCTCTCATTTTCATATTCATTTACATGTTCACTATCATACTCATTATCACTTTCAATGTAACTAGGGAGAGGTGTAAGAGAAGAATTTAATTATTCTCTAATATGCAATAAAGTATCATTTGAAATTGGAATATCATGTGCATTTATGTTATCCATGGATGGAGTGTATGATTTATTTTCATGTGCAATATGAGAAATAAGAGAAGAAGAGTTTTAATTTAGACATTATTTTGACAAAGTAGAGTTAGAAAATTAGATGGATCATTTGATATATGCATTGACAATTTTATTCTATTGTCTTTATATTATTGTAATTTGAACATGGAAGTAGCAAGAAAGCAAATTAGCACCAATAAAAGGTTATTTTGTAAGTGCATGAATAATTTGATAATTTGGTGCATTTTGTATAGGATAATGAGGTGAAAAATACCTTTCCCATTTATCAACATTATTTTATTTAGAATAGGGAATAAAAGAGATAGGTTTGAGAGAAGATGCATCTACTTGTACTTCACTATCAATATCATGTATATCATCATATTCCTCATTAAAATAATAGTAATTATCTTCATTGTAATGAAATCATTTTCCACATTTTTAGCTAATGTGAAATTTTGAAAATTTGTCCATTCATTGTCATAATTATGAGAATTTTTTAAAAATTGATCTATGGGATGAGAGACAAGAAGTGCCTTAGTGACCATTTTATTTATTTCACCAAAGATAATATTCATAAGTACTATTAATAAAATAAATACAAAAATAAACATTAACATAAATATTTTTGGAAATTTAAAGAATGTGCAAAAATTCCAAAATATTTTTCTAAATATTGGAAGGAGGCAGGTTTGGGGTTTTATGACCTAGTTTGGAAATCTAGGGTTTTTGGGCTAGGGTTTTAGAATTTTAAAAAATTATACAATAACTTAAATTATAAAAATAATTTTAAATAAGATAAATGCAAAAAAAATTATACAAAAATCAAAAATTTGAAATTTAATTTTTTAACAAAATAACTACTAATATTTAGATTTTGAAAATATTTTTTACTATCAAAATAATTTGCAAAATTTACAAAATATTTTTTTGAAAGTTGTGAGGAAGGTTTAGGGTTTGAGGATATAATTTGAAAATCTAGGGTTTTTGGTTAGGGTTTTAGAATGTTTAAAAATTATGGCAATAATTTAAATTCTAAAAATAATTTTGAATATTATAAAATCACAAAAATTTATACAAAAATTAGAAATTTTAAATTAAAATTTTTTGCAAAATTTGAAGGAAAAATCCTAAGGGTACCTAGGGTTTTATATTTGTTTGAAGTAAGTTAGGTTCACCAAATGTTTTATTATTTTTGAGAAATTAGTGTTTAGTTCCTAAACAAAAAGGGTATAGAGTAAGGGCAGAAATCTAGTTTAATATGACAAAATATAGATTTTTATCAAATAATTTGCATGAGGAAGAAAAATAAATTTATCTAAAAATGGGTTGGAATGAATGATTCAAGAGCTAAAAATTATGATGCAAAACTAGGACACTATCATGAAGCTAGATCTAACCTTTGTTTTATGATTGGATAAGAGTGCCAAAATTAGACAAGAGTGGCATCAACACTGTAGTCTACCTTTGTCACTATTGTCCAAGAGATCTAACATTTCTAGGTTTTGTCTGCTTCCTCAGTGTGAGCCTATGTATGAAATTTCAAAGGCTATAAGTTAATAGATCTCATTTTATATCTATTTCAATCTCCAAACCCTATATCTATGTATACACATGCAAACAACAAATGCATCAAAATCAAAAGGGAAATAAATTGGGTTGGGGGAAGAATGATCACATGATCTAGAACCCCTGTTATCATGATCGCTACCTATATTAACCCTCAATCTAGGGTCTCATATCAAGTGTAGTTCTCCCTTAGGAAACATACATAATCAATACACATGATAGATGTATGAATGACTTTTACCTAGGCCCTTCCTTGATCAAGCATGCATGTCTATGTGTGATGAATAATGTTGGGCTATACTATTGACTAATTTTTAGTTATCTATTATGCCAAAGTAGTAAGTTTTAGATATAAAATGCCTTGTGAAGTCCTTTATATAGGAGACTCATAATTTTAAATTTTAGATCTTTGTTTGTATTTGCCTAACATTGGTAAACTTAAGGGAAAAGCTAAAAAAGGGCCAAGACTCATTAATAGAAGGGCATTGATCATTAGAGCCCAAAATAACCTTAGATAGGAACATTGAAAGTAGACAAGAGTAGCACCAGTGTTATAGTCCAAGAGTGGTGCTATTATCTCGAGCTAACAAGGCATATGGGATGGATTTGTCATAGAAAGAGTAGTCTGTCTAATCTAGGGTTAGGTTTGGAAGGATATAGATAACTTGGAATAGGGAATAAGGTTACTCAATCATGAAACAAGACCAAAATGAATAAAACTAAAGACATGGCTTAAATGTGAATAAAGCTCATAATCTCTAGTCATAGTCTCCTATGAAAGGACTATGAAGAGATATGATATGTGTGGTTGCTTGAGAAATTTAGGGTGTAAACACTATCCTATTTCACCTTTTATCCTAAGTTTATTTGATATCACACTTTTTCCTTAGAGATTTTGTCAAAACTTTGTGTGTGTGTATCATCTGAATTGAAGGAAAATAGTGTTACATTGCCAAAATTGTTTTGAAAACAATTTTTGCCTTAGAATCCTAAAATAAGAATTTACTACACCTTTTGAGAATTTTTTCATGGTCATGCTACTAAAATTATTTTAAAACTTGGTTTATAAGATTATTTGCATAGAGTCCAAGTTGTTTCAAAATTTCAACCATTTTGAGTTTTCTTTGAGAGCCTTTGTCTAGCATGGTTATGCCGTTCACATTTGTCTCGCTTATCAGTTAAAATAATTTGGTTTGTGTCATTATTTGGGAGAAAATAAGCTATCTCCAAGGGCCTTTTATTTCATACCTTATACTTATTGATCAAGTTTGTGTCCAAGAGTCAAATGCCTATTTTTTGTTAGAAGTGTTTTAAATATGTTAGATTAAATATCTATTATTTTAAATTCTAGATTTTGATGTCATTTGGCCAAAAGTCCTAGCATGCACCTTTGTTTAATCCTAGATTTTGATGTTGTATTTGGCTATAAGTCTTAGTAACTTTTGTTTTTCTTAGATTAGACTTGTTTGAAACACTTTGACCTACAATTTGGTATTTTTATTTACAATCCTTTTACTTGATCTATTTTGTGTGAGATGTGTAACATTAAACACTTGATTTTAGATTATTTTGTCACAAGTCATTGCATAAATTTTTTTTGATATACATATCCATCCTTTTGACTAGGTTAGATCAAGATTGAACTTCTTTTTAGACATCTTATTTTTAGAGTTTTTATAACTCTATTCCCTTTTGTCACGAAACATTTAATATGGATCCTAACATGTATTCCTACACTTGTAGTGGCCTCATGTACAATCCAAGATTTAGTAATGTGGTCACACAAGAATAAATGGTTCAAGAACCTTATGAGGATAATGTTGCTTATGAAATGGATCCTTATCCATATTATAACACTCAAGAAGGGGCATAAAACCAAGACCCATTTCACATTATTTTGTAAACATGCCTCCTTACTCAGAGTAGGATCAAGAAACAAATAAATCAGTATTTAGCTTTGATACCTATGGTTGAAGAACTAGTTCTTCAATAACTATACTATGTTACTACACCATCTACGTATGATGCTTATTTATTTGAGAATCACTTATTGTAAAATAAGGATGAAATTTTGGTTAGAGATGTCGAAGTAGGGGATAATTTTATAGGATACTTCCCCCATGATAATTTGTCAAATCTAATAAGAATGCCTCATAACATAATTTATAGTCAACAAGCTTCTTATAGCAATCCTTTAGCTCTAGTCTAAATGACACATCAAGACCCTAATATGCTTCTCTAAGGTGAGGACCTCATCAAGGATCACTTTGCACAAGTGTAAATAGCATATCAAACATACTTGAACCTAGCGTGTAATTTTAATAAGATGACCATGTCTAATCGGCCTCTCATGGATCTAGTTCCTTCAATAAGAGTGTTAATAGAATGAATTTTTTTATGATAGTTAGGGTGTAGAGCCCTTCATGTAAAACACTTTAGTTGATAAATTGGTTCATATACCAACCATTGAAGAAGTGTCTTTTGATTTTACGTACAATATCAAACAAAATGTAGTGGATAATGTGTAAACAACATCTAATCCAAACCAAAGTGGTGTAAGTATATGTAGTCATATAAAATGTTAAAATTGGTAGATTGAGTGTGGCTTGTGACACCCAACCCATAGGTCCCTCTTACATTCTCTCATGACCCTTCTAAACACCTTTTTGATCATTCTCAGTCATCTATAGAGTTCTAAGACCTGATTCTAGCTTAGCCAGGCTGCTTTTCCCATACTAATTACATCCCCTAGGTCTTATACTTGTAGGACAATAACACCCAACTTGGACAATATCACTAGACCATAAGGTGTCCCATTTCTAATGATCTTATCCAATCACATTCTGATCTTAGATGACTATTTCCTTCTGATTCCTCTTCTTCATTGTGTTGACCTAGCGTGAATGCATTTAAAATGTGCCCAATAGATCTCTATAAAACCCCATTCAAAGTTCATTTAGAGGGTGTTGTTAAATAACACAAAAGAAATCAAGAATACAAGAAAGACCACTAAGGTAAATTTCCCTATTCTCTACATATAACCATCCAATATAGTTACCAGCCTATTCAAACCCTCACACCAATCTCTAGCCACCTCAAGTACTCCTAATTTGGCATTTTTGCATTCACATAACATAATTTCACAAAGAACATCAAGTGGTGTAACTACATATGGCTTTATCTCTCTTTAGAGTATTGGTATGTAGGCAATGTACCCACACAAGGCGTGTGGATACATGTTTAGTGCATCTTACACACACTAACCCCCCTCTTTTTCAAGTTTAATTAAATCACAATGAAGGTCTAGAGTTTGAAGATTAAATCTAATCTACAAGGAGTTCCATTAACATTCAGGATCTGAAATTTCATAGATAGGCTCATATAATGACAATAGATAAAAATCTTAAAACTCAAATCTCTATGACTAGTTTGGACAACAACATTAGGACTTGAACTATAACATCAAACCTCAAAGTGTCATGTTTTTGCTGCTCCTATCCTTTCAATAAATGAAATATAGATCCTGGTTCATAGCACTATCCTAGTCCTTCATAGCCAATATCAGCCTCTGCCTTAGCCATATCAACATAGTTTTAAGATACGTTACATTTCTTCTCTTTCATTACTATTTTTAGAAAACCATGAAAGTTAAATAAATTATACAAATCAGTAGTTAAATTATTGCATTATTATTTATTAATTTAGTCAACTTAGACCTTTAACTAAATTAGGAATAAGATTCCAATATTCTAAAAAATGTTAAATCATTTGATAGATCTAACTTACTTCATTTGTGCATAAAAACCCTAAGGTAAATTCCTTGCTAATTTTTTCAATAATTTTCTAATTTTTCCTTCATATTTTTAATCAAAAATTAACATTTAATTTTAAAAATTCCATATTAATTTAAAATTATATATTTTATTCCAAACCCTAGTTGCATATACTAGGTCCCTTTAAATCAAGAATTTTCCAATATTTTTTTGATTTTTTACCTGCATATTTAACTCAAAAATTCATATTAATTTTCAAAATTCCTTAATAATTTTAAAATATATCATTTTCAAAACCCTAGTTGCATCTACTAGGTTGCATTGCTTTTGAAGTATCACCTTACATGTTTTTGAGCTTCGTATCCTTTTTATGCATTTTTTAGTTTATTATTTCTAGGACTTTACATTACATATATTCAATGCTTTCCTTCCATATCAATTTGATTATGAAAAAAAATTCAATCAATTTTTAACTTGTTTTCCTAATTTAAAAATGGCCCAATACACTAGTTTTGATGAAACTAATAAAAGGGAAATTCAAAAACTCTTAACTAAACACCTTGACATGTAAGATGACATGCTTAAAATACTACAAGAAGAACAACATAAAGTGAAAAAATGGTCAATATTATCAAACCATATAGAAACCAATTATAACACTACATGGTAAATTATGTCTCAAAAACCCCTTATAGTAACCCAACCTTCCTATGAGCCACCACCAATTACGGTTAGTACATCTTTATTTCTTGATGTGGCTTCCCTTGTGCAAGAGATAAAATATCTTCAATCCAAGGTGCTACATCTTGAACAAGGTACCTCTAGACTTGCACAAGCTTTAGATTCTTCTACTCTTCTTTATACACCATTGTCACATCATATTTCTTTGACACCCTTGTCAAAAAGTTTTATTTAAACCAAGCTCACTCTATATGAGGGCAAGGGTGATCAGAGACACACTTGAGATCTTTTCATGCAACATGCTTAGACTATGTGCCAAATGATTGGCTACTAACCAAGTTATTTCCATGGAGTCTAAAGGATTATGATTTATAATGGTTTTATAGTCTACCAAATTAGTTGATCAACACATTCAATATTTTAGTTGACATGTTACTAACTCATTTCATAATTAATATTGGTGATAAAGTTTCCTATGCCCAAGTTGCACAATAGAATAGAGGTCAAATGAGCATATCACAGATTATGTTCTTTAATATAACACTATCTTGGCTAAGATGACTATCCCCATGGTCAATCAAGAGTTATAATATCTTTTCAAATAGATTCTTTTACAAGCCTTGCATGAATCAATAATGTTCAAAAGTTTTTCTTCCTTCACTAAGTTATGTCACACACTAAAGGAAAGGGAAGTCAAACTAATTTCAATGGGAAAAATCAAGTACATGAGTATATTTTAAATAACAAACAAGAGTAACAACAAAGTCCCATAAAAATTAAAGGTCAATAATAGAAAAATTCAAAATCAACCAATAGTTAATGTGGCTTTAGATCCCTCTAAATGAGTGGTTTTATATGTGCCTCCTTGATGGATTTTTTCCAATCTACCAGTATCTCTATCCAAAGTTTTACAATAGCTTTTAGAATGTAATATAATATCTCTCACTCCTATTCAAGAAGTTGATCCAATATATTCTCTTCTAAGGGGATATGATCAAAATGTATTTTGTGATTTTCATAGGGCACCAAGCCATATAACAAATAGATACATCAATTTGAAACACAAGATATAGGACTTGATGGATAGCAACATTATTGACCTTGGCACTCTAGTTGAGCCCCCTGAGGCAAAGAAAACATAGGACAAAGATTTGAAAATATTCTTTGATCCTTTCGAATTGCATTATAAATAAGAAATAGGGGATACATCAGGTGGTCATCATGTATATCATGCATATCCCCCACCAGCTACATACTAGGAACCTTTAGTTGAGTTTTATGCTTTGAGCAACATGATTGGTGTGTACAATTATAGAGTTCTAGCTAGACCTTCAATATCCTTATAATAAAAGGAGATAGTTGAGGATGATTATAATTATAATGCACTCTTTATCTAAGCTTACATTCATAATCATCTTACTCATAGTGTTCTCATAGATAATAGATCTAACATGAACATGTGTACTATGACATTACTGTAATATTTGGGATATTCAAAGTAGGATATTATCCTAATAGACATAATTATAAAAAAATCTAGTGGGAACATACATAGCTTATTGGGTGAGATTGTACTTCCTCTATAGGTTGGTGCAACACATGTGGCCACACCATTTACTATTTTTCCTAGTGCAACATTTTTTGATATGTTGCTTGGCTGACTATGGATTCAAAAAAATTTAGTAGTAGCTTCCATAGTTCATAGATACATGAAATTCATTCATGATAATTAGGTTTTTATAATTCATGGATTTATTTATGAGTTAACACTCCCAATTTTAGATCCATCTACTACTTTTTAGGCACTAGTTTCAGTTTATTCACTAGTTTTAGTTCTTCCTTCAATTCAGATTTAGACACACTCGAGGTCTCCATCACCAGCATAGAGAGTTCATACACTTCCACAAAGGTATATTTTAGAGAAACCATATTTTTATAATTATAGATAGCTTCCAACTATAGTGTTCACACCTAGGGAAATATCATTGAGGTCTCATGCCTTTACACATAGAGCACATGTGTAGAGAGATTTTCCTACTACCATATGGGTCACTAAGAGCCCTAAAGTTGCATCCACTTCTTAGAGTTATAGGGGGACCCCATAGTCGGTTTATACTATAGATATTTCAAAGCATTTATATCATACACAACTTTTAGAGCCATATTTTTAGCCCTTCCATTTTGCTTCATGATCATGCACGATCCCACTTCTGAATAAAAGACACCATGATAAGGAATCTCTCATGAGACTCATCAATTAGTATCATCTCTCCTCAACCTTGTACATAGTTTTCTCAATTTTTATTATACATAGTCTCCTCATGATTTATTGTACATAGAAAATATGTCAAAATACCAAAAATAATAAAAAATTTCAAAATCCAAAAATAATACAAAGTTTCAAAATCTAAAAACAATACATAATTTCAAAATCTAAAAACATTCAAATATGTCAAAAATAAAAAAATAATATAAAATTTCAAAATACAAAAAACATTCAAATAATTCAAAAAACACCAAAAACTTTTCAATTGTATGCATTATCCATGATTAGCATTTCTACTACCATGCCAAACTTACATTTCACTATTCTATGCTATGGTTTGTCAATTCATATACATTACCATGCTTTACTTGATCTTCTTTGAGTGTGTGAAGTGACATCTAGATCCATGATTGCTTCACTCTACCCATTGAGGGGGCATCTTACTTCTACATTCAAGACATACATTGATATATCTACCCACTAGGGGCATCTTCTACATGAGTACGCCATCTAGGTTATGCCATTCCTACACCACAGACTTTAGTTATCATGATGTTGTACATTACTTTCTAGCTTACACAAATTACTCTATCGACACTTGATAATATATAGCACTTGTGTATTTCTTATCATATACCTAGTCTTATACTACATGTTTTACATAATTTTACCTCTTGCTTTGATTAGTTAGATGCAATTGTCTTTCCAGTATTTACATTCCTTCCTTTCTTGCTTTGCATAGTTAGATGTGATTTCATTTCTCAGTTCCTATTTTATCTCTTATATATGTCTTAGGATATTTTCCAATGTCCTTTACCTATATTCTTGTGTGTGTCTTAGGACATGTTCCAATATCCTTTGCTTGTACTCATCTATGTGATTATGAACCTCATACCAACCTTACTTGTTTTCAATTATATGTGTATGTGGAATTTCAACATGCCTTGTATGCTTGCTTTCTAGTTTGAGTTACATGTGCCTATGTCCCTTATTTTCATGGCCCCTTGGCCATTTTTGTATGCTTCTTGCTTCTTACCTTATGTGCTTTTTATTTTTTTTAATTCTCAACTATTTACAATTCCATGATCCATATCATGCATTATCTTTCTTTCTTGGATGCCATGATGGACATCATGTTCCATCCCTCCTTGACAACTAACAAATAACAACTAACATTTCTAGTTTCAATTTAGTACACTGCACATGGTATTATATTGTTACATCTATCTAGGCATACTCATGTTGATCTAACAATCTCTAATACAAACTATGCTACATCTTGAGACATCTTTACCATTATCATTACTATATCATGTATTTCATAGCATAACAAATTTGCAAGGATTTTCCTTCTAAGGTAAGTCATTGTAGGATCTTCATTCCTACCCTCAAAAGAGGGGGAAACAAATAAGGGTTTTGTCACAAATATCAGAGCTCCTAATCAATTGAAAAATTAGTTTTTAGAACACTCAAAATAACAATCAAAGGTTAAACCAAGCATAATAGACCATAAAAATAGTGATGTTTATAGAATAGTCATTAATTTTGGCAAAGGAAAACAACACCGCATATGCATAATAGTGCTAGATAGTAGGGTGTCATATTTTTGGTGCTCCTATCTAAATAACACAAACCTAGATTTTCCAAAAATAGGTAGAAATATCAACTCAAATTTAGTTTAATCAAATGTAATTCAATTTAAAATCAATAGTTTTAAAATAGTTTTTCTTAGAAAATATAGATATAGGGGCATCATGCATGACATGATCATTCTTTCTTCTAGTTTTAGATTGGAAAATTGGTATAACTTCTAGATCAAAATCCATGTCACAGATGCCATTGATTGGTGGTAATGTGCATGACACATTTGACTTCTTTTATTTTTGAGTTTAGTATATTGCCCATGCATTCTTATTAGTTGCATGCCTTATTCCTTCTACAGGTGGTTGGCATCATTTCATAGTGGCTTTCATACAAGCCTAACCTCCACATTCCTGAGTGGCTTCCACATAAGCCTAGTTTCTAGTTTTGGAGTGGCTTTCATGCAAGCCTAATTTCCTCCTTCTAGAGTTGGCCAAGATCAGCCTAGTTTCTAGTACACATTTAGCTATCCATGCCGCATTGTTAGATTATAAATTATTCATGGGATTCAAGATCCATCTCATACGATACACATTCATACCAATATTAGTTTATAGCTTCACTTCATGAGGAAATGATGGAGCCAAAGGACTTGATATCCTTTATATTCTTGAGCCACCTACTTAAAGGGATTGGAAAGATAGTCTAAACATTAACTAACACATACATGATCACATTCCTTCACTTAGTGGGTGATGATGGAGATAAAGGGTGTACCTTTTCATTCTTAAGCCATTCTTGGGGAATTGAGCACTGAGATCTATTCATGATATTACTCTTGGTACAACACATACCCATCATTACTCAGTATCATCTAGTATCACTCAGCATCATAATAATTTTTGTATTGGTCCATATACTTGGTGAGATGTATTCATTCCTTTTTCTTCCTTTCTCTCTTACCCAAATTTTGTAAATTCTTATTTTAAATATAGCATATCTAGTAAGAACTGATCTACTCTTTATTTTATATTGAAGATTTACACTTCACAATGTGCTCTCTATGCACACCCAACATCTCACAGCTTCATGGCCTTCACCCTTGTAGGCAAGTTCACGTACATTTTCTAATTTTCCTTTATTGTAGTATTTCACTTTATTACATCACTAGAATAAAGTGAGGGTAAATGTGGTCATATAAAAGGTCAAAATTGGTATCTTTAGTGTGGCTTGTGACATTAAACCCATAGGTCCCTCTTGCATGCTCTCATGACCCTTATAGACACATTTTTACTTATTCCCAGTCATCCACAGACTTTCAAGACCTGATTCCAAATTAACTAGGCTACATTTCCCATGTTAATTCCATCCCCCTAGGTCCCATACCTATAAGATAATAGTGCATAACTTGGAATATATCACTAAACCCTAGGGTGTCCCATTTCTAGAACTCTTGTCTAAATACATTTCAATCCCAGATGGTTGTTTCTTTTTTATTCTTCTTCTTCATTATGTTGGCCTAGTGTGAATGCATTTAACCCATGACTAATATATCTCTATAAAATCCCATTCAAATTTTATTTAGACAGGGTTGGAAAATATTAAAAAATCAATCAAGAGTATAAGCAAGACCACAAAGCAAATTCCCTTGTTCTCTACATATAACCATATAATATAGCTACCAACCTATTCAAACCCTCACACTAGTCCCTAACCACCTCAAAAAATCTTAGTTTATCATTTTAGCATCTGCATAACATAATTTAACAAAGCACATCAATTGGGAGAATTATATATGACTTTATCCCCCTTCAAAGTACTGGTATGTATCCAACATGCCCACATAAGGGGAGTGGATAGAAATTTAGTGTATCTTACACACATTAACCCACTCTTTCTCAAATTTCATTCAAGCATAATGAAGTTCTAGGGTTTGAATATTAAATATGCTCTACAAGAAGCTCCATCAACATTTAAGATCCAAAATTTCACAAGCAAACTCACACAGGGACAACAGACAAAACCCAAAAAACTCATATCTTTGTGACTAATTTGGAAAATAGTGACAAGACCCGGACTATAATGTTAGACCTTGAAGTGTCATTTTTTATGATCTTATCCTCTCATCAAATGAAATCTAGATCCTAGTTCATGACACTATCTTGATCCTACATAACCAGTATCAACCTCTGTCTAAGTCATATCAACATAGTTTTAAGATAAGTTACATTTATCCTCTTTCATTACTATTTTTAGAAAGCCACAAAAGTCAAATAAATTATACAAATTAGTAGTTAAATTATTATAATATTATTTACTAATTTAGTCAACTCAGACCTTTAACTAAATTAGAATAAGACTTCAATATTCTCAAATTAGTACACAAATAAGTGTACCTTTAGTAAAAACCATGAGTGGTTCTCCAAATCAAAGAGTATGATTTTCTACATCCCAACCTCAACTAACTACTAACACTAATCCTCAACCAACTACTTCTTTAAGCACTCAACCAATATGATTAGGTAGTTAGCCAGCAACCAATGTCATGTCTCAATAACAAAATGTGATAAATCTTACTCAACAAAAAATGAGTAATATTCCACAAAAATAGGCACAATCTAACATATCTATATAGCAGAGGCAAAATATATTTCCACCTTATCATGGGACAACCAATGTTTCACCTCACCAAGTAGTGGTGAACATACCTCTTTTCCCATAGACCAATATACCAATACAAAGCCTAATGATGTCAAATCAATAGTGTGAAACTATTAGTCAAAGAAATAAAATCTCCAACATGAATCCACTTACCAATAAGGATTCATGCAATAAAGAGGTTCCAATGTTCCTCAAGTACCAATCAGGCAACCTTTGCCTTTTGTGCAAAGTGTGCCACTAGTTTAAAGATAGGGTCTTGGTTCACAAGTACCTCCTCAACAACAAGGTTTGATTAATTAGTAGTAGGTCCTTATTCAACCCCAATAGGTATGATATATCTATATCCATCCATCCTAACCTCAAAATCCCTAAACCTAGACCTATCTACCCAATCTAAACCAAAATATTGCATAACTACAAATGTAATTTCAAAAATTACAATCTAATCCACACATGCGTATTCCTAGTTTTCTCCCCAACTAAACCAACATACCCCAATAAATACCTCCATCATAACCTGGTCATAGTGTTCCACTTGTGACTGCTCAACCATCTACCTAGGCCAATATTCTACCTCAAGCCAATATTCCCTCTAGTTTCCTAGCCCAAGAACTATAATAGATGAAGGATGCAATTATTGTCATCCAAGCTGGGAAATAGACTAAAACATTTAAGATGGATTACATGTGTTCTTATCCATTTAACATGAAGTACTTGAAGATACCATTTTCTCTTGGATATGAACCACCATAATTTGACAAATACAAGGGGAAAGGTAACCCCAAGGCTCATTTGATCAAGTTCTTTGTTGTATGCCATCCAGTGGAAAATAATGAGATAGACTTATTTCTATTGTTCTAAATGATTCTAATAAGATAATCCTTAGAGTGTTTCTTAAAGTTACCCAAGAATTCAATATCTCATTTTGATGTTCTTTTAGATAAGTTTGTGCAACACTTTTCATACAATCTCAAATATGATATTTCACTGGTCTACTTGACATAAGCCAAGCAAAAAGCTGATGAGAGATTTTCATGTTATCTACAATGATGGATATCCCTTGTAAGCCAATTTACCCACAATTTACTAGATAAATAATTAACTAGTGTGTTTACTAAAAAATTGCATAGTGAGATATCCTATCATCTAAAATTTTAGTGCATGCATACCTATAAAGATATCATTAACAAAGGTTTTATGATATATTGATCCCTTATTAATAAAGGGATCATCAAGCTTACCTCATCAAATTAGAATCAAGGTACCAACATAGGAAATGGCCAAAACCAACATCAAGCCCAAGTGTAAGCACCATAACTAACACATGCCAATAATAATGATAGACTAAGGCAACTCAATTGAAATAAAAATGTTGTTGGAAATGGAGTAACAGAGTCATAAAATGTTCAAATATTGTAAACATTATCTACTCAACCCATGCAACATATTCAAATTAATCCTAATCTGAAACCTTTTCAGCCACTGCCATAAGTATAACAACCCAAGCCCATGCAAAAAATGTTACAACCTTTTCCATTATAAGCTCCTTCCCCAAGGAGAACAATGCCTACTCATCACATTTTTAGTAACCTTGGAGAGACTATTGAATATGTGTTTCACAAGCTCACCACCGCTAATCTAATTAGTTGACCTATACCAAAACATTATCTTTAGGGATCCCTTATCTTGATTGGTACCACCAAAATGAATTAGTTGAATATCATCAGGTTAATGGATATAATTTGTGCCATTGTGTGAAAATTCAGCATTTGATTCAAAATATGTTGGAAAATAAGGAGGTAACATTAGATGGTTTTGCTTCTACTTCCAATCAAAACTTTAAAATCTATCAAACCCCTTTTTCCCAACATAACAACTAGCCATAGTAGCTACAATATCAACAATAATAACAACAACCATTACAACACCAACAAAAATAGTTTCAACAATAAATTCCAAATCAATAGATTCACCAATAGTAGAACCAAGGTCAGAATGGTAACAACTGATAGACTTACCATTCAGTTGCACATGACTCCAATAGGTTTATAGGTCATATTATAGAAGGTCATGTTAACACCATCTCCATCAATCTGAGACCAAATATCAATCAATCAAGACCTTTACTAAACAATTACAATCCACTAACTCATATTAATAATCCTTCTTTGACTTGGGACAACATACAGGCATACCAACAATTAGGGATTACTAATTTTGGACACTATATCGATAACTTATCATTACCTTGTAACCATGTACAAGTGTACCAACAACTAGGACTTATCCTATCTACCCCCCATCACTAGTATTTGTTAAAAATTGTGGTCCTGTGTTTAATCTTGATTGTGAAATCACACCTAAGAGGTCAAATATTACCATCCCAAGCCCACAACCATATACCACTTCACCCATCATTCAATAAGTTATTTTACCTCAGAATAAACCATAAATAAGTTTGACATTGTAGAACAATTGAAAAAGATGCTTGCATAAATATCTATTTTAGATTTTTTTCATATGTCAACAATCCATAAGGATATTTTGAATGAGTTCCTTAGCCAATCCATATTTTTTAGTGACACATCCCTTGATAAATTCCAATATTTGGTTGCATACCTAGTTCTAGCCCAGCAAGTCACTTTAAAAAAAAGTGATATGTCATCTTTTTTCCCACTGCATAACAACCTCTTATACATTGAAGTTTTCATAAAGAGACACAAAGTGAAATGTGTCCTTATAGACAATGGATTGGGTCTAAACATATTTTCTCTAAAGATCATCAAGATTATTAGGTACACTATGGTAGATATTCAAGTAAAGACCATAACCATCAAAGCCTGTGATAATGTGGAACAAGAATCACAATGCACCATCTATTTACCCATTATCCTTGGGCCCTTAACCCGTGATACACTTTTCCATGTGCTAGATCTCAATTTATCATACAATATGCTTTTGGGTAGACATTTGTTACATGAAATTCATGCCATCCCATCATCATTGTACCAATGTATCAAGTTATCCCATTTAGGGATGGAAGTTTGTATACCAAGTGAATTACATCCGTACGAGTACTACAAACACCTAGAGGCTGAGTTCAAAAGTTATAACTATCATTTCAACATGAATCAAGTGGCCAATAATGATAACAAAAAAGCAATACTCTTTGATTCACTAGAGGACAACTACATTGATCCTAATATCCTTGATTTCCTTTCCCACATGCTACCTCCTGATATATTCAATCATTATACCATCTCACCTAATGAACCAAGAGAGTATTTAACCCATGATACCTTTCATAACATAAATCTTCCACAAAACCCAAAGTCCTTTGGAAGATCTAAATCCAAGCCACTTCATCTATAATGTAAATAAAAGGGAAAACTTAAAGGACTTGTCACATTTATACCATTATCTGGCCTAGAGCAAGACCCTATTGAATGGGATGAATCCTAGTTATACAATGACAAGTAGGTTGACTATTATGAGAATGCCAAGTATCTTATTCCCAATATGATCATAAAGAATTAAGACTATGAAGGAAGAGGTTTTGGACCAAACCAACAAGCAGTGTTTGATCCAATTTCTATGACTAGATACAAAGGGCCCTATAGACTTGGATTTAAACCACCCAGGGGTGACCCCATGTACCTTAATCATGTTTCATCACCATTGATTAGTGATGAGGATGTCTAAAATGAATTAGAGTCTGATCATATCCTTTTTTATGACCTAACTAAGACTGAACTATTTAATCATAATTCCATTTGAACCCTTAAACCATTCATTCATCACAACCCAATACCATTATATTATCCCTAGCTAATAGACTGGGACCAACAAGAGTTTAACATGTCGATTGATGAGTTTCAAAATGATGAGGCTTTCTATGATTTTGTGGGCCTTAGAGGCAATGTTCTGTTGGGGGACGATAAATTAGGGTTCTCAATCAAGTTAGATCTTGAAGCCTATTTTAGAGAGCAGGTGAACACCCTTAGCCAAAATCAAATAATTAAAACATTGAAGTCCCAAAGTGAAAACCTCCTTGAGACACTTTCTAACTAGGGAAAAAGTAAAGAAAAAGGCTAGTCTAGTTGTGAAAACCTATTTTAAGTGTCATTAGATGGGGGTGTTCAACCTTCTTCAAACATAGATCAGGAGGCCACCAATGATGAACTTATTTATGAGTCTAAGTTCATTTTTGAATAACAAAAATATTTGTATTTAATCATTGAGGAGTTTCTAATAGTTTTTATTACATGGCCAAACCTCCCATTGGGGGACTTTGATTCATCATGCCTAGGGGAATTTGAAGAGCCAGTCCTAATAGAGGACTCTAGTATTGCCAACTAGTTCAGATCATTACCCATTATCCTTGATGATGGTTTGACCCTTCTAGTGGAAGATACAATAGAGATTAACATCGGGTCCCCAAATGAACCAAAATAGATCAAGTTAGGCACATTCCTTACTGATAAGGAGAGTAAAGTATTAACAACCCTATTGAGGGAACTTGTAGATATATTTACATAGGCATATTTTGACATGCTAGGTTTTATAGACACCTAAAATTGGCCATCGATAACCTATAATCAGGCTTTTGACCAATTTCTACCTAAAATGCATAATTTGGCCTAAAAACACTAAAACATGAAAAATTATGTGAAAATGATATATTCAAGTGCTGATTTTGGCTAAGGTATCCCTAAATGGGGAAATGCAATTTATGGGCCAGCTAACTTTGATCAATATATTTCAAGTCAAAATGCCAAATTTACACATATGTGCTCTAAACTAATCTTTCTTATCAAATCTTTTGCGCAAGACTTATGTCTTTGTTATTTATTTTTGGAAACATCCTAAATGGGAATACACATCTAATGCATCTTACGTGGACTTCCAATTACAATCTAGTCAAATTTAGGACTAATAACAAGGCATTCTGATCAATTTGGGTAATTTGTGCATAAAGTGCTTAATCATGCTTAAGAGATAATTAACCCAAATTAAGGCCTAATTAATAATTTCATGGACATTTGTTGAATACTTGTTTTTAGAAATGAATATTTAATATCTACATCATAAAGTGACCTCATTTTTTGGGAAGACATCCCTAGGCCATAAATGCCACAAATATCAAGATTCGTGCCCTTTATGCCTCATCAATACCTTCCATGATGCCCTCCATACCTCTTAATTGCACCTTCTTCCAATGCCATGATGAGGATAATTACAAACTTAATTCTAAAAATTGAATAAATCCTCAACCACACATCTCAATCTTGAGATGGATGGTTGAGGTTGATTTTGATCAAACCTAAAAAACTATAAATAGGAGGCCTCACAACATCATTTCTAAGATTAATTAGTGCAAAGTTATAATGCAGGATTGGTTCCAAAAAGATTTAAAAAACTAGTGTTATAATGCCAAATTGATTTCAAGCAAGGCCAAGCCACAAGCCAAAGGTGCCAAGGAGAGATGGAGTTTTTCAATCTTATATTGCCAAGGACTTCATGATCACAAACCAAGCAAGTCACCACAACAAGTATTTTGGAGCATCCAAGGAAGGTAAAAGAGTTTTCTTTTGCATTTTAGTTATGTGTTTCATTCATGATTGTTAACTAAGCTCTCCCTATTGTCTAGGCCTAGAGATATTATCCTATGAGTGTGTTTATTTCATCTTGTTTTCATTTGGGAAATAACACCATACTAACCATCCTATCTTGAGTCAAATTCCTAGATCAAATAATGGCATGGCCGATGGGACTAGATGCATCCTACACATGAAGGAGATCCTTTTGTAACCTTTAAAAACTTATTTGAGCTTTTAAAACTCTTGAAAATTAGTTTTCTAACTTTAGTTTGATATTTTTGGTTTTCATGGTTTTACATAGTAACCAATGTTGACAGAAATACCGACATCAATTAATTGGCTTAACTGACATCGATCACTGTGTTTTTCAAAAAATATAGAACCAAGAGCTATGTTTTCAAAGTTTGTTATTTCAAATTCAAAAGGGCTTCAAAGCTAAAGGACATGCTAACAATTTTGTTGTAGGAACAAGTAGGGCATTTTCTCAAAACATGTTTAAATCACTTTTGCATGCTTAAAATTTGATTAGAAATTTTGTTTTAGTGTTTAACAAAGATTTTTTAGATGTTTTTGGTGAATGTTTTTTAAAAAAAGTTTAAAACTAAGACCAAGGGGTCAAATTAACACCACCAAACATTTCATTTAGGTTTAAAATTGAACACACTTGTCAATTTTTGCTTGCAATAGTTATTTATTTGAATTTTATTTGGCAAAAAGAGGAATGTTGCATGTATGCTCTTCCATTTGTCACCAATAGGGAACCCTTAGAATCAAAAGTGCCATTCCTATTGTAAGTAGCCTAGTCCAAGGCTTAGAAATAAATTAATCTAAATCACTCTCCAAAAACTCATTAAATTTTGGGTGACATTGAAAATGACCCTAAAGTTTTTCTATTTTCATGCTTTATTTATCTATGTATCTTGGCTTGTGAGGGGGACTTCATCACCTCCCACAAGTTCTTTAGGGAAGCTTTGACCCAGGGTTTCATCTCTTGACATTGACTTTATTTGACTCTTTTATAGTTGCACATGGGATGTAGTGGCACTTTGGACTTCACACTACACTGAGCAAACAATAGGATGTAGTGGTTACAAAAGGGACTAGACCTTTTTGACACAAGTCGAGTGATTTAGACCCAAAATCCATGCTTTTCTTTTTGCATTGTTTGGTGTAAAAGTCATTATGAAATTGATTCCCCTAGTGGCATTTGAAAATTGATAGTTTTAGTCAACCCCATTTTTCCATACCCTTGCTAGGATTTGGATGATTATACTTAGTGTATTTTGGTCAATTTCGTTTAACATGTTTTGAGACTAAAACTTGTTTGTTTGTTCATAAAGTCATGTCAAAACTAATTTGTCTATACATCAATCTTTTGTCTAAAGAGGCGTTATGTTGACCATTTTACACCACACTTGTGCCTTGTAAATTTTTGATAAACTTGTTTTTCTATGTGTCATTTGAACTATAGAGGGTAGCATTATGCTACCCAAATCATGTCAAACCATTTTTCCTTTGATTATTTGCAACATAGTATTGACCATATCATTTGAGCATGATTTCACCATTAGGCTAATCAATTTGTTTCAAGACTTATTTACCATTGTATCAAAACCATTTATTTCAAACCATTTTCTATATACCATTTGGACCTTAGTCTTGTGCCATCATGCTATCCAATCTTGTCTAGCTTATTTAGTCAAATCCTAGTTTTCAATGTTGAGTTTTTGATTAGCCTTATCAAGTTTGGATCTAAAAATTGATTTATTTTTATTTAGGCCTCAATTTATTGGGCTAATACTCTAATATTTCTCTTTTGGATTACATAACTTTGGTTAATTGATTGCCCAAATTTGAAGACTATTGATGGTTTGTCTATTTAAAGCCTATCCTAATCATTATTTGTGCCTTTATTTAGGAGAACATAGAATTTTTCAAATATCATTTTATCATATGCCTTATGCCAATTGATCATGTTTATGTTTTATTCCATGTTTTAGGTCTATGTCAAATCTATTTCCAAACTTGTTATATTAAATCAAATCACATCAACCTTTGTTTCAAGTCTAGATTTTAACACCATTTGGCCAAAAGTCCTAGTATATGCCTATTTGTCTAAACCTAGATTTTGACTCTGCATTTAGACAAAATACCTATCAACTTAACTTTTCCTTTTCCTATTTTAGACCTTGTTTAGAATATTTTGACCTAGACCTCTGACATGCTGGTTTTTATTCAGACACTTGACCTTTTATGCATATGACATTTGACATTAGACATTTGATGATAGGGTATTTTCTACCAATTCTTATCACAAACCATTTTAGAGATACAGCTTCATTTTAAGACCATATTAGAGATACATCTCCACCCCTTTGACCAAGTTAGACCAAGTTTGAACCATTTGTCCTTTAGACATAGTTTTTTAAACTTTATAGAACTCTAAGTCTTTTTGTTTTTAGATCTTTCATCATTTACGTGGATATGTCTTGATACACTTATGGTGGAGTCACTTATAATCTGACTTATAAAATAACGGCCACACAAAATGACTTTTATGGCTTTTTTCAAGACCCTAATGATGATAATATGGTTTGTGAGATAGATTTATATCCACCTCATATTAATCATTCATGGGAACAAAGTCATTTTAAAACCTATGATCCAAATCGATACCTTGATTGGTATGAAGAGGCTTTTTAAGAGGACTTTAAAGACCCAACTATAGATAATGTTGATTGGGATACAAATCCATATGCTCTTTACAATAACTAAATCATGGAACATAGTCAAGAACTAGCTTATGATCCAATTCATGACTGAGATGATATGGTTTATGAGGAAGACTTAGATGCTTTTTTCTTGTATAAACAATCAATTTTCATGATGTCCTTTTTTATCTGATCATTGGCTACCCCTAACCCTCCTTTGGATTATACGAGCTATCAATCTTTGTAATGTCCAAGGAATACCATTACCATTTGTAGACCTAGTCCTTTGGCTTGTGCAAGCAACCAAGCTCCACAACACCCAACCATTTCTATACCAAGACCTCATCCATTGGTTTATGTGAGTAATCAAGCCCCAAAATTCCCTATCATTACCATTTTAGGACTTCATCATTTGGATCATGAAATTAATCATGCTCCCCAATGACCTACCATTATCCAACCACATGCCATTCTTATTCCAATACTAATCCCAACCAAACCTCAATCGATCTAATCTTTAGAAGACCTAGTTGTGTTTAGAACTAGTATTTTCTAACTCATTAAAAATGAGGCCAAGAGAACTAACTAATCTGAGATGTTTCTATTGAATCAACCATTTGTGATAAGTCAGACTATGATAAATTACCTATTGATCTTATACCAATTATTGAGGAGTCTCACTCTAACAGGCTAGTAGTTATTGAGTCACTTCTTAATGATTATAACCACCTTTAGGAAAATCATTAGCTTGACCATGTGCCTATTTTTCAATAGCCTCCTATTGACAAGCCAGTCTTTGAGGAGTTATCTCTTGAACTTTTTCCCATCCTAGAGGAGTCTCACTTTGACAAATCAATTTTTGTGGAGCCTATTATGCCATCACAAGACATTACTTATCCAATACCAAATATTCAACAAGACATCATTATAATATAGTACCCATTAGGTGAAGAATTATAAATAGAGTTAGGTTATATTCTTGAATTGACATCAGATTTAGCATCAGAATTAGAATCAACGTTAGTCTCAAAATCAAATTCAGAATCCCTTGAGTTAGAATAAGATTCAAAAGAAAAATATGTTCATGGTTGTTACAACATTAGTTAAGCATGCCTCATAGATCAATTTGAATAAATTTGTGATCCTTTTTTAATTTTTTATGATGAGTACTTTAGCTTTAACATAAGTTCCCCTAGTATTTCTATGAATATTGTGTAACCTCTCCCCATTCCATTACCATTCCACAAGCCATTACCATCAACCAAAATAGCCATATTATTGACATTCCATCTCTCACAAGTGTCAATTTAGATCAAGAGAATCACACTTTGTTGAACTACATTCATGGTGACATAGTAGTTGAATAAGAGCAAGGAGGCCAAGACAATATTCATGTAGTAAAAGAACACTCTCCTAGTGAGACATTTTTGATGGTGCTAAGGGACAATCAAAGTCAAAATTTAACATCTTCTAAGGAGAATTTTTTAGAAGAACTAGAAGAAAATCAAATTCAAAATCCAATGTTCATTAGTGAAAAATTCTCAAAGGTGTTATGGGACAATCAAGACAACTTCATTGGTGAAAAAATCATTGAGGCAACAATAGTTGAGCACAAAATTTCTTCATTTTTTATTGAAGACAAATCAAAGATCAAATAAAAATAGCTTAAAATCTACAACCTAATCAAATGGTAGCAAATCTTAAGATCAAACAATAGAAAAATATGGTGTTACTATTAAGATAACAAGTCTTTAGACCCACCACAACCAAAATTATGTCAAATCTGGCATTAGCAACATTATGTGTGACTAAAATTCTTGATGTTCATTTATCTCACCACCATTATACATTCCATTATCATCTACCATTCCATTTCAAAATCAAACCTACCATCAATTATTTATCCTTGTTTACCATCCATGTCCACACTTTCCTTTGAAAAGGCTATAAAGATATCTTGTCTCAATGCTTGAAGAAATTATAATCAATGACCAACTAAGATCACTAAAGCATTCTTGGCAACCAAATCTATAAGCCATTTTTCATAGAGTAGCTATTTAGATGAAGTGTAGGTTAGTAATTAACATGATTAAGTATTTTTTTTGTTTCATTTGTTGATTAGGACATGCATCTCCATCTCAATAGGAAAAATAGAATTAAAAACCATACCCAGGCCAAAAACATGTACCATACCATTTCATAGTGCCATGTTATTGTTATTGTTGTATATCCTTTTGCCATTGTTGTAGATTACTAGCCATTCACCCCATCACTTGGGGGAAACCTTCTTACCATTTTATCTAATCTATCTAGACCACCATTATCTTTAGCAAGACCATACCATCCTATCATTCCATTATTATCTAGACCAAACCCTATTTTTAGTCATCTTGTTCAATCCTATTTTGATCTTGGTTACTTTGGTTCTTCTTGCACCTTTTTGGGGGGGATTCCAATCAATTTTCAATAATCAATCCAATCCATGTTTATAATAATAGTCTATGAAATTAGTATGATATTTGATCTGGTAAGATATCTTTTATCCTATATCCATGTTTGTTTATGTGAACCTAATTATAACTGTCTATGGGTAAATCAGTGTCTCACAAGTCTTAATACTAATTATAAATACCTATGGGTAAATTATTATCATTAACCTATTCCATTGTATCTTATTTATAACCATCTATGGGAAAACAAGGGGAAACACTTGTTTATCATGCATTATTGCATCACCATGCCATCACGATTTTCATTTAACTGGCCATTTAATAAATTTGAGAACATTTTGGGACCTAGTTGGTTTTTTCCCCACCTTTTGTTTGGATGGAATTACTATGACTTGAGGTCATTTTAGGACTATGTGGGTCATGCTCAATTCATTTGGAGGTCACCTCAGTCCCCCTTTCCATACACTCTCACCATTTTTCAATTAACCTAATCCAAATGATCTCACCATTTTGTGAAAAGGTATCTTGTCATTCTCTAATGAGTTAAGATACCTCAAAATGCCAAAAAAAAATAATAACATTTCAAAAATCCAAAAATATTTGTCATGTCTAAGCGTAGTCAGTTATCCTCGATTCACCTTACTGGGGCATTGTCATTGTTAGGATGCTTTCTTTTGATTTTTTTTAGGATTTATATTTATTTGTTTATTTCAAGTTGTTTATTTATTTGTTTTTTATTTATTGGTTTGTTTTTTTACTTTTCTATTTGTTTGCTTTCAGCATTATTGCCTTAACTTAGTCTATATGTGTTCATTGGGTGATTCCTTGAGCATAGTATTCTTGAGTCTATCCATATTCATACATCAAAATTATCATCATGGTTTCTATCATTGATGCATTATTTTTAAGTGTTTATTGGACAAGGAGTTAGTCCTTATGTATATTTTGGGATAGTCTTTATGGTGTTCTATCATGAAGTCTACCATCACATGCTATAGCAAAAATCAACTTCATGAAGGTCTATAATAAATGGAGCCATAGAATTTTCTCCTTGGCACCCTAGCAAATCCTTCCATCCCACCCTTGATCAAATCAATTCAATGAACATTCTAATTGTATCATTGTTAATCAAGATGAGCATCTCCTCATTGGTAGGTATAACTAAATCATTCACACTAATCAATCTCATTCTTCTATTCATCTATTTCATCACTTTTCATCCACTCATCTTTAATATGTATTCTAGGTTATATCCTTGAGTTATTATTTTTAATCAACCCTAACTGGGGCACAATCATATTTAGTAAATCTAAGTCTTTTTAATGATTATAACCGCCTATGGGTAAATCATTATTTTAACTTGTATTCCTGATTATAACCACCTTTGGGAAAATTAGTATCATTTTTACATCAATGCATGCAAGCATTTTATCATTTGGATTAATCTCATCCATATGTTAATTCCACCTTTCTTCTTTATTCCTTTTTTGGGATCATCCATCAACATATGTGACGGCCACTCCCTCGAGGGGGCATCATCCTAGGCTTTCCAAACACTATTTGTAGCTTTGTTCTTCAACTATCATCTTCTTCTTTGGCATACAGGACATTTTCATTCTTTGAGAAGACATTTCTTTACCTATGGTTTGCAACATCTTCCCAAATAGAGGCAAACTATAGACACCTAAAACTAGCCACGGATAATCTCTAATAAGGCTTTTGACCAATTTCTACCCAAAATGCACAATTTGGCCTAAAAACACTAAAACACACAAAATGATGTGAAAATTGTATATTCAAGTGTTGATTTTGGCCAGGGTATCCCTAAATGGGGCAATGTAATTTATGGGCCAACTAACTTTGATCAGTTCATTTTGAGTCAAAATGCCAAATTTGCACCTGTGTGCTCTGAACTACTCTTTCCTATCAAATATTTTGTATAAGACTTATGCCTTTATTATTTATTTTTGGAAACATCTTAAATGGGAATATACATCCAATGCATCTAATGTGGACTTCCAATTCTAATCTAGTCAAATTTTTGACCAATAACAAGGCATTTTGATCAATTTGTGTAATTTATGCACAAAGTGCTTAATCATGCTTAACATCTAATTAACCCAAATCAAGGCTTAATTATAAATTTCATGAAAACTTGTTGAATAATTATTTTTAAAATGAATATTGAATATTTATATCATCAAGTGACTTCATTTCTTGGGAAGACATCCCTAGGCCATAAATGCCACAAATATCAAGATTCATGCCCTCCATGCCTCATCAATACCTTCCATGATGCCCTCCATGACTCTTAATTTCCCCTTCTTCTAATGCCATGATGAAGATAATTAAAAACTTAATTCCAAAAATAAATTAATCCTCAATCACATATCTCAATCTTGAAGTGGATGGTTGAGGTTAATTATGATCAAATCTAAAAATCTATAAATAGGAGGCCTCATAACATCATTTCTAAACATAATTAGTGCAAAGTTATAATGTAGGATTGGTTCCAAAAAGCTTAAATAAACTAGTGTTATAATGCCAAATTGATTCCAAACCAATCCAAGCTACAATCCAAAGGTGCCAAGGAGAGATGGAGGTTGCCAAGCTTCCATTGCCAAGGACTTCATGAGCACAAGCCAAGCAAGCCACCACAACAAGCATTTTAGAGCATCCAAGGAAGGTAAAAGAGTTTTATTTTGCATTTTAGTTATGTGTTTCATTCATGATTGTTAACTGAACTCTTTCTAGTGTCTATTCCTAGAGATGTTATGCTATTAGTGTGTTTATTTCATCTTTTTTTCATTTTGGAACTAACACCATACTAACCATCCTCTCTTGAGTCAAATTCCTAGATCATAGGTTTAGACCCCACCTTGGTTTTGTACCACCTTGTGGTCAATCTTCATTCCAAACTAGTAAAACAAAATTTGTGCAAGATGCATCTTTGAATTTCTATATTAGTGAAGAAATAGTTGGAAAAACTCTTGAATGTAAGATGTATTTGATCGATCAACTATTTAGAGTGGATCTCTAATGTTATGCTAGTTAGAAAAAAGATAGAAGGGATCAAAATTTGTATTGATTTCCATGATATAAATAAAGATTTCCCTAAGGATGAATTTATATTTCCAAACATTGACATGAATATCAACTCCATAGTGGGTTATGAAATACTTTCATTAATGGACAACTTTTTAGGGTATAATCAGATCAGGAAGCACTAAAAGACCAACATAAGATAGTATTCACCACTTCATGGGGAATAATCTATTATTAGGTTTTGCCATTTGGTCTTAAGAATGTAGGGCCACCTATCAAATAGCCATGACCATCATATTTCATGATATGATGCATGACATTGTTAAAAACTATGTCGAAAACATTCTTGGTAAATCAAAGACTAGGGCCAATCATCCAGTAGTGCTACACAAAATATTTGAAAGACTATGTGAGTAAAAAGTCAAACTAAATCCTAAGAAGTCTTTGTAGTCACATTGGGAAAAATTATTGGCTTCATTGTGTTTCATTGAGGCATTAAAGTTGATCTAGCCAAATTCTAAGCCATAACAAAGATGCCACCATCGATTAATTCAAAACAGATCCATGTTTATAGGGAAAAACCCAGTCAATCAGATACATCATATCTCAATTAGCCAATAAGTACCATATTTTTACACATCTTATGAATAAGGGAGTCACATTCCATTGGGATGATCACTACCAGATATATTTTTAGCAACTAAAGAAATATATATTAAATCCACCTATTTTATTTCAACATATGCAAGGAAAGTCATTCTTGTTGTATCTCTTCACTACTGACAATGCCTTGGGGGCACTTTTATCTCAGCACAATGATAATGGAAAGGAGCATGTCATGTAATATTTAAGTCACATACTTGTCACATATAAACATAATTATATGCCCATAGAAAAGTCCTTTTTATCCATGGTCTTCACAACTCAAAAATTATGCCATTACATGTTAAACATTAAGACCATGGTTATTTCATAAGTAGATCCACTCAAGTATCTACTATCTAAAAAAACTTTACAAGGATGTATGGCTAAGTGGATCATGATTTTAATTAAATTTGACATTGAGTATATCAGTCAAAAAGCCATTAAGGGGCAACTTATTACATATCAACTTGTTGAAGCACCCTTTATTAATACAGATCCATTAACATTCCAATTTCATGATGAATCCATAATGACCATCATTGACACACCTATTTGGGGGAAACATTAGAAGCTATATTTTGATGGATCATTCATATCACATGGATTAGGGATAATCATTTTATTTATTACACCACAAGGGGATCTAATCCCTAAATCGTTCAGGATCAGCTTTCCTTGTTCCAACAACATGGCCAAATATGAATCACTTGTTACAGGACTTCACCAACTGGTAAAATGGAACATATCTCATCTCAAGGTTTATGGTGATTCTTAGTTAATCATCAATTAGGTTATAAACCACTTTTAGACCAAATTTGATAAGATGGTTCCATATAAGGCCATGGTTGACACTCTTAAGTAGAAGATTGTCAACATTTAATTTGAGCATATACCAAGGGAAAGTAACAAAACCATAGATGTTATGGCTACTATTGGATCTATGATTTGATAAATAGACATAGCTAAATAATATCAATTTATTATTGAGAATTTTTTAGCACCATCTCATGAACCTTCAAACATCATGATGATTTATGATATTGTTGGTCTTAGCTCTATCTGGTATTTAGACCTTTACAACTACCTCCATTACCAAATTATGCCACCCAACATATCCTCAAATCAATCCAAATCCTTCATCCATAAAACCACTCATTATACCTTACTTGGATCAACCCTTTATCACCATATTTTTTATGGAACTTTGCTTTCTTGTTTAACTTTGACATAATCTACACTAGCATTATGATAAGTTCACAAAGGAGTATGTATAACCCACACTAGTGGGGTAGTTCTATCCAAAAATCTCCTATGTGCTAGTTATTATTGGCCCATGATATATGCAGACACAACTACATATGTAAATAAGTGTGACAAGTTTCAATAACATGCCAATTTGATTCATGCCCTAACCAAGACTCTAAAACCAATGTTGAAACCATGACCATTTTCTACATGGGTCCTTGACCTCATTGGAAAGATCAATCCCCCCTTATCTGATGGTCATAAACATATTCTTGTCATCACCAAATATTTCACTAAGTGGGTTGAAGCTATACCCCTCACTTACGTGACTGGAAAGTAAATTTCCAAGTTCATTTTCAACCATCTCATATACTGCTAAAACATCTCTTCTGACATTATATCTGATAATGGAGGATCATTTAATAACAAGAATGTAGAGAAGATCTATATTGAATATAACATAATATAACATTTCTCCATAACATATTACCCCCAAGGTAATGGTCAGGCTAAAGATTCAAATAAAAATATTATCAACATTCTCAAAAATATTATTAATGATGTTGGTTATGATTGGCACCTTCATTTATTCCATGCCCTTTGGGCATACCTTACCAACCACTGTACACCCATAAGAGCCACTCATTATTCACTTGTTTATGGTACAAAAACCATTTTTCCTATTGATGTTGGGTTACCTTCTCTATGCATCTCTTTAACTCATGTCATGGATGATAATGACTATCATGTAGCTCACCTACAAGAACTAGAGTTACTTGATGATAAATGCATAGTAGTGGTGAATAATCTCCAATCTATCAAAATTGACTTTGAGGCCACTCCAATAAGTGTATGAAACATATAAAATTTTAAATTGGTGATATTATCTTTAAAGAGAATAAAAATAATACCATAATTGAAAAAAATCATAAAGGAAAGTTCAAACCCAACTGCATTGGTTCTTTCATCATTACAACAAACTATGGAATAGTAGAATACAGGATTACCACTCTAGATGAACATGAACTTGATGAGTCGATGAACATTATCCACCTCAAGTGGTACTATGCTTAAGTGATTTTATGTATTATCTATAAGGACCATTTCAAGTTGTATCATTTTATCAATCTTATTTTTAATATACTATTTTACCATCCTATCGTCCTACCAACCTATCACTTTTTCCTATTGCCTATCTATTTTACCATTCCTTCCCATCAACCAAGTTGTTCTCTCCCACCCTACCCGACCCTATGACCTTGGTTTTGATCCATTCATTCCATCACCATATTCAACAAGAGGATTCAAATTTATTTTCTATAGTTTTTTTACACATTCTAGATAGAGATAGTATTTTAGAGTAGTAAGACAATAGTTTAGAAATTGCATACTTCATTTTTTATTCCATTCTCTATACCAAGTGTGCCTAATTATAACTACCTATGGGAAAATCAATTTCTCACTAGTCTTGTTACTAATTATAACTACCTATGAGTAAATTAGTATCATTGACCTATGCCATTGTTTCCTAGTTATAACCACCTATGGGAAAACTAGGGGAAAAACTTGTCTATCATGCCTTGACATACTAATTAGCCATTGAAATATTGTGACTTTATCCCAATCATGCCTATTTTATTTGAATTGGTTACTACACTAGTCATATTCCTCCACTATAAGGCATAACTACAGTGAATTAAGGTCCTACTTTGGGACTATGTAGGAAGTGATTGATACTTGTTGATGATAGCTCAGTCACCTTTAATCCATGCTCTCACCATTTTGTGAGAAACCTAAGCCATGCTCTCACCATTTTATGATCAAATTAAGCCATGCTCTAACCATTTTATGAGTAACCTAAGCCATACTCTCACCATTTTACAAGTAACCTAACCCATGCTCTCACCATTTTGTGATCAACCTAAGCCACACTCTCACCATTTTATGAGCAACCTAAGCCATTCTCTCACCATTTTATGAGAAACCTAAGACACACTTTCTCTATTTTACAATATTGAACCACTTAGTGTCTCTTCATTCTCCATTGAGTTGAGATACTCAAACATTCCAAAAAACATTTGTAAAATCATTAGAAAAAACAAAAATATTGACCACTTATTTGCCTTAAGGATTTTAGGAACCCTTATTGAGTCACAAGAAAATCACTTGTCATTTAAATTCCCCATCATTTTTGGCCTTTTATCCCACACACTTTCAATTTTGTGAGACAATTATTACTTCTTATATCTCATCCATCAAGTTTGTTTTTCATCTGTTACCATTTTTTCTCCATTTCTTGGGAGAACTACATTTGGCCTAAAGTTTTTGTTGGATATTACATCCATGGAACTATGTAGGCAATTTCCACTTACCTAGTGCATATGGAGACAACTTATCCATACCCTTTCCTTTTATTCTATTCCCCTAGTCATGTTTGTTTGGTAAGTTATCACCTTTTTTATAGGGGAAATGTTCACCACATAGGTTTAACATCATGTTTGTTGTACTAACATTAGGACTAACTATTATTTATATCTTTGTTTATTTCTTTTCTTGTTTGTTTATTTGTTGTTTATATGCCTATTTGTTTACTTTCAACATTTTAACCTTGATTCAATCTATATGTATTCATTGGGTGATTTCTTTTGCATTTATACTTGAATCCATCCATATTCATATGTTTACATTATCATCATGGTTTTTATCTTTAGTGCATTGTTTTCCCTTAAATATTGGATTTTGGGAGTTAGACCTTATGCATATTTTGGCCTAGTCCTCATAGTGTTCTATCATGATGCTTACCAGCAAGTGATATAATAAAAATCAGCTTCAAGAAGTCTATTCAGTAATGGAGGCATCAACGTCTCCTCGACACTGACAGCCCAGTTATACCCCAAACATAATAATGAAATAATTTTAACCTTTGTTACTTTAGACAAGCATCTCCTTACTAGCAGGCTATCCTAATTCATATTTATCCTCTATATCAAGTTACCCACATCATATTTACCATAATCTGCCAACCAATCATGTTTGCCATAATTAGGGTCCAATTATTATAACTGCCTATGGGCAAATCATTGTACACCATCCCACCTGCATTTCTCAATGATTATAACTACCTTTGGGTAAATCATTATGTTCTCACCAAATTTACTTTATTTTTTTCCCAAATAGGGGCATGTTGTTATCATGTTTCTCTATCTTAATTGGGGCATCTCCATCTTCTTAATTATTATAACTACTTTGGGCAAATCATTATGTTATCATACCATGTTTTCACTATTAGGGTATGATGCTTATAACTGCCTTTATAAAAACCATTGTACACCTTCCCACTTACATTTTTAGTGATTTTAACTACTTTTTCAAACTCATTGTGTTCTCACCCCATCATCTTCATATGTTTGGTCCCCTTGCTTTGCTTCTTTCTTTTGAGAGACCATTTTCTAACCTACTTGTGCCAACTATTCCCTGAAGGGGGCATCATACAGTTCATCAATTGTCATTGAAGTTTTAGGCATGCAAGACATTTTCATTATTTGAGAATATTTTACTATGATTATAGCTTACAACATGTTCCCAAATAGGGGCAAATTGTAGACACTTCAAACTAGCTACCAATGAACTTCAACCAAGCTTTTGACCAATTTCTATCAAAGTTGCATAATTTGGCCTAAAACACTAAAACACATTAAATGAGCTGAAATTGTTATATACAAATGCCAATTTTAGCTAGAGTATTATTAAGTGGGGTAAGGAAATTTAAGAAGTAACTAAATTTGATCAGATCATTTTGAGTCAAAATGACATTTTTCCACCTGGGTGTTCTAGATTGATCTTTCCTATCAAATGTCTTTCACAAGACATGTGACTTTGCTATTTTGTGTTGGAAACATCATAAATGGGATAAAATATATAATGCATCTAATATCACATATTAATTCTAATCTAGTAAAAATTCAAGTTAATAACATGACATTCTGAACCAATTTGATTATAATGTGCACTAGTTGCCAAAATTTACACCAAAAGTGATAAATCATGATTAAGGATAATTAATCTAAATCAAAAGCTTAAGTTAATTTTCCATGTAACTTGTTGAATATTTATTTTTGAAAAATTATATTGAATAATTATATCATCAAATGACATAATTTCTTGATAAGACATCACTTGGTCATAAATGCATAAAATATCGAGATTAATCCCTCACATGCCTCATTAATGCCTTCCATGCCTCTTTAATACCTCTTTATCCAAAATATTTATGAGAAAATTTATTTAATTTAGCTTCCAAAATTGAATTTATCCTTAACCACACATCTTCATCTTGATATGGATCATTCAAGATCATTCTAATCATTTTACAAAATATATAAATAGGAGGCCTTGTCTATTAAATTGGGAGTTCAACCAAAGTAATGTTATAATGTAGGATTTCATTTATAAATTATATGCATAATGTTACCATGCCAAATTTGATCCAAATAAAGCCACATAAATCCATATCTAAGATAAATAATGGTTCCAAGAGGGGATAAAGGTAGCCACACTCCATTAATGAAGACCTCTTAGGCATAATCCGAGCAAGCCAATCAAAGAAAACTCTTGGAGAATCAAGGAAGGTAAGAAAAATTAATTTTTTTTGTATTTTAATTGTGCTTTATTCATTTGTATTCTTCACCATGCCCCCCCCTTGAGATAGGATTAAGGTGTTAGCATTAGTGTGTTTTATTTTGAATTTGGTTTCATTCACTAACACTATACTAATGCCCCATTATTGCAATCCTATGTTCACATATTACATGTAAATTAATGGCATGGTGGCATTTATATTTCTTAAAATCCACAAAATTTGACAAAATCTATGAAAATCCTTTTCCACCAACTCATTTAACATGGATATTTATGTCTATACCATCACCTCATTCAATGTTCCTAATGGTATTTTGGTGAAGTGACTTATGGTTCAAATAGTCACTTCCCACTCAAATATAGGTTGGTGATAACTATCTTTGATTATTCTCCTTCTATACTTAGCTCTCTTGGTATGAACTTCACCTTCAATATGGTAACCTAGGTACAACACCTCAAATGCATGTGATTCAGCCTCCTTGACTCTACTTTCTCTTCTTATTGTGTTTCTATTTCAAGTGTGCTTATTTATCTTAGTCAGTTTCTTGTGATTTATCTTGCCTTGGCCTATCTTACCCCATATAAATCCCTTTCACTAGCCCTCTAGTGCTTAACTTTCCTCTTGTAGTTCTCTTGTGCATGATCATGTTGTGTGTCTTCACTTTATTTCTTATGCATAATTATGTTGTGTGTCTTTGTCATATGTCTCTAATTTATTTTAAGTTTGGAAACCTCCTTATGCTTAAAAAATTAGGTTTCTAGCCCTAGGTGCTTAGAAAACAAATGGGTTTGAGTCACCTAACTAAAATTATGCATCAAAGTATTAGAGTAGTTCTTATTTGGGCCTCCAAAGGCCCTACAATCTATCTCTTGTGGACATGGATTTTGTGCATGTTCCTCTTGAGTTTGGTGAGTTTCATGTGCCCACCACTTAGATGTTTGGTCTCAGATGATTTATAAAGTTCAAGGGCTCAACTCACTCGATTGGAATTATGCATGAAAAGCTAGATGACCATCTTCCTGAGGGATTGAAAATACCCTACATTTAGGATTTGATGCATGGCAGTATGGTGAGCTTACTTTATCAGACCCTATCAATCCTCACTCACCTAAAACTTAGGTGTCTAACCTCAGGTGCTTAGAAAGTGCAAGTGAACAACTCACTTGACTGTAATTATGAGTGAAGTGTTATAAGATTTTCCTAGTGGGCTTCAAAACACTTCTTCACTTTTTACACTACTACCTAAAGAAGAAAACAAAACAAAATAAATTGTTTGGCTTGCACCAAACATTATTTTGGTCATCTTAACTCAAACCAACTAGTGACCAAGAATTTGGTGTTCTCAATGTGCAAAATCCATCTTATTATTGATATGGCTTCAGCATGTTTCCATTGAAATGCCTAGGGAGCGTTTCACTAGTCAACATGCATAACTTGCATGTGCCTATCTCCAATATGTGGTGGATTATATAAGTGCCCATCCACCTTATCTATAGTTTACGTGGGTGATTGAAATACTTAGTTATAAATTAAAACAAATGCTCCTTCTACTAACACCTTTTTATTTATATGCTTTTCATGTTATAGATTTTGGCATGCCTTTTCTATCTATTGGCTCTACTTTTCTTGGGCACACATCTCATCTAAGTGATCCAAGTCCTACAACCTTGAGTTTAGTGACTCTTGGTCATCTAGACAACCAATATGCATGATGAAAAATGATGGTACTAATAACTCCATTGGTAGGATCACCTTAGTGCCAAACACTAGTTGAAATGGTGTAGCCTTATTCAGGTGCTTGTAGGTTATACGATATGCCCACAACACTATTGACACTCGATCATCTCAATCTTTGTGACCAACATTGCATATAATTGTGAGGCATACTCCTAGTATTTTGTTAAATGCCTCAGTTGTGCCATTGGCTTGTAGATGATAAGGGGTTGTTTTGTGTTGTGCCACCATATAATTAATCAGTAGGATGCACATCATTTCATTGATAAAGTGAGTGCCCCTTTTTATAGTCATATTGAACAGTTACCAATATAAACTTATTATGTTTTCCTAGATAAATCATGTATCTATGGTATTTTTGAAATCTTTTGTCAGTATGGCCTCAGCTCACTTGGTGAAATAATTTGTGGTCACCAAAATATACCTTTCACTTGTGCATCATGATGTGGGAATTATCAACCCTAAAAAATTAATAGCCCATTTCTCAAATGGTTCTTAGGAAAGAATAAGGATGAGGGGCATCTCATCCTAATGTTTAGGCTTCCCTATGTAATGGCATATATCACATACCTTAGTGTAGTTATTTGCATCTTAGAATAAGCTTGGCCACCACAAATTTGACTGAAACACTTTCCATGTCATTGCATCTCCTACACAATGGTCTCCTACTATCCCTTCATGCATCTCATGAAGGATGGAGTCCCTTTCATGATCCTTGACACATTGACATAACACTTAATCTCTACTTAGCTTATATAATTCTCCACTAATGAGCTAAAAGGGGGTGTTGGTAATTGCTAGTTATTTCTTATCTTTATTTGCCATAGTCTAGGGTACAACTCTAAATGTTATAAAGGTAGTGATATTCACCAAATACTCAGGGATGTGATGGGATATATACATTTGTGCATCTGACATGTCATCCTTAATAAGAACCACTACATCACCATAATTAATGTGGGATAAATGATTTGGCCCCAAGTTTTGATTCTAGTCTTAACAATAATGGAGAACTGAAACTCATGGAATGTAACTATCCATCTACATATGTGCCTATGTAATATAATCTTGATCAAAATTTACTTGAGCACTTCATGATCAATGAAAAATATGAATGGGGTTGCCAAAAAATATTATCTGGTGCCTCACACTTTATCATTATTTAATTCTACTCTATTGAGGTCAACTTTATGCTAACAAAAGAGATGTGATGATACATTTTAACTTCACTAAGCTATGCCAAGATTGTGCCAATCATAGATCCAAAAGCATTGATATGGACATGAAAAGGCATTTTCTATTCAGGGAACTATAAGATAGGTGTGTTAGGTAATCTGAGCTTCAAGGTCTCAAAGGCATCCTCTTGTGTTTTTCGCTAGTAGAATAGTCCATCCTTGTGTAAATTTTCTTCTAGTAGTGCCACAATCTTTGTATAACTCCTTATAAAAAAATTTAATACCCATAGTAGCCAAGAAAGGCATGAATGTCTTTTTATGTGAAAGGAGTCTAGAGCTGAATGATGATGGCAATATTTATAGGATTGATGGAAAAAAATCCTTATAGATGATGTGTCTGAGCATGGTTCTAAATGGTATTGTGAAGATACACTTCTTTAGGTTTAGGTATATCTAAAGCTGCCTACACCTCTCAAACATTAGGCACAAGTTGTCACAATGGTCCTTGATGAGGCCATATACTGTCTAATCATCTAAATATACTTAGAGAAACCTATGGATGAAATATTTGAACATAATTATCACCACTCTAGAGAATATGACTGGTGAATTTTTGAGTCCAAAGGGCATCACATTATAATTAAAACAAACCCATTCAGTCACAAAGGTTATTTTGGGCTTGTCTTCCTCCTCAATCTAGACTTGGTGGTAGCCAATGAATCCATCAATGAAGGAATCTAGACTTGGTAGTAGCCAATGAATACATCAATGAAGGTGTAGATCTCAAAATCTACTATGCCTTCTAAGACTTCATTAGTGAATAGAGTCAGGTTGGGGTCATTTACATAAGTAACATTCAACATTTTATAATTGTTGCAAATGCAAATACATCCATCCTTTTGTATGCTTAGTACCATTGGGCTCACCCACTCAAACTCTTGCACAAGGTAAATGACCCTTGTATCCACCATTGCATCTGTCTCTATCTAGATCTTGGGGTGAAGGTTGGGACTCATCTTGTAGGGGCATTATTTGAATGGTCTTGCACCATTGATTAGATTTATGCCTATTTTCCTAAGGCATGGTTGTGTGCCCTTCATATCTTGATAAGTCTTAGGGAATAATTTTTATAACTCCTTCAAGAGGTATATGATGTGCATTAGCTTTGCATCAGATGAATAAGTGCCTAGAGTAGCCATCTTTGGCTCTCTTTTTGTGCTAATATCCAATTTTATGGTCTTAAGTGTGGCATGGTATGGCTCATTATTCTCCTAGTGTGATTCCTCCACTTGTTGATTTTCCTTTATTATCTCAATGTGAAGATGAGTGGGGTATTCTTCTTTGGGAGTGTTATCATCTACTTGGTGCATGATTTTTCTTCTACCAGTCGACATTTTATAGTAGTGCTCCTTCCAAGTTTCATCATCTTCCTCACTTAAGGCATTGTTGAGCATTTATTCCTTAAAGAAGGTTGGTGTTAGAGTAATTAATTTAGGTTAATTACTTGTGTTAATCTTTCTTTGTAGTATGTCAACATTATTTTGTCATTATGTTGACACACCCACTCACCCATACTCTCTCTCTCTTATTTATAGGCACTCTAGTAGTGCATCTTGCATATTGGGAAATAGAGAGGACATAGAGGAGGTGAGAACATTGTAATATATATTTCTATAAATAGATAGTTTCATTGTGTGAGCAATGTGTCCATGGTTGTGGAAATGGATTTTTGGAGAGATCTTGGGTGAGATTTTTCATAACTCTGACATGGTATTAGAGCAACTCCAATAGACATTGATTATCATGCTTCAATTCTCCTTTTGTTCATTTGTAATCTTCAAAACTATATTTTTATTTTAAAGATTTGACTTTGGCTTAGTTGGATCTATTGTGCTAGTTATACATACATTCTTTTTGATAATTTTTACATTATTTATCAAAAATCTCATTGTGTAAGGCATACTCCTCTCAAGCATTTTCCATCCATATCATGTTTGTATCAACTTTTGAGGTTATTATTTTGGGTAACTAGATCTTTTAGGCCTTTATTGGTTTTTTATGGATATATAGACTATTGTTCCTTTATCTTTTGTTATGTTGAATTCTATCTACTCTTTCTCATTGAGGCAAAACATAGTTTTCTTGACATTTCATTATGATGGCATGTAGGAGAATATGGGAGTTGATGTTTACTTTCCAAGCCTCCACATCACCATTATTTTTTTTTCTCCCAAGTGGCTTGTATCATTCACATCTCCTCACCTCTATTTTTCCATCTACATTTGTCATCCATCCACAACCATATATAATTGTTCCCTATTACATGAGTCAAGATAAATTTGGCTCTTAGGCTATGGAAATGGTGTAGATGTGAAGTTGAAGCAATTGAATGAAAGGGAGTTGTGTAATAGAACTTGGCTTCATCATTTACAAAGAGATAGTAAGAGTTTTGAGTCATAGGAGTGTTTAAATCTACTATTTCAAATCTCACAACATTATACCATCTACGTGGAAGATTCCCAATTGTATTGGAATCTTTATGGGGATAATAATGACTAAAAGTTGATCATTGATCTATAAGGTGCAATCACCATGCTTCCACAATCAACACCGTTCACTACCTAGTTGGTGTTTATGATGATAGAGATCCTCAATGATGATGATTTGATAATGGGATTCAAGTCTTGATCATTGATCACCTCCATTCATCAGTTATGAGCATGATATGGAGGCTATGGTGGCTATGTTAGATGAGTCACAGCTTTAGGAGAGGGGTATGACCTACTTATTTCTATTATGCATTAGTTGTTTGTGGCCTATCAATAGCTTATATCCTCACCACCCAGGTCTGCCTCTATGCCCAACCATGTTGGAGGCATCTTTGTAGCCCTAGTTGGTCTTTTATTAGGCTGACAAAGGTAAAAATGAAAATGGACATTAGTTATGAAGTACATTTTTTGTGTTCTTAGATCTATAATGAGGTATATGTAACTACTCTCAAAGTTCTAAAACATCCCTCTCACCTATGTTACCATATACCTACTCAAAGTGGTCCTTACTAGTGTGGATACTCATCCATTTGATCAACAATAATAAATAAGGGAGGCATATAATTTATTCCTCCCTCTTATGGTGTACTCCACCACCAACCCACTCATGTAGTCAAAGACACAAAAATATTTATGTTTTTCTTTAATTAGTCAAGTTAAATTTATTTGACAAACTTGTGATATTGTTTAGTGAGTCAGATTTGTTTTTTGACAAATTCATGATATTGTTTGGTAGGGGGGAGGGGGGGGGCACAAAATCATGGTGAGGAGCCTTTTTTGACCATGTGATCAAGGGCATTTTTCACATTGTAAAGGTGGGGTGTGTTTTAGAAATTGTTTTCTACCCCCTGAGTTCGAGTTGGAATTTTTTATGATGAATGGTGTTTCCTTACATTTTTTTTGAAACCACTATATTGTATTAGACTCTTATTGATATTCCCTTTCTTGTAGATGCATTTTCAGTGGTAACCGATGTCTATTGGGGGAGGCCAATTTGTGTTCAAATTATTGGATTTTGATCTTTTTTAAGGGCAAAAATAGCCTCTTATTGTTATTCCCCTTCTTGTAGATGTATTTTTGGTAGTAATCAGTTTCTATTGGGGGAGACCAATTTTTGTTCAAATTGGTGGATTTTGAACCCTTTTAAGGGAAAAAATGGCCTCTTATTTCTATTCCCCTCCTTGTAGATACATTTTTTGTGGTAACCGATGTCTATTGGGGGAGGCCACTTTTTGTTCAAATTAGTGGATTTTGAGCCTTTTTAAGGGCAAAAATGGCCTCTTATTTCTATTCCCCTTATTGTGGATGTATTTTCAATGGCAACCAACGTCTATTAGGGGAGGCCAATTTTTGTTCAAATTAGTGGATTTTGAGCCTTTTTATGGACAAAAATGGCTTCAAATTAAATTTGGCTTTGGGGGCTCTACCCCTCAACCTTGCCCTATATCATGATAGGGATTGCATTGGGGGTTACTACCACTAGACCCCCATGTTGTGCCCCATTCTATAGTACTTCCAAGTGTTAAAGACTAGTGGGTGGGTCTGGCATGGTTGGTGGTCATGCCTACCATAATAAACTTTCTATAGTTATTTATATCTCTCCTTATTCTTTGGTTTTGAAAATGCACTATTTTTCCTCATTTTATAAAGGGTACCTAAAATGGCCTTGTTTCCAGGACCCTATCAAGGACAAATATATTTTGTCTCTTTTCACATTATTTTTATCTGGTAAGACTCCTACTACATTTTTAAACATATGTTCAAGCAGTGGATTTTGGGACACGTGTGCATGACCTTTTATTTTTTGGTTTACGAGTTTATTTGACTTCATGAATTATTATTGGTTAGTTTACACTTCTACCTACACTCATGCCATTAATATATTTGAGGCCCATTCATTTGCACCTCCTTGCATTTTCTAGGAGATATTCCATTACTTTCTACAAATAAGCACCTTTTTTTGTGTGTGTGTTTTCTTGTTTTTAACACAATAATGAGTTTGGATTATTCTATTGTACATGGGTATCTTATTCAGGCACTTTGTTTTCCAAAACCCATATGAGGATTGCATAATGTCTCATCATTTATTGGCCTTTTTTGGTGTACTCTTCTATATTTTTGACACCAAACTTGATAGTATGATTATTTCCATGTTGTGAGTGACTTTTGGTATACCCAACATCTATCCAGATTCAAAATTACCCATGGGTAGCCATTTTCATGGTTCTAAAATTACCATGGTAGTTCAAGTGTTCAAGTAGTGGATTTAGACCACTCATGCAAATATTACAAGTATTTTCACTTAGTGTTAAACATTGAGGGGGGGTGTTTAGAATGCTTCTTCAGGTTCATCTTCTACCCAATCTTTTATATATTAATGTTTCTTCCAGTTGATCCTTTTATTCAACACCAGTTCCTATTTTACTTGGGAGTTACAATGATTAGCACCCATGTATTCCATCAAGATGGATTGGTGTCCATCAAGACACTTGGCTTATTTATTGGATTCTCTTGACATTGTACATAGGTACCTAACATGGCATAGCTGTTGGGACCTATCTTCTAAGGAGTCTTACACTCTTTTATTTTTCACTACTCCTAATTTGCACTTAAAGGAGGGTGTTATAGTAACTAAGTTAGATTAATTACATGTGTTAAGCTTACTTAGGAGTATATCAACATTATGCTATCATTATGTTGACATACCCACTCACCCATACTCTCTCCCCTATTTATAAGCACTCTAATAGTGCATCTTGCATATTGGGAGATAGAGAAGACATAGAAGAAGTGAGAACATTGTAATATATCATTATATAAATAGATAGTTTCATTACGTGAAAAATGTGTTAATGGCCATGGTTGTGGCAATGGATTCTTAGAGAGATCTTGGGTGAGAGTTTTCATCGCTTTGATAGTTGGGATTACCACCCTTTTTCTCTGAACATGTCTTTTAAGCACTTATCAATTATGGTAGTGTCTTCGAACACTACCCTCTAAATTACTTACAATGGCTCAACCAGTTCCAAGTTTTGTGAGGAAAAGGAGAAGGTATGCATAAAATTCTCCTTAAGGGCCTCCCAATTGGTTATCTCTCAACACATCTCCGTAACTATGTACCATGATCACATCTATGTCTTTAGAGTCCTATAAAATACATGTACCTATAAGTTCTTTAGGGTAGGCACATTGTAGTTAGTTCATATCTCCTCACATAAGCACACATACACCATGAGATTAGAGTCACCTGAGTATGCTAAGATATCAAATTTTTTCTTACTCCTCCAAAATTTAGTGCATATAGCCACCTTTATCTCTAGCCAAGTCAATAAGTTAGAAATTTGTGCTACCCACCAATGCATAGTAGTGCTCCTCAAGGTGTACGCAAGTGTGCCCATTTTTTCTATCTCCTTGGGGATACATGCCTCAATGTCATGGACATACCTTTCCACTAGGTTCCTCCCTTAAAATTTTAGAAGCACTACAAGATTACCTTTGCTCAAGTGGAGTACCCTCTTTCCTTTCTTCTCTTAGTGTGGTACCCATCATTTCAAGGTGTGATCAATCTAGACCCAGTCAGTCTTCATGAGATTTGCCACCATTGCACATACCAAGTGGAATCTATGACTAGTGACCTCATATGCCTCTTTAACTCATTGATTTTAAGAAAAATTGATGGTGTATAAAGTTGACTTCCCATCCTCCTAATAAATCACCACTTGAACATAAGCATGGAGATTATTGATGCCTAACATTGTGATGTTATATATATGGTTAATCTCATCCTCCAGATCAATGCTCTCCACATAATGTGGTCCTTGGTCACTCAAAAATGGGATCACTACCCTTTCCTTTCCATTTTCTAAGGTCATATATCACTTCTTAAAGTGCATATCTACATTTTTGGCATAACACCAAGGCCTTACTAGAAGTGTTGTGTAGTTATCATTTTTAGCCAACTTGATAACCTCAAATTTTAGAATCAAATTTAGTAACATAATATCTATAATGGAACCCTTTAAATTTTTGATCAACTGTGATCAAGTCTTATTGGCTATGAAGAGTACATGGGTAGAATTTCTCAAGGCTAAACTACCCATCTTATCATATGAATTCTTGGCTAGGATATTAACTTCTACACTAGTGTCAATGGACACCTCATATATAGACCATCCATTGATAGTGTCATTTAATTATATCTCTTGATCATAATCTATGTTCTAAGTATACCTTACTTCATGTGCCTTCTCCATATGTAGCACAACTTCAATTGCATGAGGCTTAACAACTTCACTTAAATTTCTCTCTATGTGATCTAGGAGCAAAGTTTTTAGCAATGGAAGCATCCCATCCTTTTGTAAGAGGTATAAGATCTATGTAAAATCCTATACTTTAACTTCCTATATATATATTTCCTTCTACATGAGGTAGTAGCCTACACTTCTAGATCTCTAGCCAACTGAAGTTCTCCTTGAAATTTTTTTATTACACTTATGGCTTATTTTAGGATGTCCTTTTGATGCATAGGGTCAGGGTAGGGCAAAAATTTTAGCTCAAGATAAATTATGTACTCAGTATAACTTATTTTTCCATATTTTAAGCACAACTCTTATGTTGGCAAAGTTGGTGATTGAGTAGTAAACCCACTCCATGCAGTTTCTTACACCTTGATTGGATCTATGCATGTTGGTTTCACCTTTTGATCCCATTTCATATCTTTAGGCTCATGTCTGATCATCAAAGTGCCCTTATCAACACCCATTTTATCTTTGGTTAAAATTTTATATAAGTTAGGGTATACCTCGATTATATGTGGTCTTTGACAATACCTGTACATTAGATGCATCAGGTAGTCATGCCGATAGTCCTTGGTCAACCCACACTTATAACATGATCATGGTGGGACTATTCCTCCACCACATCCTCCACCTTACCCTCTTGCACCTCTTTGGTTCCCATATCTAGCATTCTATTGGATATAACCCTCATTTCCTTGGTTTTCCTACCCTCCAACTATTATAGTTGTCTACTATATACCTCTCTCCATGTTCTGGTACATCTCATCAATTAATTGATAGTTGTGTTGTGAGTGTAAAAAATGCATAACTTGTAGTAGATGGTTGTGTTGACCTGATTGGTATATTGAAATAAGGTTAGTTATGAACATCATGTACCTTGTGATAAACTTCATAGCTAAGAAGTAGTGTGCACATATTCCTTTGATGGTAGTTATTTCTATTATGACCCTCCATCTCATAGTGAGTGTATCATAACCTACTTTGAACATATTGTGATGAACTAAAGATTAAATTATATATTTAAGAGGCCATAAATGTAGTATTCACCTTCATGAATGGGTTAATACCTATATCGGCACTCCCAATTGCCTTAACTCTGAGCATGGCTTCAAGCACTTTTTGAGGGTCTATGAATGTTTGCATGGACAATTGCCTTTTAAAAGGCACTAGCAGTCCTCCAATGAAACATTATGCATTGTGAGAGGGGTAAATGTCGTAAGGTATCTTGGAAAGGAGCATCTTGAATCTGGAATCATACAAATGCATGCTCTCTGATAATCCTTGGTTTATCTCTTTGAGCATGGTGATGCTCTACTAATAAAACTTAGGTATATCAAACTCATTTAGGAAGGCTCCGTTCAAGGTGTCATAATCAACCATAGCCTAGTTAAGATCAAACTTATTATACCAAGTATGGGAAAAATCAAGCAAGGTTATCATAAACTGGGTTACCTTACACTTGGATTGGGTTATTCCCTTAGCATGTCATTATAACTCACATTTGAGTAGATGCTCTAAGGCATTCTCCATTCTATGATACTCTAATAGGTGCATGGCCATCTCATAATAGATCTAGGGTTGGGGAGTGCTAATGCCTGAGGCACTTATCTTCTTTTTGCTTATCCTATAATTGGTCTTCTAAGGCCTCTAGCCATTAGGATAGAAGTTGGTCTAGTGGTTATTACTAGTGATGTAGAAGATGATGGCATCATACTATCAACTAGTGGTGTAGGGCCACTTACTATAGGTTGTTGCCTAAGCTATACAACTGACATTGGATAAATTGGGGTGCTTGTGCCCACATTCTATTTAGTCAAGCTAGTACCTCAAGGTCTAGATGTATCTTCACTTACCTTTTTATATGAGATAATTTATTCAATCACAAAGTTCTAGTCCAAATTTTTAAAAATTATCAAAGTCTACATCAAAAATGAGGTTAGTTTCCAATCTTCTATTTTCCTTTAGGGAAGTTGATGCATGAGATTGCATCATAGGTTCAAAGGGGGTAGGTACATTTAGTGCATCTCCAATGTTCAATTTTTGAAAGGACCTCAATCATTCACCCATCAAATTTAGATCTTGTTCCATGACTTTAAGGGATCCTTCTAGGTGTAGTTTACATTCAAGATATCTTTCCCCATGCCCTTCCTGATCACTACAAGTCTTCTTAGCATTTCTAATTTTTATATTTTTTATCAGTTTATGCCTCCTCTTGTTATAGCCTATCTCTTGAGCTCTCAATTGTCAATCTACTTGTCCCATACCATAATGCCTCACCTACACATCCCCTTCTTCCTCATTATTATTTTCATATGTGAGAGGACTTTAGCCTTCCATCCTCACTATTTTGAATCTATAATCTACCATTATTTTATTAAGTTTAGTATTGAGTTCTTTCATAAATGCACATCTAGGCTCATGAAAGAATTGATACTCTAGTTTTTTAGGATAAGATTATGTTGATAGCATGAACTCAAGCATGTAGCCATTTAATTCCCCTTCACACCATTTTTTTATGGCTCTAATCCAGGTGGTGTCTAAGTTTTTAAGCCTCTCTAGGTGATCTTTCATCCACTCAAGGAACTATCTATATCTTTGACTTCTATGGGTCATATAAGCAACCAATTGATGGTACACTTGCTCTGGTAGTTCACAAAATAAAACCTTGTACTATGCATCATACAAGTGGTTTTGTACCCACTTCCTTAGGTTATACCCTCTACAAGCTAGATGCCTTAGTATGAAGCTATCTTCCAATAATTCTAACAAGTGCTTGATGTTCTTGAGGGAGAGTTGGAGTATTTTCCTAGTGTATCATTACATCAACAAAATTAAACATGTCCCAACATTGGAACCAAAATGTTGTAGAAAATTAGGTATTTTGGTCATGAACCTAGTAATGAGCTTATCTAGCATTCTAGGTTAGATTTAGTCTTGTTCCAATGGGGAACAGGTTATGACTATTCTTATGGAACTCAAAATTTAACACTCAATTGTATTATCATCAATATATAAGGTGTAAGCCTTATGTTCTCACCCAAAGTGTAATAGAGAAGGAATTAAGGTCTATATTGGGATAGTTTTTCCATGGCACAAATCTATTATTCAAGGGCTTGGGTTAGTGTAATGATGGTTGTGTATTCATGGGTACAAGATTTGGGTTTCATGGGCTCAATGGCATTCAAGTGCTTGAGGGCCAACTAGGTATCTAGTTGAGGGGATTAGGCATAGACTTGTACTCAAGTGTGAGGATCAATTTGGGGTGCATGGTCTTCATCATACTTAATTCATTTCTTATTATGGACATAGGGTTCGTTGCTAGCTATAGGCCCACCATGAATGATTCAAGTTAGAGGCTCATGATGACTCAAATACATTCTATAGAATAAAACATTCAATCTAATCAACATTCAAAAATTATTCTTCATTAATAAATTCTAACATCAATACAAGTATAATCAATCTAAATTGATCAAATGTTTGACATAAGCTGCTAAAGGCCCAAGCTCACATGTGATCTTGGGCATTACAAAGGGGAGTTTCAAAAGGAATCCTAAGATAAATTCTAATGTAAATGGAAACCATTTAGAAAAAAATTATTAGAGATTTGATACTCTAGTTTTCTCCCTTCTCTAACTAAACTTATCCTCCTTTTATAGGGTTTTAGAGCATCCTAGGATCATGGGGAATGGAACATGTCAATCATTGAGCTAGCATTGGAGGTACACATTCCATTATCTCCACTATTATTTGTCTTTTATGTTAAGTAACTATCTCATACAATCACTTCCCAATGTTACTTGATTCAAAAGGAGCCACTTGTCTTTAATGGCTAGTCTTTGTCCTACGCACCTGCTTCCTAATGTTGTTTGATTCAAAAAGGAGTTATTATCCACCATCTAGTTAGTGCCACTAGAAGACAAAAAAATAATCATCCTCCCTGATTTCATTATACTTATCTTGAAAAAGGGCCTAATAACTCACCATCCTTGACTAGACACCTATAGACCTCCATTCCCTGCTTGCAGACCATGCACACACAACTTCATTCTTCACTATTTGACTAACTAGATCATCCTTCAGATCACTATACTTTTTCATGTCCTTGCATAGTAAGCCAATACATCTTCTTATGGAATTTATTATCCTACAATAACAATAAAAAACACAACAAACATCCACCATGCTTCCTCTTGATAATAAGTGTCTCCTTTTAGCCTAGATAGAGACACTCGTAACCCACAATGCTCTAGAACAATATGAAACCAAGAGTTACCCACAATTCCTCATATTCTCTCTCCTTCTTGGATACCTTTAACTAATGGTTATTTTTCTTCTTCTTTTGTTTGACTAAATAAACTTGTTTATCTTCTTCATCACTTTCCTTTTCTTTTAGGATGGTATTGATAATACATGGAAAAAAAAGATTATTGACACACCTTTTCACTTAAAGTATCAGTCTCACATTTCAAGGCATAAAAACTTGACATTATCAACTGAAAGTATTTATAGTAAACTTGATCAATAACATAAGGATGTTCACTTATATCCTCTTCATTCCTAAAATTAACATACAATGATATATTCTAATTCTCTTCAACCTTTGTAGCATTATTTACCCTGGAAAATAGTCCACTTCGACCTATAGACTGATCATGGTACATACTTTTCAATTTTGGTTTCCATAACCATGTGTGACCTCTTCCTTATACACTAGGAGATTTATATACCTTATTTTTCTTTGAAAAATCAGTCAACCTATTCTTTCAATACCTATCTATGTGACTAACTCTATGACATATGAAGCAAACCATTCTTCTTGAAGTGAACTCATCTTGCCTTACCTAATTTGGACAAAATTTTGAAATGTGTCCTATGTCATAACAATTGAATAAATCTACTTTTCTCATGCTATTTTATTTATTATTTCATTCATTCTCAATAGATCTTCTACACTTTCTAGCCCTATGACCGAATTGATTACAAGTATATAAGTAACCATTGAAATTTGAATACCTCATGGCATTTGGTTGTTTAATTTGATTTATCCTCATCCTACCAACACCTTCATTCCTTAACTATTGATTTATCTTAAAGGTCTAATTTTATTTGTTTATATTGGTCTTTATCTTGTCTTGAGTTACATTCTTTTATTCTTCTTTGTAACCAAGTCTAGATTTATTTCTAGCATGCTTTTGACTATTTAGAATGTTGTCTAGATCACTTGAGCTCTTTCCAAACATCACATATGACTTCATCTTACTAGATATCTTTTCTAACTTAGATTTCAATGACTTATTTTCAATCACATACCTTGAACGCTCATCTTATTTAGCTTTCAATCTTGTAGATAGGATTTCTAATTAATAAATGAGATGCTTGACTATATCTTCATGCTCCTTGGTATCTTCATTTATTATTTCCTTGAACACACTAAATTTCTCTTCAGAGTCCTTTATTTGAGACTTTAACTTCTTGGTTTTGTTCTTCTCAATATTTAGATCTTCAAGGGCATTCATCAACTTAGTATCATAGATTATGTTGTCTTCCTCATCATTTATATCACCTAAACCACCTCTAAACCATATAGATTCGTATTGATATGAGTAACTACCTTCTTCAACCATGAAGAGAGATTCATCTTCAATAGGACCATCATATTCATGATCATTCTCAGAATCATGACCATCATTCTCATCAAATGAGCTGCAATATCCCTTGGTGTATAGACTCTTATTGTCCTTGTAAAGCTTATTTTGGCTATTATACCTTTTGAAACTATTATTTCTCTTATCAGACCTAAATTTATTCTTGTCATTATCCATATCTTATTCATGTTATTCATTATCAATTCCCTTATGCTTATGAGGACACTTATTGGCAAAGTGATCTATCTCTCCACAATTGAACCATTGAAGGGAATTTTACCCTTAAACTTGCCTAAACCTATTTTTCATTTTTCTTGTTAACAGAGCAATTAGTTCATCATCATCAATATCAAAAATCTCATCATATTTGACCTTATTACCTTGGAAACTCTTCTTTAGCTTCTTTTCTACATTGAAATATTCTTCTTTCTTTGGTGGTTTGTACTCATTAACTCTCATCTCATAGGAAAAAATAATTCCATACAATTCATCCATCTTCATTTTGGTGATATCATGAATTTATTCTATATCAAAAAAAATGAATCAAATTTTAAAGTGATATACCTTAATACCTTTTTCACTATAGTTCCTTCTTTAATAACCTCTCCCATGACCTTGATCATATTCACTACCTCATCAAATCTTAGAAGATAGGAAGCCACAGTATCCTCTTCCTTCATTTTGAGACTTTCAAATTGACTTTGGTAGGTTTGTAGTTTGGCCAAATTGACTTTTAAATATCCTTCATATATGATCTTCAATTTTTCCCAAATCTCCTTGGTAGACTTGCAATGGATTACCTTGGTGAACTTAGCCTCATGAAGACCACAAATGATAGAATTCATAGCTTTGGAATTGTTCTCACTCAGATTATTATTTGCAACACTAGTTAGAGGAGTAGGTGGAATGGAATAACCATAAAAAATATATTTCCAAGTTTAAAACTCCAAAGACATGATTTAGGTCTTCATTCTTTCACTCCAGAAAGCATAATTGGATCTATTGAACAATGGAGCTTACTTAATAGAGAAACCTTGAGAACTTGTCATTATACCTAAGACTACCTTCAAGTGGTTAAAATTATAGAGAAGGTCATTATTTAATACCAATTATTAGAGGTATAATAACTAAGATATGGGGGTGAGTCAATGAATTAAGATATTTCAAAATTTTAATCTAAATCCTTCAAACGCTTAGTCATACACCATAAACAATCAAGAAGCAAATAACCCACTCATAATAATGAACATAAAAGATAAGTAAGATAACATAAGATATATGTGGAAAAAATCTTGGGTGGGAATAACCACTCTAAATCATATAAACACATGGACTAATTATCCTATAATATGATTACAAACATGAGACTTAGTGAAGCGTCCACTTCATAAGGAGCACCAACCCTTAAAGATGACAAGCACCAGCTTGCCTATGATGTTGAGTAGCAACACAATATCTATGAAATTAAGAAGTATATAACTATGATTAATTATAAATCTAATGAATAAATTTTACAAAATAACCTCCTTCAATTCCCTTCACTCATTCAAACCTTCACACACAAGCAATGCATCTAAAACCACCTTTTGGATCAATCTACACACCTCACTTGTTCTGATGCATCAAACCTAAAATTCAAAATTATAATTATGAAAAAAAGGTAATAAATGAAATATTCACTGTAATATTCCTCTTAATACATCCATAAGTCTCTCATATCTTTCACAAATCTTTTGCTCGTATACTCACTTACACAACTAGCAAAATTAGTCCAATTAGACCTTGTAATTATAACACACTCTTTATTTAACTCATCTTGGTTAGCCAATATGAATTACGTATTTCAAAAACACTTAAAATATATCCATATACACATTACATGTTATAAATACACTGTTCATAGGTTTGTCATTACCCCATTAGCCCCAAACCACCATTAGGTCTTGGTGAGATCTAAAACAATTAGGCCTTCATACTCACATGTTATATGTGAAACTACTTTGACCAAATTCATAATTTAAAAATTATTTTAACACATAAAAAATATATATATACTATCACATTTGTCACTATCATATGGGTCTATGCCACTTGGAACACCAACTTAATACTTGAACCTACCAATTAGGTCTCCTTGATCTTTAGGCCTTTATACACAAAAAAATACAGTCTCAAACTTTTGAAGTAAATACTAAAGTATTTCACATAGACATATGATTATATCACATGGGTGAAAATTTAGGACCATTATAACACTTTAATTTTCCTTAGACACTTCAACATGGGATCTAAGTACTTAAAAAAACTCTCTCAAAATGACCACTCAGACTGGTCATACACATTTAAAATAAAATCAAGATATTTTGAATCTCCACATTTGATCAGAGGAATATCATGAAAAAAATACCTTATTATAATTTTTTGATACTTATAAAACATATCCATACTCATTTTATTCTTCAATTATACTCATAACTCTTCCAACTCACTTTTACAAAGTGGTCACTTAAACTGTCTGTAGCCTCTAACAAACACAATCAACTTTTAGACATTTTTTCATACTAAATATGGATTTTTAAAACCTTAAAAATCCTAAAATATGGTTATAATGTAGTATATAAAACTCTACAATATTTATTTGATCTTTAAATATCAAAATACCATCAAGAATTCTACAATCATTCTTCTCGAGTCACTAACAAAACAAGGTCAAACACATAGTCAACTTTGGAGCTTAGTATCTTTGACTGTAAAAATGGGCAAACCTTATAACCAATATTTATGGATTATACATGAATTACCTTATAAATTTTATTTCTAATAATTATGAAATTCTACATATATCACAATTATGGCTCAAATACTGCAGATTAGTTTTTTCTTTGTTAATTTGAATGCCAATGATCACTGTGTAAATATAAATATTATAGACACATGTCTTCATATCATTCTCCCTAAAATATAGATAAAACTCACTCCATATATATCCTTATGATTATTTTTATCTTTAAATTTCATCACTCACTTTTTATCTTATATCCTTGCTTCCAAGATCAAGCCACTTGGTAGTCCTACGTGCCTTTGATGGACCTTGCTTGTCAGACTCAATGTGCTTATGCCACTTGGTAGTCACACGTACATTCTAATAATATTGTTGAATTTTTTATTTAATGTTAACCATTTATATTACTTTTTACTTCCATGATTAATATGCTCGTCACCCACATGTGCCTTTTGAGCACATTGACTATTTGATTCCAATGAACTTTTGCCACTTAGCAGGCCTATGTGCCTTTTAACCATCCTTTGACATATTGACTAAATATTCACCATTAGATAAATAATAATAAGATAAAGTTCTCAATTATATAATTATATTAAATTATTTTCATTAGATTTATGATCTGATTAAATGCTCATCATAGATCTTTGATAATGCAAATTTGGCTAAGTATGGGAACTTAGTGAACTCTCCCTAAGAATACAACTTTGCACTTTAATAAAAAAAATTATGAACCATGTCCAAACTTTAAATTTATAAAACATGATAAAATTTCATATGGTAATACATAAATGTATCAAACTTTTCTTTAAACATTCACACATATGAAAAATGATGTCATCAAACTGCTTACTCAGCCTTATCTGTCAAGATGACTACTTGAGCTTAGACGTTCATATGATTCAATAATGAATTAACTTCACTTAAATAATCACTATAAGCACTCATAAAACCATATATGTTATTTTAAACATGTCTATACCATCAAAATCATCCATCAATTTCCTTACTAAGTCAACCACTGAAGAACTATGCAAGAACACTAAAGAATATTGAAACATAGTTTGTCATTGTCATTATAGCATACATGACACATAATCAACATCCTTGGTCACCTTGGAGACATAATTTAAAAACCTCAAATATTTTAAAATATATAATACATACTAAAACTTATGAGACCACTTATATGCTTTTGCATTCTATGTCACCCTCACTCTAGTGCATTCAAATCTAGATCATGGACTTTTGTTCCTTGTCAAATGATAAAATCCTATCACTTCATATTCATATTGACCTTGGTAAAAATGTATTAGGAGGATCATGGTGTTTATTTAACCTAAAATACCCCTCTTTTAGTTTATGTTACCTATATAACCACTACTCTGTAGAGGGCTTTAGATTGATGTAGTTCTCCCCTAATATGATGGATTATGTGTTCACAAGGGTGAAATATGTGGAAATAAAGAAAAATAGTAACCTATCTTGTAACTATTGACACAGTGGATTACACTAGGGGCAGGACACCTAGCTCTCACCCTTTCCACATGCAACAATGGAAACTCCCCTCTCGCCTATGGGACCGGTGAAGCTAGAGGGGAGAGTCTCTAGATAAGGGATAACTCCCTTTGATGTATCTTTTAGGCCCTGGTTTCTCCTACTGTTAACAAATAAAATGAAAAGGGGGTGATGAAAAGGGAGAGAGAGATGTTAAAAATTGAACCTAAGCCTAAAAATGAAAAGGTGATACACCAGAAAAGTTAACCCACCCAGCCTAAATATACACTTTTCACCAAAAATAAGTGCCCATACACTTCATCTGAAGTGGGAAGCTCTTCTACAATAGTCAGCTAGGAGTCCATGGAAATACAAGGAGGAAGAAACTACCAGAGGCATCCTCAGACACAATTATGCTAGCCTATTCACAGGCACCTACACTCCCCTATAGACACTTTTGGTAGACCTACAGGAAGGAGACTTCACAATGCATTGGACATACTGTAATCGATCTATGGAAAGCATGAAAGACAATGACTTAACACAAAGGAGAAAATAGACATATACTTTAAAGTGTAAATCTAGATGGAGGTAAAAATGCTAAGTCCCAATTCAAGGTAAAAACTGGTAGAGCTCTGCTTTACAAGCTCGAGAGATTTTGGGTAGAGTTTTGCCTTAAGGCTAAGAGAATCCTACCCTTTCTCAAATGAGAAATTTTACAATATATAGAGGAAGAGAAGAGGCCTTTTGGCACCCTTTTTACAAATGACCCATCTGCATTTTGATCATTGGGAAGAGCAAACCACTTAAACATCATATGATAAATTATGGGGCGTGTCATTTGTTTGCAAAAAAACTGGTCTTTCAAGGTGATTATGTGTCTTGTCTACTCACTAATGCAAAATGAAGAAAATGGGTCTAGTCATTAGCCGTTTGGACCTCCTAATGATCAATTTGCATATATGATATCACCTATTGGAGTAACTCCCTGAGTTGACACCTTCTTCACCACTTGGATGCTTCATCTATTTCTACACTTGGTCTTTCTTCTGGTTTCTTCTGGCAGGTCGTTGCATTCCTTGGGCTCTTTTCTAATGATTTTAAAATAAGTGACATGTGTTGCATTCCACTATGAAATGGGAAAGAAATGTGGTAGCATCCACTTGGCTCATGGAAGCTTTAGGCTCCCTTTGAAGGTCTTGCAAAAGAGGACATGTGTCGGCTTCTTCTTCCTTTAGCAATTCATTCGAGGCCCACCATAGTTCTCGTAGGATAAAAGAGAGAGACTGTAGGTGCTGACACTTGTCAGCTTCTACCAAGCCTTGCAAGGGACACATGGCACATTCTGTTGCTCCTAAAAAAACATGTCAAAGCCTTCCACGATTGCCACTTGGCACCTTCCACGCTCCATATTTCTAGGTGTAAAATTTGACGTTTGTGGGCCCGTCATAGTTTGAAAACCAACAGCTAGTCTATCTTCTTAAAATTGATAGCTTCTAGGATGTCACTATCCTTGGAAAATTCCTTCAGGCCTTTTCCTTCAGCTTTCTCTATGAGTTTTTTCCTTGGACAATTTTCCCACAGACAAAAAGTCCATGAGAATTGTCTTGGCCGCTTGTTATTCCTTTAGGTTCTTTGGCTGCAGCTTCCCCAAATGTCTTCAAAAATTTCTCTAGCTCCCTTTCTTTGGAATTTTTTCAAATTTTTTTCTCTCTCCCATGGTTCTTCTAAATTCCTTCAAAAAATTTGTCCGAAGGAATTCCTTCAGACAAAAGTTTGAAGGATATCATCCTTGTCTTTTGTTGACTGCCTTAAAAAAGTTCCTAAAAGAAATCATCCTTTGCAGCCTTCTTGAAAATGACCCTTCCAAAGGGTCCCTTTGTGCCTAACTACCTTCCAAAAGGGCACTTGTCCTTTAGCTTTTTGGGACGCTCCTTTGAACCACCCAATTGAACTAAGCTGTTGAACCAACCGATTGAACCAAAAATGGTTCAATAGTTCAATGGTTTAACAGTTCAACACTGCACACCACTCCTTTGTTGAACCAAACCTCTAAACCTACCACTTGAACTAAGTCATTTGAATTGTTCCTTTGAACCAACCGCTTGAACCCAAAATGGTTCAACGGTTCAATGATTCAATGGTTCAACGGTTCAACACTTTGTTTGTTTCATCTTCTGTTGAACCAAGGCATGTAACCGAAGTGATGAACCAAGTGATTAAACTAAAGCATTTAACTTTTTTGATGAACTTAGCTTTGAACCAAAGTAATTAACTTTGCCAATTGAACTAAGCATTGAACTAAGCCTTTAAACCGAGCTGATGATCTTAGGCATTGAACCTTGCCTATGAACTTTACGTTGAACCAAAGTGTTAAACCAGTTCAATGGTTCAGTGGTTCAAAGCTACTAAATCTTTGAAAGATCATGTCGAAAGACTACACTTGTAGATTTTGTAGAAAACTTTTAGAGTTCGTATAAATTGCAAGACTCATACCAAATAAAAAATATTGGCTCAGAATAGCATGAAAAAAAGGGGGAACCAAATTTTTGGCCTATTGGGCAAAAAATGGTCAACAGTAAATTTGAAAATAAGACTCCTAATATGATCTTTAATTAATTTAAAACTATATATGTACTACTTCTATGACTTATATAAAATAGGAAGGAATAGGGAAGCTTTGCTTACTTGAATGCTTCTTGGTAATAGACTTATGAAATTGCTAGGTCTTGCTAAGTGAGTTTAAAGTCAATATTTATCTTTAATATAAATAAATACTATCAAGAAAATATATGATGTTAAATAAATTATTCTAACCATATGTACATGTTATAATTGAAAATTACATGACTTAAGGTCACTAGACACATGCGTCAACACATGACACTTGAATCGACATAGGTATCTAACTAGGATGCAAGTGTCTAGGAATCAAGAAAGTAATTACATGTACAAAACTTGTAGAGATGGATAATAATCATTATTAAAACATTTTGGGCAAGATATAAATCCTGTATCTTAATAATGATGTTGGTTAAACTAAGAGATAGGAAATGAACATAGAGAGATAGCATATGTGATCCTTTCGGCACCAGGAACAATATAGAATTTAGAGGAACAACTAAGTTATGAATTTTATAAGTGTAAAATATTGAGGTGATATTAAATTCATAAATATTGTATATATTTACCCCCTCACCCCCTTTAATCTAGTAATGCAATTTCTAGTTTAAAGTAAAATCAATGCGTACATGGGTGTGTATAACACACCTTGCCTTTGTGTGAGCCTAACTTGAGTTATTTTTTAGTGACTAAATTTAAACCATGAGAATATTATATTATATAATTAGTTCATATAATATAAAATTTAAATCATTTAAATGATTGAAATTGAAAGAGCAAGGTTTAGGAGTACACCTATGTATCGATGTAACCACCTTGCCTTTTGGAAATTTGATTTGAAAATGTGTATCATTATGAGCCATTAAATTGATATTAGGATAAATATAATCTTAATTAGGTGCATGTGTGTGTGTGTGTGTGTGTGTGTGTGTGTGTGTGTGGATTAGAGGAAACATGCCCCTAACCTTAAAAAAACTGAGTTTCCACCCAATAAATAAGATTAACTAAACCATGCAAACCAATCATACATATAACCTAATGAGCATGAGTGATCAAATCCAACCCATACTATTGATCTATTTAGGTTGGATTATGTAATCAATTTCAAACTATAAACTTTGAAATATTGAGTGCTTTAATCACCTCAACCATACCAAAATTGAACTAACTACTATAGTGATTGGCTCAATACAATCCATTAAAGTCCATCTTGGTGGGTGATGATATTTTGTATAAGTGTTTTTAAATTAAAAAATGGTTTTGTTTTTTAATTTAGGTTCCCTTTGCATGTAACATATCTACCTTATATATTTCTCATGCTGAAATTATGTATAGCAATGGTACTAATGTATATAATCCTACCATAAATGTGTATATGAATAATATAACTATACAATTTGGAAAAATTTTCAAAATTATTAAGTTTGGAGAACATATTGAAAAACACATTCCCACTATAATCTAAAATTGAGTATTGGTATAATTTTGGAGAACATGTTTTCAAAAACTTCCCCCACTACATATCTGAAAATATAACAAATGTAGAGAACATATTTCCAAAACATGCCCCCAATACAACCTAGGTTTGTGAATAATGTGGAAACCATTCCTATATGTAATTCATCCACTAATATGCACCCATTTTAAGGAAAGGAAAAACATAAACTAGTAGTTAACTTACCTCAAAAGGATAAGATTACTATATAATCTATGAATGTATCATATAACATATCAAAAAAGTATGTCTAGGTAGATATATCATTAAAACACATAAAATGTGATCACATTAAGGCCTAAGATGCATGATATAAATAATGGAAATGTTTAGATAGTAATAGTACAAGATCAACAAGAACACACATGAGATCACTAAAAATCAAGTTAAAATACAATGGTCTAAGGGGATTGCAAACAAGGGACATGTTCAAATGTTGCACAATCAAAGGGACATGACTTGGTCAAATATACAAAAAATAAATAATGACATATTCAAATATTGATTCAATAAGAAATTACATTCAAATATCAAGGACGAAAACAAAGGCATAGGGGCTATAAAAAATGGAGTGTATTCATATTCTCAAACAAACAAGACAATTACAAGGTAAGACACTCAAGGAAGTGCATAAATGAAAAGCATAAGCACCCAATAGAAACATATCATACTAGTCCATGGATCATATGTGTTATAAAAAATGTTAAGTACATAGAATATCGAGTACATTTTGAAAGATATAAGCATGGATAAGTCATGTGTAAGTACACAATATTAAATATGATAATGGAATATTTTTTATATAATGATACAACCTAGATATATTGAGATCAAAGAATAAAATTCCCCAAATTTCAATATGACATGAGTAGAGGGATGACCCAACATCTGTATGGGAATAGATCATATATTTTCCTATGCCTATATCACACTCAATTGATGTGGGAAACACATGTGTATATAAAAAATATTGATATTCCATCTAAAAACATGGAACCAACAACATAGATTCCAAGGTACCAATAGAACATGAAAATGTTGAAATTTATTTTGTATTTTTTTTTTTTTGGTATTTTTGTAAATAAAATATCATCTTATGGTCTCATCCAAAGGATTCTCATAGGCATCTCCCCACTCAATACCTAGTGTAACAAACTAGTGGTACTACCAAGGAACATGTGTAGGTAAAATATCTATTAGTGTAGTATATGTGATTCTCTTCATAAGTATAATAGGAATTTGTGGTTATGAAGAAACAATATGAGTAGTATGGGTTTGTGGAACCCATTGCTAAATAATCTATGGTTTATTTGGAATAACAATAATAGGAACATGTTTATGTGCTCTGGATATTTGAAAATGGTACGTAGTAAATGAGCATTCTATGGAACCCATTGTGTGTCTATGATGTAATGGTATCTCAAGTATTAGGTGCCTACTAAAGGGTATTTTATGTTGCTTACCCTTTTATGGAGGATTAACCTTAGTAGGTTTGGTAATTAACTACTTGGGCATAAAATTCTCTTGTTCAAGAGGATTCTCATATAGAATTATGGAGACTATAATAACATGATTTAAATGAATATATTTAACACATCCATGCACTATATAAGGTACTACTTAAAGTGTATATATCCAAGGTCATCCCAATAACATATAAAAGATACTTGTAGAAGGTAGTAACCACATGTGTTGGACCCACTTGTAAAGGTAAGTTAATCTCACCAATAACATGATGTGAGGTCCCATCAAATTTTATAAATAATCTAGTATAAGGGTGTAAATCATCATTATTATAAGCCATTTTCACCATTATTAATCATAACACTATGTATAGGATGGTGATCAAGGTATGATTGAATGAATAAGGAGTGAATATCTAAGACATCTTCCCTAATCTCACTCTCATCAAAGGTAATATAATGTCTATGAACCATAGTAGGTGTATGTTATGTATAAGTACCAATAATCCCATCTAATGGGTGCCCATAATGTGATATAGGAGAATGTGCACTATTTTCCATTTGCACTTTTGGATCATTCTTAGAATGGTATTACAAAGGGATAATAAATATTTATGATTTTGGTTATCACTAGTTTGTGAGTTTGATTCCTTTGGAGAATAATCAAATTTAATATTTTGGTTAGCGATGAGGTCT